>JAGFNQ010003648.1:37399-93867 GCA_024364735.1 Boesenbergia rotunda
TGATGATATGGGAATTGTTCCACCTCCTTTATTTCAAGTTCAAGTCGTGGACACTGCTGCAAACTGAACTTGTCACCTCTTGACACAGGTGTGTCACCAGGTATACAGTTCTGTATGCCATACCTTATAAGCACATTCTCAATATAGGCTTGTTGTGAAAGTCCAAGAATGTCTCTTGATCGATCACAACAGATCTGAATGGCTAGAACAAAAGATGCTTCACCAAGATCTTTCATTTCAAATTTACCAGATAGAAATGACATGGTTTCATGCAGTAGACCCTTATTATTGCTCGCAAGCAATATATCATCCACGTACAAAATAAGTATAATAAACTTGCTCCCACTGAACATGACATATATGCATGGATCAATGGGGTTCTCTTTAAATCCAAATGAGGTAATCACTTCATCAAATTTCCGGTACCATTGACGGGATGCCTGCTTTAAACCATAAATGGATTTCTTTAATCTACATACTAGGTGCTTTGAGTCTGAGGACTCAAAGTTCTCTGGTTGCACCATATATATAGACTCCTCTATGTCTCCATTGAGGAATGCAGTCTTTACGTCCATTTGATGTAGCTCCAAATCAAAATGAGCTACAAGAGTCATGATTACCCTAAGGGAGTCTTTCGTCGACACAGGTGAGAAAGTCTCCTTATAATCAATGTCTTCCTTTTGAGTGAATCCCTTGGCAACAAGACGAGCCATATACCTTTCAATATTGCCCTTCGAATCTCGCTTGGTTTTAAATATCCATTTACAACCAACAGGTTTCGAACCTTCAGGCAATTCGACAAGTTCCCAAACGTCATTGTCTATCATAGACTTTAACTCTTCTTGTATGGCGTTAATTCACCTTTCAGGGTTAGAGCATTGTTTGACTTCTTGGAAAGATGTAGGATCACTTTCCAACCCTATATCAAACTCATGCTCTTGGAGATAAACATAATCACGAGAATTCATGCTTCTCCGTTCCCTTGTGGATCGCCTTAAGGGCACTTGTGTTTGAGGCGGTTGAGGTACTTACTCATCAATATGAGGCAATACTTTAATTTCAGTGGTAGGCTCCTCCAATTGCATTGGAGATGTCATGGGAATATCTTGGTTCACTACGCTCACTGGATGTGCAATATCCATAATGTGTGGTATGGTCACCATACCACTATTGATTGCACTAGTAGTGACCATAGGAGAATTGCCAACGCTTTCCTCAAAAGATACTTCCCTGATTTTATCGCTCTCACTGTCCTCAATAAATTTGGAGTTTCCTGTTTCGAAGAACGATCTATTAGATGGATCATAAAATTTATACCCCTTTAATCTCTCAGAGTAATCTACAAAATTGCAGCTAACAGTTCTTGAGTCCAGTTTCTTTTCATTATGCTTGTAAGGCCTAGCCTCAGCTGGACAGCCCCAGACGTGTAAATGCCTAATGCTAGGCTTTCTACCCGTCCATATCTCGAATGGGGTTTTAGTTACTGTCTTACTAGGTACTCTATTGAGAAGGTAAACTGCAGTCTTGAGTGTCTCACCCCACAAAAACCCCGGTAGAGAAGTGAAAGCCATCATACTTCTCATTATGTCTTTTAGGGTCCGATTGCGACGATCAGCTAAACTATTCTGACTGGGTGTACCAGGCATGGTATACTGAGGCACAATCCCACACTCAGCAAGGTAATTTGCAAAAGGTCCTAAATGTTGTTCACCTGATCCATCATATCGACCGTAATATTCTCCTCCACGGTCGGATCGGACGGCTTTAATTTTCTTACCTAGTTGAAGTTCAACTTCGGCTTTGAAAATTTTGAACATGTCCAAAGATTGCGACTTCTCATGAATAAGGTACATATAGCAAAATCTAGAATAGTCGTCTATGAAGCTAATAAAATATGTGTGTTCACTCCAAGATGCCTTAGGGAATGGTCCACAAATATCCGTATGTATTAGCTCCAAAATGTCATAACAACGGCTAGCCCCTTTGTTCCTTTTGTTAGTTGTCTTCCCCTTAACACACTCTATGCAGACAACAAAGTCTGACATGTCAAGGGAATCAAGAATTTTATGTGACATTAACCTTTCTAGGCGTTGTTTGGATATATGTCCTAAACGTCTATGCTACAACATAGAAGAATTCTCGTTGGTCAACTTACGTTTCGTACCTACACTATGCATTATTACGTTGTCAATCGTAGGAGTAAAGGTGTTTAATTTATAAAGCTTATCAACTAAGGAACCATTACCAATCAAAATTGAATTATAGAAAATATTAAACATTTCATTTCCAAATGAACAAGAATAACCTGATTTATCCAAACAAGAAATTGAAATTAAGTTTCGTCTGAAAGACGGTACAATGAATGTATTCTCCAAATCTAAATAAACATCAGTTCCTAAATAAAGCACCAATAGCCTCTACTGCAGCTTTTTTCCATTCCCCGTATAGATGTATCTTTCACCATCAAGTGGAAGTTGGCTCCTGAGACAACCCTGCATAGTGACACTTAAGTGAGTAGTAGCACCAGTATCTATCTACCAAGTGTCAATGGGTACAATAGCTAAATTGACTTCTGAACTAACAAGGTTGAGAAGTTTACCCTTCTTTACACGCCAGTTGGCGTACTTGAGGCAGTCTTTCTTCATATGATCTTTCATCTTGCAAAAGTAACAAGTGGATTCCTTATCCTGGTTCTTTTGCTCCTTATGGTCATTGCCTCCAGAATCTGCAGTTTGCTTTCCCTTACCTTTGTTATTGATCCTCTTTCGCTTCTTGCTCACATTTTGAGAATCAGATGCTAAGTGAGCACTTTCAGATGTCTCAATCTTCAGTCTCCCCTCCTCTTGCACGCATTGAGCAATAATCTCATTCAATGTCCACTTTTCCTTTTGAGTATTATACAATATCTTAAAAGGAGTGAACCGTCAGGCAGAGACATCAAGACGAAATGCACTAACATACTCTCAGACATATCGAGTTTTAGTGCTTTCAGACTTGTCGCTATATTGAACATCTCCATAATGTACTCCCTTATGTTTCATTTACCACTATACCGCATGGTTACCAACTTCGTAAGAAGTGTGGTAGTCTCGACCTTTTCATTTGAGGTGAATCGGTCTGCCAGTTGGTTAAGGAACCTCCTAACATCTTCACTCTCTGTTATTGAGCCCTTTATTTGTGCCGGTATGGAAAGTTTTACGATGCTTAGACTCATGCGATTTGATTTCTCCTACAGCTGAAATTCAGCCCTCTGCTCTATAGTGCTAGCACTGGTCAAAGGTGTGGGACGATCATTCCTTAATGCATAGTCCAAGTCCATGCAGCCTAAGACTACGATCACGTATTCTTTCCATTCAGTAAAATTTGAACCAGTTAATGTTGAGATGGTATTAATGTTGGCAGTTATAGATTGCACTGAAATTAAAAAAATGATTTAAGCTCACGATTTAACTAAAGCCAAGAACATATATATAATAAAATTATGCAAATAAATAAAATTTTAAATGCATATAAATGGGTTCCTTATGAGATACCACATACAACATTGCATTTTAATGTGTAGATTAAAATATAATTTGTTAGCGGTACTCTCTGATATAACTCAACCTTTAATTGGCCACACAATGTGCCTTCCTTTGAGCCGACCTATTGTGTGCATAATATGAAACTTATATGAGTTATATTTTGGTTCATAGCTTACAACACCTTTAATCTGCCACGCAATATGTCTTCCTTTGGGCCGACATATTTTGTGCATGATCAGAACAAAATAAATTATGTTCAATAATTGTAAACTATCTTGAACATATATCTGGCATAAAAGCAACATTCCTTTGGGTTGATTGCTCTTAGCATAGATATACGTCTACCAACACAAAAAACACTAAACCGACCTAAGGTGCCTTCCTTTGGGCCGACCTTCCTTTGGGCCGACACAATAGTTCAATTTAGTAGCACGTTGTGTAGATAAACCCAAGAAAATTCTAGATATTTAATCGAACAGATAATTTCTTTATTAGTCTTGACACCTCAAAATTAAGATCATTAATCGATTGACACTATATGGTAATCAAATGGTATGATCCAATTAATTATCCCAATCGATATAAAAGCTTAATATATACGACTATGTCATATATAGAACTCTCCTTTAAAAAATTAGAGTTTCTTTATGGTTATATAATTAAATAATATTAAATAATATTATTTAATCTCTTCATCAAGAAAAATATTTGATTCATTAGACTTTTATATATATATAATTCACTTTACTGTTTCTACGAAACAGCTTTTTTTAAACGTGAAAGAAAGAAAAAAAAATTTCACATGAAAGAAATTTTCATCAAAAAATAATAATTTTAATCGATATAATTTCTAATTCATCTTATCACAAATTTAAGACGATAATTGATGGACCCAATTTAGCTAATTAAAGTTGTCACGAAATATGTGGATCCGTCGAAATTTAGAATTTATAAAGTGCTGGAAACCCTTTTTGCAATCGAAGAAGAAAAGCGTAGTAAAGGGGCCACAGGTCGTATTTTTCCAAGGGCTAGTTCAAGTTGTTCGATTCGTGCTCGAGTTAATGTGTCGTCAAGATTTTTGGGTTTCAAATAAGAGAATGGGTTTTTGGTTTCAAATAGACAAGGAAAATTCAATAGGAAGAAATGAAAACTTGATACTCAATGTAAGACAACCTAAAAATGAACTAATCACATCACTTGGAAGACAAGGCTATTAATGGAATGGAATGCATGAATGAAGAATTGAACTTCAGAATTGAATGCAGCAGTATAAGCAATGAAATTCAGAATTGAAATTGCATGAATTCAAGAACTAAACTTGATACCAATAAAAGGAAAAACTCTGTGCCAAATCTGATATGGAGTACTAAAGTTCCTACTAACACTCTGAAATAAAACCAATCAACTAAGCTTGGAAGTCAAACTATTATGGAAGAACTTTGAAGAAATAAATGGGTACAATTCAGATCAAGTAGAGATAAATTCGAAAATGGATTAAATGTAAAACTGAAATGCAGGAATTCAACTTATATGATCAGAAATGGAAGTTAAACTCTACTTGGATGCAGAACCAAACAAGTAACTAATTTCAAATGCAATGTAATTCAATTGCAAAGCTTCCTTGATACAAACTTCAGCAATTACAACTAGAAAAAACTTCAGAAATGAGTTGTATCACAGAAACTGCTTGAAATTGCAGAAATATGCAATCTGATATGAACCAATTGAAGTTGAATGCAGAAATTAAATGCGAAATCCTAGCACATGAATCCCACTACAATGTATAAATGCAAGAGAAGAGATAACAACTCCTTTGGACAAAATTCAGATGCTGAAAAAGAAATCTGTTGAGCAGGAATGAAGCAAAAATCTGATACACATTTACCAATCTGATACACAGATCGTAAGGCTCAAATTGATCTGAGATAGAAAGCTATTGTTATCTTAACAAGCTCACTAACTAATCTACTTGCCAAATTGAACCTAATTAAAGCTGGAAAAATTCAGAAATGAAAGTGAGAAAACTGATACGCAACAGTTAAAAAAAAAACTGCAGAAACCAATTCGAATTCAGAAATGATTTGAAGCTATAAACTGACTTAAATGCAATTATTCACTTCACAAACACTTAGCTAACTAGTTTGCAGATTTGAAAAGCTATTAACTACAAGAATTGATCCACTAGAACTGGTACAGAACTCAGAAACTATGGCAGATACGAAAAACAGAATGAAAGACAATTGAAACTGAAATTACAGCTAAAGAACAGAAATTAACTAAAGAAATTAACTCTCAATCACTCTCTTGACTCGAGATCACCTTGCTCGTCACACAAAGGCAAGTCAAAAACCCCTTAAACTCGCAAATCAATGGACAAACGGCTCAAACTTCAAATCTGCTCACAGAATTGCGTCTGCTGGAAATCCAATTCGATCCACTAGATCTCGCGATGTATGGATGCTATAAAGATTTGGTGTTGATAAGAAACTATCAGAGAACCCCTCAGACAGCTCCGATTGAAGAGATCAGCACCCAAACGCGAGCAAGTTGATCAAATAACAGAAACTGAAGAAACCCTCACTCAGCCCCTGTTCCGATGCAAAATTTGTGATTGAATCTCCATTTGAGCCTCTTCCAAGGATCTAGATCTCGCTCCAAGGTAGTAATCGAGTTGGACACGCCTTCAATGGAAGAAATCACCAAAAGAATTGAAGAAGAAACGGAGAAGAAGAAAACTGAGCTGAAGACGCGACGCGAGATCTGCCGAGGGAATTCCCATTTAAACTTAAACCATTTAATTTGGACGGCTGAGGTTAATCCCGCTTCATCCAACGGTGGATCTTTGTCCGATTTGATTCAAAATTTCCAGATCTCGATCAGAGGTCAAGATCAACCTCGTGGTAGCTCGGATCTGCCAGATCTCCAACGGATGGCTCAGATCAAACTGATATTTGAATGGGTGGTCTAGATCTCTCTGAATGTGATCCAACGGCTAGATGATCTCCGATTGATTTGAAACTCTCAGATCTTGATCTGATCACTTGATTAGACTTAACCCCAGATCGGATTGTTCAATAGTTCTCAGATGGTCTAGATCTAACCGTTCTTGCATCGGACGGTCCAAATGAATTGGAGCTTGATTACTTGATCTAGTCCACTTTTGACTCAACTTTGACCCAACATGACCTAGGTCCATAATCCTTCCAAGCCTACAAAAGTAGATCAAAAATTTAGTGACAAAACAACCCAAATATAGCAAGATTTACAATTAGGTCCAAAAAGGGTGTAAATCCTAAAACATAGGCCAAATCCACAATTACACAAGTAAAATATAGGTCAAACACGGATTTAAGCATATAAAATGATCAATAAAATGATGCTTATCAATAATCGATTAAAATAAATTTGTACAATCAATTAAATCAAATTTATTCTGTTCATAATTTTAGACTTGATAATCGATTGATTGACCAAGCCAATTGATTAAACCATCACAATTTAATCTAAAAAAAATTAGGTTAAACATGACGGTTCTTCCGCCGTTTTCACATTTTTCACATAAAATATGAAAAACTTAGAAAACAAGTCTATCCTATAATTTTCTTTTACATGATTTTCGACGATAAAAATTGTATTATACTACGAAACTTAATCTAGCATACATACAATAAATCGACGAGAAGAAAAAAAATTTAAACTTTATTATCGAAAAAATGATGAAACAAAGTCAAGACTCTGATACCAATTGATAGAACATTGTGTTTTCTCCTGACCGCATGAATTCTAGAAAACTAAATAAGAACTCGAAGAGAAAACATAATGTGTATAAGCATGGATCTATTGTTTCATCGAATCATGACATAACATAAATAAAAGGCATAAACCGAAAGACAAAGAACCTAATTGATTTGCCATTGTCTTTGTCGTGGCGTCTTCGGCTTGATCCCTGTGGAAGAAAAAATGCAGCGGAAAGAAGGAGAATCTTCCAAGGGGCTTAGGGTTGACGACGTCGTAAAGTTTCTTGTCAATGTGGAACAAGAAATTAGGTCAAGATAATCCCTAAACCCTTGGGGACCTCCCATTTATATAAAAATCCAATCTGTTATCAACCCATAGATAATAACAGATTGGTCTAAAAGGTTCTATATATTGAACCCGCATCCAATAATTCGAAACCCAATAAACATAAGTTAGATCACATTAAGGACTCAAATTGTATTTACATGTGAAACTTACAAATAAACCCACCTAATAGGGATAATAATAATATCCAACAGTCGATCCACGAGAAAGCAAGCTAAGCGATGGAGTTACTACGGTCCCGCTTTGACCACGGCCATCGGATCCCCGACCTACGCTCTATCGTAGCTAAATCGACAGGAAGCCTCCAAGCTGGCCATATGCAAGGGCAATAGAAGGTCAACACCGGATGGGCGATGGGCACATACAATTTTCAACCCTATAAGTGATGGATCTTGTTGGGTCTAGCCCAAGTATAGACTTAATAGGGCGGCTTCCACTGAAGGAGGTGTACAAAATCGGATATGTTCTCTGTTTTAGAAACCGATGGCACTACAAGAAATACAACAATTAGGGATCAATATTTTCATCGTTAATCGGTCACTAATCATACTTAATGATTGATTAGAGACGAAAATATTCGGTTGCCAATTTTTCCATCACGGATCTATTTAGCAACTGAATTTTGAGTTCCGTCGCTAAGTATAGTGATGGAAATTAAAATTCGTCGTTAAATTTGAGGATGAAAATTACAATATGTTGTTATGTACATAACTTTTCATTTTAAAATTATCTTCTTCGTCCCTAATATCATCTATGCTACTTAGAACAAGGGTGATTACACATTTTATATTCAATAAGTTCACCGTCTTCATTACAAAAGATCATACAATTATTTATACGACAATCAATTTATCTCTACAGACAAACTTATGGCCCTAACCAATTTATTTATACTATATAAGCTATCAATCAATTCTGACATCAATTGACAAATTAATTATAACATCATTCTAGTAAATAATATTTTGCATTAATGTTTAATAATTTTGCAATAGCTGATAGCTAGGAATGGCTAAAAAAAATGTCTTCCCACACTACTTCTTCATTAGCCTTTAGCTATCAGACGAAACGACTCATGGTAGGGCGGGCCGACCCGTAGTGGGACGAGCCGCGGGTGTGGAGCAGGCTGGCCTATTATCTTGGATTGTTGAAAAATTCTCAAATCAACCCAACTCAAGGCGAGTTGTAGATTAGGAGGGTTAACTCACAGGCCCACCAAAAAATTAAATTAAACTAAAAAGTCTGCGAAAGCTTGAGTTAGCCTGCAGATTGCTCTTCTAGTTAAGAAAAAATGTTAACGAAGCAAAATGAATTTAACACTTATTACTTAGGAAAATGCAAGTTAAGAAAGCTTACCATAAAAATAATTATAAACCAATCCATAGTAACCCCAGTTGCATTAATGCATTGCAAAAGAGCAGCAAGTGTGCTCTTAGCTCTGATAAACATGAGGGATGCGCCAAGGGACCCCAGCGACTGTTCAAGGTGCATGAGTGATTGCTTCAACATTTTCTCAATCCATGGACCAATCTAAGCGCGTAGCGGGTCGACCCGTGCAAGTCACTGGGCCAAGCGGATTGGCCCGCCTCAACCCACCTTTAAATAAGTTGATAAAATTTCAACCCAACTTGCTTATATTATTTGGCAAGTCGAGTCAACCCGACGGGTCCAACCTAAATTGACAGCTCCATATGTCATATGGTTTTTGAACTTCAAGAGTTGGTATTTCATTTATATTTGAATAATCAACCGTATTCATCATGATGTAAACCATTAATTGCATTATATTATCATTAGAAGATAATTACTCTCGAGCAATAGGATCAGATGAGGAAGCAACAGAAAATCCAATTGACTCAAACAAATAAAACTCTCCATAACAATACTCATTGTAGTAATTTGGAACATAATCAGTTTTACCTATAATACTTTCACAGTATATATCCTCAAAATTGTATTTATACATTTGCAATGATTATAAGGACAACGTAACTACTATTTATACAATTTAGATAATGCTTAGCAAAGTTCCTCAACTTATTCTTATAAAATTATTTTCTAACCTATTATACATATAAGATTTATTCATATATAACCTAATAAGAAATAAATTTATAATATTATTCAACGTGTAAAACTAAGCATGCATATAGTTTAAACTTAATCTTAATTAAATCATTAAAATCTAATACTATCAATAACCTTTCACAATATACTTAAAAGAAGGTGCACAAAGAATATTGTCATTAAAAATTTAAGAACACCCAAATAGAGAACTTGCAGAAAAAATATTATCCATTCATGTTCTCATTCAATCTAATTCACCCGGATAGGGTGCACGCACGCCCAATCGCTCGCCAGGGCTGCACAGACACTCAGTCGCTTGGCTAGGGTTGCACAAGTGCCTGCACAGGAGTGCATGCACGCTCAGCCACCCGGGCAAGCCCACACTAGCCCCCGGCTAGGCCTGCACCCATGCCCAGCCAAACCCGGATACGCACTTGGTAGCCCACGGCCGCCCGACCGCCCACGGCTTCAATAATTACAAGGACAGTATAACTTGTTATCATCTATACAGTTTGGATAACGCTCAGCAAAATTCACACACTCTTCAACAATCACACCCCTGGAGGAGCCGCTAGTCCGATAAAAATCGGACAACACATTCTCTATACGATAAATAATTTAAAACAATTATATATGACCTACACAACCCTCCCCATACCTAGGCCAACACGGCCGACATATACACTCAAATGAAAACAAACAAGCAACATATATAGTTATAGTTGTATATCCTCACGTCTATGATAAAAACTCAAAGTTAAAAGCCCCTTGGGCTGTGAAGCACAACAACACATAAAACTGTATCACGAACAAATCCACAAAGTGAATCTGGAAAGAAAATTCAAACATCCACTAGGGAAGAAAAAAAATGTGCAGCGAACGAAAAGAAAATGAAAAGAAGGGACCAGCTGCTGGTCTCTCCTTGCGACATTATCCTGAAACAAATAAACAAGCAAACGGTGGTGAGTCCAGGTAAACTCTGGGGGTAATATGGACAGATATACAAGTATCAAAAGTTATACAGGCAAAGTAGAAACAAATTGATACAGTCTCATAGGAATATCAGAATACATGATTAAGAACTAAATATATGTACAGACCAGTGTCAATCCTCCCTGCAAAGTAGTAGGTCATATAAGATCGTAGTCACGAGCAATGCAAGGTCATCAGACCAAATGCAAAATACCCCATGCATGTGCATGTCATCCAAGTGCAGCAATCATAACTCAATCAAATGCAATCTCATGCATCGTGTGCACATGATGCAGTGACATGTGTCACCCCTGACGCCAATTCAGCTACCGTAACATGCCATATGTAAACGGTCGAGTGGTTAGGGCTATGACAACTGTACACACTCCGCCACCACTGCTCCAAAATGACCGAGAGGACAGGATACAATCGGAGACAATATTTGTACCCCATGTCATATGGGGGAACCCAACTCTCATCTCCTCGTATCACACAAAAGAGGAGGGATCCTCGTTTACTATCATGCTCCGATAACCATTAACCCATGAGTGGCTGAGCAGAGCAGAATGGAGCAAAACTGGTCACACTCCGATAATTACTAACCCCTAAGTGATCGTGTGGTCAGGTCCTGCATGACTGACGATCCATCTCAACCATAAGAAAGTCAAGGGTCATCAGTTATACAACCGTGCAAGAGTGGTGCATGATACTAACACATGCAATACCCACTTGATAGTCCTCCAAAGAATTATATGTTATACATAAATCTGAATCATGAACCACAAAATAAACCACTATGTGTACATGCAAGGTATAACAAGTTGTCAACCAATGTTGGGTATGAGGTGACATACCACTACTCCTATGCACACATGTATATTTTACAGAGCAAAAATATCAAGCATCAAGACCGTATGAAAATAAACTGTGATCATCTCAAAGATCAAACAACAAATATCAAGCAGGGATAACAAAAGGCAGATAAAGGTATAAACCTACAGCTACACATAATAAACCATGAATAGAATAATGACAGTATTTATAAAAATAAAGTCAAAGGTACCCGTCTCCAATATCGGTGCTCGCAAATTTGAATCATGAATCATGAACCATAAAATAAACCACTAGGTGTACATGCAAGGTATAACAAGTGATCAACCAATGTTGGGTATGAGGTGACATACCACTACTCCTATGCACACATGTATATTCTACAGAGCAAAAATATCAAGCATCAAGATCATATGAAAATAAACTGTGATAATCTCAAAGATCGAACAACAAGTATCAAGCAAGGATAACAAAAGGCAGATAAAGGTATAAACCTATAGCTAGACATAATAAATCATGAATAGAATAATGATAGTATCTAAATTTATAAAGTCAAAGGTACCCATCCAATGTCGATGCTCGTAAACGCAGAAGACCCCCCCCCCCCCCCCCCCCGCCCGCGTCCAAATAATCTGCAACAAATCAAAGTCCTATATCAGAGGATATAATCATGTAGCTATTTACACAAAAATAGAAATTAAATAAACTAGCTACCAATCATGTAGGGGTAATCCTAATTATCACCTTCATCATCTAATATTAATTAAATGATTTATCTCTTAATTAACCTATATCGTCATGGTTAGGTTTAGCCTAAGTCTTAATCCCAAGTGGTCCACCCAAACTAAATCAAATCCATCAAAGCATTCGGTAGGTGGTATTGCAAGGTCTACAACGCTAAGTAAAGCAAAGAGAACCGAGTCCAATTCAAAGCTACCATTTCCACAACAGAATTAACATATCCAATTCATATCTAACATTAATCCAAACTGTCATCCCAAAGTCGAAAACAAAACTCCACTTCCTAGAACCCACTCACGGTAAGGACTCTAATCAACGTTCAACTCACAACAGAAGTTTGAGCATCATAAACACCCCCCCCCCCCCCCCAAACAACCTAATTTCTCATAGCCACCTCATGATCAAACTGAAACAGGACCAGAGGCTATACAATCCCATTCATACTACAATTCCAACATGAATCAAACACCAAAACTAAATCAACAGTTAACTCACAACCTCAACATTCCAGAATAGATCAAATCCCACATAAAACTGGAATCAGTCTCAATGAAACACTAGTTCATCTTCAACCACAAAACAAGGCAGCCAACAAGAAAGCTCAAAGAACACAACTCATGATCAGCAAGAGGAAAATTGAGATCAGATCGCCACTATACGAATCAAATAGATTTAACAATCCAAACATATTCATCCAATATCAATACTGAAGAAACCCAAATCATACCTCAGATTTGGATTTACGCGAAGGTTTCCTATCCTGATTTGGCCGAAAGCAAACGCTGCTAAGAAAGCACTACCATGGATGGCTTCATTATCCAGAATAGCAACTCCTCTACGACGCGATCCAATGCCGACGAGCTAGGGCAGATAGTCGTTAGGTAGCAGCAGATCTGGATCAAATCACAGCGTCAGTGACACAAGGAGAAACAAATCAAAAGACCCCAAGGTATTCAAGAGGCTAAGGGAGATACCTAGGGTAGGTGGCCATCAACAAGAAACCCGATCGCGAGGAAGAAAGAATGTGGCACGCGATGCATGTGATGCCGTCGCGACGGCTGTCTAGCACCCAAGATCTACCTGGCTTCCGACCCCCTGATCCACAAGAGGTCACAGAGGAGGAAGGTCGTCAGAGAGACCGTGGTTGGCTCAACCAACGGTGACAAAACCTCGCTCGAGTGGATCGGCTGAGGAAGCTCTGGGGAGATCGCACGCACACAGGGGGTCGTCTGCGATCGGGAGGAGGAAGAAAGGAAGGTGGAGGGATTTAAGTTGGGGTTCATTTTACAATTCGCCCCTGCCATTCGGCTAATTACAACCTTAGCCCTATTTTTTAGTTTGTTATCCATTGCGACCTTAGCCCTATATCTTAGTTTGTTATCTATTTCAACACCCCCCCCCCAAGTTAGGTTCTAAACCAAGAACACCCTCCAAACTTCCTAAGGACCCCAATCTCACCCTTCATCCTGCATTCATGGCCCGAAACCCCTAAAATCCCTACAAGAAATTTCCGAAAAAATTTCTAGATAGGGTTTTTTTTATTGAATTGTCGTATTATCCATTCATGTTCTCATTCAATCTAATTCGTCCGAACAGGGTGCATGCACGCCCAACCCCTCACCAGGATTGCACAGGCACTCAGTCGCTCGGCTAGGGTTGCACACGTGCCTGGATAGGAGTGCACGCGTGCTCGGCCACCCGGCCAAGCCCACACTTGCACCCAGCTAGGCCTGCACCCGCACTCGGCCAGACCTGCGCCCAGCTACGCCAGCGCCCCGTCAGGCCTGCACCCATACCCAACTAAGCCTGCATGTGCACCCGGCAGCCCACGACTACCCGATCACCCATGACTTCAATAATTATAAGGACAATATAACTTGTTACCATATACACAGTTTTGATAACACATAGCAAAATTCACACACTCTTCAACTCCATCAAAATATTCTTATAAATCAAATTTCTAACCTATTGTACATACGAGATTTATTTATATATAACCTAATAAGAAATAAATTTGCAACATTATTAAACAAGTAATAGTAAGCATTCATATAGTCTAAACTTAATCTTAATTAAATCATTACAATCTAATACTATCAATAACCATTCACAACATACTTAAAGTCGAAGATTGTCTTTAAAAATTTAAGAGCACACTAAATAGAGAAACTTGTACAAAAAAAATATTATCCATTCAAGCTCTCATTCAATCTAATTCGCTTAGACAAGGTGCGTGCACACTTGGTCGCTCGCCAGAGCTGCACAGACACTCGGTCACTCAGCTAGGGTTGCACACGTGCCCGGTCAGGAGTGCACGCGTGCTCAGCCGCTCGACCAGTCCTGTACTCATGCTCGGCTAGGCCTGCACCCACGCCTGGCCATGCCTTACACTGCATATGGCCAAGCCTTCACCCGCTCTCGGCTAGGCCTGCAACCACTTGGCCAAGTCCGCACCCACGCCTAGCTAGGCCCGCATGCGCGTTCGATAGCCCATGGTTGTCTAGCCAAACCACGGTTGCTCAGCTGTCCATGACTTCTCGAGCGCACAATAAGGCCTGAGCTCGCAATTGGACAAGGCTGAGCTCGTAGTCGGCCAAGGCTGATCTCGCAACTAGTTAAGCTGTTAGACTTTGTCACACCCCCGGAGGAACCGCTGGTCCGATAAAAATTGGACAACACCTCCCCTATATAATGGACAATCTGAAGTAATTATACACGACCCCATATACCTTAGCCAACACGGCCAGAACATATATAGCTAAAGAATAAGTAAAACATGCACACATATAGTCAAAGTCGCATACCGTCACAAATACAACAAAACAAAACTAGTAAGTAGCCCTCTGAGCTGTCAACCACGCAAAACACATGGAAAACCATTGCACGTACAAGTCCATGAGTACAATGTGTAAAGAAAAATACAAACATTCACAAATAAAAAGAAAAAAGCTTAGCGAAATGAAATGTAAAGAAAAAGAAGGGATCGGGTGTGGGGCTCTCCTGGCGACATCACCCTGAAATAGATAAACAAGCAAACGGGGCGAGTTGAGGTGAACTTTACAAGTAATATAGACATATATGCATGGTATCAAAAAGCTATACAAGCAGAGTAGAAACAAACGGATACTGTCTCATAGGAATAACAGAATATGCATAACCAAAATATTGAATGTGCGATACATACCAGTGTCAATCCCACCTGCGAGGTAGTAGGCCATATAAGCTCATGGTCACTAGCAAATATAAAATCACCGAACTAAATGCAAAATACCTCCTGTACATGCACGTCATCCAAGTGCAGCAATCATAACTCAATCAAATACAGCCAACACATTCAAATGCAATCTCATGCATCGTATGCACATGAGTAACATGTGTCACTCTTGACGCCAGTCCAACTATCGTAATATGTCATGTAAACAATCGAGTGAGTGGAGCTATGACAACTGTACGCACTCCGCAGTCATTGCTCCGGAGTGGCTGAGTGGATAAGATGTAGTCGGAGACAACACTCCTACCCCATGTCATATGCGGGAGCCTCGCACTCATCTCCTTATATCACACAACAAAGGAGGGATCCCCGCCTGCTACAATGCTCCTGTAACCACTAACCCATGAGTAGCTAAGTGAAGCAGAACAGAACAAAACTGGCCACACTCTAATAATCACTAATGATCCCGGCCCCCTTGGATGTAGCGTGGCCTGTCAGCCTGGCGCCCCGTCAGACGAAGATAGGGTCGGGAGGCCAACGAGCCTGCTAAACGCAAGGCCCAGGGGGGCGGTTCAGCCCGTTTCCTCCGAAGCCAGTAGGACACCAACCCCGACCGGGATGGCTGATTCGTAACAGAATGCCTCCGAGTTAGGGGAACCTCGGGTCAGGAGGGTCCCGAGTCAGAGAAGCTCCGAGACAGAAAGATACCGAGTCTTCAACTACCTCCTTCTGGGTCCAGCTGTGTAACGCCCGAAAATTCACGAAACTAATTTTAGAAATATCTTAGAATGTATTCCGAATTTATGGATATTTTTATAGAATTTTTCCATAAACAAAAGTGGCAAAAAGTGATAAAAAGGAAAAAAATATTAAGTGGGATTTGATCCCTTAACCTACGGAGTGAGAGGAGAAAGGGTGGACCAACTGGGATGGTTTGCTTTTGTTAAAATAGATTAAGGGAAACAATAGATAAGGTGAAATTAGTTAAATTCGCCCCCCATAAGTATAAAAGTGGGAGTTACGAGTTTTAGGTTAATTTTCTTCCAACCCAACGACGCCGACGCCCTCCCTCACGCACGCGACCCCTCCTCTCGCCCTCTCTCTCGCCCAAGACAAAGGAGAAGCCAAGGGAAGGTCTCAAGAGGCCCTATTCTCTACGAGAATTCTCGTAGACGCGAGGAGAACGCCAAGGAGCAAGAAGAACGTCGAAATTCGACGTTTCCGCGGGAATTTCAGATTTTATTCGTAAGGAAAACCTAGCGCAGGATGTAAGTACCCCTCACCTGCAGTATAAGTAGTTTCGGTCGATTTTCCGTATGCTTTATCTCCCTATATGTATGTTCTACGATTAGAAATCGTAAATTATGAACAAGCACGCACGTTAGGTGTTTGTTAAAATGTTCAGTTCAGTTAATGCTATAGAAAGCATTAAAGAATAGAAATTCTTGCTCCAGTTTATGATTGGGACCAAGGTCCAACGGGATGAGCTCCTAGTTGCCCATAGGTTTAGATAACCTAGAAAAAGCAAGAATCAGAAAAGGAAAGAAAAGTATAAAGGACTATTTTATTTTTAGTTGGCATTGTACCGGACTTCGGTCCAGGGATAGCCTCCAAGTTGCCTCTAGGTTTAGATAACCTAGTATGGGATGGGCTCCTAGTTGCCCCTAGGTTTAGATAACCTAGTAGAACCCTAATGGATTCGGGATTTGCTACCTCGGGTTTATTAGGGATGCGTGCACAGTTGGTACATTGTCGGGCCCACAGCAGTTGATTATTACTTTCACCTACTATATGTATTTAGTTTTCAGAAATTCATATTAGCATGTGGTGAATTTAATAATTAGTTTTATGTTAGTTAGTTTCAGTTCCAGTTCAGATATGTATACCATGTTATAGCTTACTTTTCAGTTCTAGTTTAGTATGTGCCATGTCTCAGTTATATGCCATGACATTCTATGATACGTATTTTAGCATGAGCCTAGCATGATTACTTATGGATATGAGCATGTATGTGCATAGCATGTTTTACAAAAGCATAATTCGAGTTTTCATAGTTTTGTGAGGCTAGATAATACTTACTAAGCTTTATGCTTATTAGTTTGCATTTCCTTATACTGCAGATACAGGTAAAGGAAAGCACTAGTAGCGGAGGCGGCGGGCTTGATGCAAAGTGTGTGTGATGGTGGAGTTGGAATAAAAGTCTTCGGAACTTGCAAAGCATAGAATAACCTTTTTTATGGTTCATAGTTATTCCGCAATATATTATGTGAACCATGTATGAACTTAATTAGACTTGTATTCGTGGTGCCTAGTATGCTTCTTTAGTTTTCTTGTTTATGCTTCTTCAGTTATTTCGTGATATATTATGAGAACCATGTATTAACCTGTCTAGACTCGTTATTTGTGGTGCCTAGTATATTAAAGTAGTTTATTTACCTGTGTTAATACTTGCTTAGCGAATGTTGAATGATATGAGTTACTACTTGTAATATGGTAATTTAGATCCATGCTTAAGCTTTAGAGATAAGAACTTGACATTTTGGATTTACATGCTAAATACATAGGATATGCTTGTTTTAAGATATATGCACCATATAGAATGACATGTAGTGGCTAAGAATGCCCTTCGACATGAATAATGAATGGTTTCAATAAGAAGTTGATACGAACTTGGCACGTTTATGTTCATGTTTCTACATGTCGTTTTTGTGATTTCTAAGTTGCTATACATGCTAGAAACCCTCCAAAAACATGTAATAAATGCCCTAGAATAACTGTGGAACTCTATTTATGTCGTTATGCTTGTTGGCTACGAATTTGGTCCATTGTAGCTCAAGTTTGATAAGTTGTGGAAATTTAAAATTTGGAGTTTCAGCACTACCAGTCGACTGGTTCAGTACCAATCAACTGGTATTGTGTACAACGAAAGGGGTGTAGAGCAGCTGGTTAGTGCTTAGCCATGCAATGCAGAGGTCGGGGGATCAAATCCTGGCCAAGCTAATAACATTAAAGTTTTTATTTTAATTTCGCTGGTTAGTATTTCCAACATGTTTATAAGTTATCGCAGCATGCTTAAGTTATAAATTGTTAGTTCAGTACACATTTAAAAATAATTAGGAGAATAAGAATTTTTTTTAAATTCTCCCAGTTGGTTTAGCATCATTAGAAATCATTAATTAGTCAGTTAGTCAGTTAGTTAGTTAGTAGCGATCCGCCTTAAAGTTTAGTACCAGAAAGTGGGTCGTTACAGAGTGGTATCAGAGCAAGTTCCATCTTTCCTCCCCACACACATCAGCATCAGACCTGCAACTTCCAAGTAAGAGTATCTCTCACATTACCATATTTTCTTGCTTTCAGATTTATAGTATTTACATGTTATTCATGCCATCTGTTTTCTAGTCAGTTCTTGTGTACATTTAACGGAAGCATGTTTAATACCTTAGTTTATATCTGATAGCATATTTTTAGAATTAGAATATGAACTGTATGTCCTCTGTCATTTAGATAATGGCTAGAGGACGCCCAACTAGAAGGGCACCAGCTACTGAGCCTCCATAGGAGGCAACTGACATAGTGACTCCACCTAATCTCGTGGAGATAGTGGCTCAGCTCTAGAGACAGATAGTTGAGCAGCAGCAAGAGATAGCCACTTTAAGGGCTAATCAGTAAACCACACCTATTGGTACGCCAGGACCAAATGTGGAAACCCCAATAGTGATAGAGGTTCCACCTAGAGCACCAATCCCACCAATAGCACCAGAAGCCCCAGCAGTAGGGGCTAGAAGAGAAGCATATCTGGTTCAGTGGCAGAAGCTCAAACCAGAGACCTTTTCAGGCACTAGTGAACCATGGGATGCACAAGCCTGGTTCAAAACCCTGGAGAGTACCATGGAGCTTCTGGACTGGCTAGAACAAGAGAAAGTGAAGTGCGCCTCTTTCTGCCTAGCAGGAGGTGCTAGAATGTGGTGGGAAAGGGTGAAGGCCAAGCGAGACATAAATCAGATGACGTGGGCCAACTTCGAAGATGAGTTCTTCAAAGAATTCTTTCATATGTGGGTTACTAATCGACATTATGATGAATTCACTGAATTTCATCAAGGTAACCTATCAGTAGAGGAAGCCGTGAAGAGATTCAACAGGTTGGCGCGTCTGTGTCCCAAATTAGTCAGCACCGAACGAGAGCGAGTCAGGCTAATGCTCAAGATGCTAAGGCCAGAAATAGCATTGAATGTGGCTAACGGCATTCATAGGCCGCAAGCCTCAGAAGAACTAGTTAGCAGTGCTCTGATCACCGAGCACTACCTGAACAACACGCAACGGCAGAAGTCAGTCATGATAGAATGTAAAGGCCAAGGCAGTTCGGGAACTCAGAAACCCCAGGGCGTTCACAGAGAAGTTAACTATACCTCCAGATGTACTCAGTGGCCAATTCTTAACCACCCTACCTTCAGGAGAGATTATGACATCCACGCACTGACTCCGTGCAGTGCCAGTCAGTATAGCAAGCAGAGAGCTGTATGGTGATCTGATAGTACTAGATATGACAGATTATGATGTCATTTTTGGAATGGACTTCCTAATCAAGTACGGTGCCTCCATAGAATGCCGTAAAAGGAAAGTCATATTCCAACCTGAAGAAAGAGTGTAGTTTGAATACATCGGAGAACCCAAGAGAAAAGCCAAGAAATTTCTCTCAGCTTTAAAAGCACAGAAACTGCTGGATTCAGGATGTACCGGATTTCTAGCACATGTAGTCAATACCGTACAAGAGAAGGACCAAAAGCTAGAAGAGGTCCCAGTGGTATGTGACTACCCAGCAGTCTTCCCTGACGAGTTACCAAGCTTAGCGCCAGACAGGGAGATAGAGTTTGAGATAGATCTCATTCCAGGTACCAATCCCATTTCAAAAGCACCATACCGTATGGCTTCAGCAGAATTAAGAGAACTTCAGGAGCAACTACAGGAGCTGCTCGACAAGGGCTTCATACACCCTAGTAATTCACCTTGGGGAGCTCCCGTATTGTTCGTGAAGAAGAAAGATGGGTCCATGCGCTTGTGTATAGATTACCGGGCCTTGAATTAAGTCACCATCAAGAACAAGTATCCCTTGCCAAGAATTGATGACTTGTTCGATCAGCTAAAGGGAGCAGCAATGTTCTCAAAAATAGACTTGAGATCGGGATATCACCATGTGAAAGTTAAGGAGGGTGACATCCCCAAGACAGCTTTCAGAATGAGATACGGACACTATGAGTTTGTAGTTATGCCTTTTGGCGTAACGAACGCTCCAGTGACATTTATGGACCTCATGAACAGAGTATTCAGGGAGTACTTAGATAAGTTTGTCATCGTCTTCATTGATGACATTCTTATCTACTCAGGAACTCAGGAGGAACATGCTGAACATCTCAGGACAATGTTGCAGATTCTTCAGCAGAGCCAGCTGTATGCAAAATTCTCTAAGTGCGAGTTTTGGCTCGATCAGGTGTCTTTTCTGGGTCACATCATCTCCAAGGATGGTGTGATGGTAGACCCCAGCAAAATAGAAGCAGTAAGTAACTGGATCAGACCGAAGAATGCCAGTGAGATCAGAAGTTTTCTGGGTCTAGCCGGTTACTACAGGAAATTCGTAGAGAATTTCTCCGGAATAGCCTCCCCACTGACATCTCTTACCAGAAAGAACGGAAAGTTTTAGTGGACAGAGGACTGCGAGAACAGTTTTATAGAATTAAAGAGAAGATTGACTAGTGCTCCCATCCTGACTCTTCCAGAGACCACTGACAGCTTTGACATATATAGCGATGCGTCTAAATTAGGACTTGGAGCAGTGCTGATGCAGAATGGCAAGGTTATTGCCTATGCCTCTAGACAACTCAAGGATTATGAGAAGAATTACCCTACCCATGACCTTGAGCTAGCTGCAGTAGTGTTCGCTCTCAAGATTTGGAGGCATTACTTATACGGAGCTCAGTGTAGGATTTTCACAGATCATCAGAGTCTAAAGTATTTCTTTACTCAGAAGGATCTGAACATGAGACAACGCAAGTGGCTTGAGCTAGTCAAGGATTATGACATTGACATCCTCTACCATCCAGGTAAAGCTAATAAGGTGGCAGATGCACTTAGCAGAAAATCTAGTGTCACCCTACTAGTTTTGTCCACGATGTCACAGCCCCTTCGGAAAGAGTTATCAGAGTTCGGACTGGAAATTTTAGTTCGGCAGCTCTCCACTTTGACATTACTGTCAACCCTGATTGAAGACATCCAGACAGCACAGGATCAAGATCCTGACCTTCAGAAAATCAAGCAGGGGATAGTAGAAGCCGAAAATGGAGAATTTTGCCTATCAGATAGTGGGACACTATACTGCGATGACCACTTATGTGTTCCGAACCAAGAAGAGCTCCGAAGGAAGATCCTGGAGGAAGCACATAGATCTCCTTATGCAATGCATCCTGGTTCCACCAAAATGTACCAAGACCTCAGGGGACGTTTTTGGTGGCCTGGGATGAAGAGAGACATCACCAGATATGTCAGTACCTGTCTGACATGCCAAAGGCCCAAGGCAGAACATCAGAGACCAGGAGGAGTTCTGCAGCCTATTCAGATTCCAGAATGGAAATGGGAAGATATTTCCATGGATTTTATAGTGGGACTACCCAGAACAACGAATGGATATGATGCGATATGGGTAATAGTTGACAGATTGACTAAGTCTGCCCACTTTCTAGAAATCAGGATCTCTTATTCCATGGAACAGCTAGCTCAGTTATACCTCAAGGAGATCGTCAGACTACATGGAGTCCCTAGGACCATCATTTCAGATAGGGACAGTAGGTTCACTTCGCACTTCTGGGAGTGCGTACAGACAGCACTAGGCACCAAACTGAAGTTTAGCACAACTTTTCATCCTCAGACAGATGGTCAGACAGAGAGAGTTAATCAAGTACTAGAAGATATGCTCAGAGCTTGTGCTTTAGATTTCAAGGGCAGTTGGTGCAGATACTTGTGCTTAGCGGAATTCGCTTACAACAATAGTTATCATGCCACTATCGGCATGGCACCCTATGAGGCTTTATATGGGCGGAGGTGTAGATCTCCTATCTGCTGGTACGAGGGTGGTGAGAGGCAAGAGTTAGGCCTACATACAGATCTTATAGATGATACCACCGTAGTCATACAGCAGATCCGCCAGAAAATAGAAACAGCTCAAAGCCGCCAGAAGAGCTATGCTGATATACGGCGCAGACCATTAGAGTTTGAAGTTGGGGATTCAGTGTTCCTCAGAGTGGCTCCCATGAAGGGAGTAATGCATTTTGGGAAGAAGGGCAAGCTAAGTCCCAGATATGTAGGACCATACCCCATCACTAGAAGAGTTGGCAAAGTAGCTTATGAGTTAGAGCTACCTCAGGAGATGTCAGCTATCCACAATATATTTCATGTTTCCATGCTGAAGAAGCATATCCCAGATGCCACCCAGGTGATAGAGCCACAGACGGTACAAATTCGCGAAGATCTCAGTTATGATAGTCGACCTATTCAGATAATAGACCGAGTAGTTAAGAAATTGTGAAACAAGGAGGTACCATTAGTGAAAGTCATATGGAAAAATCACAGGGTAGAAGAGGCAACATGGGAACCAGAGGACAGCATGAGGCAGAAATACCCAGAGTTATTTTAAGTTCGAGGACGAACTTTTTATAAGGTATGGGGGATTGTAACGCCCGAAAATTCTCGAAACTAATTTTAGAAATATCTTAGAATTTATTCCGAATTTATGGATATTTTTATAGAATTTTTCCATAAACGAAAGTGGCAAAAAGGGATAAAAAGGAAAAAAACGTTAAGTGGGATTTAATCCCTTAACCTACGGAGTGAGATGAGAAAGGGCGGACCAACTGGGATGGTTTGCTTTTGTTGAAATAGATTAAGGGAAACAATAGATAAGGTGAAATTAGTTAAATTCGCCCCCCATAAGTATAAAAGTGGGAGTTACGAGTTTTAGGTTAATTTTCTTCCAACCCAACGACGCCGACGCCCTCCCTCACGCACGCGACCCCTCCTCTCGCCCTCTCTCTCGCCCAAGACAAAGGAGAAGCCAAGAGAAGGTCTCAAGTGGCCCTATTCTCTACGAGAATTCTCGTAGACGCGAGGAGAACGCCAAGGAGCAAGAAGAACGTCGAAATTCGACGTTCCCTCAGGAATTTCAGATTTTATTCGTAAGGAAAACCTAGCACAGGATGTAAGTACCCCTCACCTGCAGTATAAGTAGTTTCGGTCGATTTTCCGTATGCTTTATCTCCCTATATGTATGTTCTACGATTAGAAATCGTAAATTATGAACAAGCACGCACGTTAGGTGTTTGTTAAAATGTTCAGTTCAGTTAATGCTATAGAAAGCATTAAAGAATAGAAATTCTTGCTCCAGTTTATGATTGGGACCAAGGTCCAACGGGATGGGCACCTAGTTGCCCATAGGTTTAGATAACCTAGAAAAAGCAAGAATCAGAAAAGAAAAGAAAAGTATAAAGGACTATTTTATTTTCAGTTGGCATTGTACCGGACTTCGGTCCAGGGATAGGCTCCAAGTTGCCTCTAGGTTTAGATAACCTAGTATGGGATGGGCTCCTAGTTGCCCCTAGGATTAGATAACCTAGTAGAACCCTAATGGATTCGGGATTTGCTACCTCGGGTTTATTAGGGATGCGTGCACAGTTGGTACATTGCCGGGCCCACAGCAGTTGATTATTACTTTCACCTACTATATGTATTTAGTTTTCAGAAATTCATATTAGCATGTGGTGAATTTAATAATTAGTTTTATGTTAGTTAGTTTCAGTTCCAGTTCAGATATGTATACCATGTTATAGCTTACTTTTCAGTTCTAGTTTAGTATGTGTCATGTCTCAGTTATATGCCATGACATTCTATGATACGTATTTTAGCATGAGCCTAGCATGATTACTTATGGATATGAGCATGTATGTGCATAGCATGTTTTACAAAAGCATAATTCGAGTTTTCATAGTTTTGTGAGGCTAGATAATACTTACTAAGCTTTATGCTTATTAGTTTGCATTTCCTTATACTGCAGATACAGGTAAAGGAAAGCACTAGTAGCGGAGGCGGCGGGCTTGATGCAAAGTGTGTGTGATGGTGGAGTTGGAATAAAAGTCTTCGGAACTTGCAAAGCATAGAATAACCTTTTTTATGGTTCATAGTTATTCCGCAATATATTATGTGAACCATGTATGAACTTAATTAGACTTGTATTCGTGGTGCCTAGTATGCTTCTTTAGTTTTCTTGTTTATGCTTCTTCAGTTATTTCGCGATATATTATGAGAACCATGTATTAACCTGTCTAGACTCGTTATTTGTGGTGCCTAGTATATTAAAGTAGTTTATTTACCTGTGTTAATACTTGCTTAGCGAATGTTAAATGATATGAGTTACTACTTGTAATATGGTAATTTAGATCCATGCTTAAGCTTTAGAGATAAGAACTTGACATTTTGGATTTACATGCTAAATACATAGGATATGCTTGTTTTAAGATATATGCACCATATAGAATGACATGTAGTGGCTAAGAATGCCCTTAGACATGAATAATGAATGGTTTCAATAAGAAGTTGATAAGAACATGGCACGTTTATGTTCATGTTTCTACATGTCATTTTTGTGATTTCTAAGTTGCTATACATGCTAGAAACCCTCCAAAAACATGTAATAAATGCCCTAGAATAACTGTGGAACTCTATTTATGTCGTTATGCTTGTTGGCTACGAATTTGGTCCATTGTAGCTCAAGTTTGATAAGTTGTGGAAATTTGAAATTTGGAGTTTCAGGACTACCAGTCGACTGGTTCAGTACCAGTCGACTGGTTCAGTACTAGTCGACTGGTACTGTGTACAACGAAAGGGGTGTCGAGCAGCTGGTTAGTGCTTAGCCATGCAATGTAGAGGTCGGGGGATCAAATCTTGGCCAAGCTAATAACATTAAAGTTTTTATTTTAATTTCGCTGGTTAGTACTTCCAACATGTTTATAAGTTACCGCAACATGCTTAAGTTATAAATTGTTAGTTCAGTACACATTTAAAAATAATTAGGAGAATAAGAATTTTTTTTAAATTCTTCCAGTTGGTTTAGCATCATTAGAAATCATTAATTAGTCAATTAGTCAGTTAGTTAGTTAGTAGCGATCCGCCTTAAAGCTTAGTACCAGAAGGCGGGTCGTTACAAGCTGAGTCCGATCGGGTAGGCCAATCCAAGCGTACCCTAATTCGGGAAGCACCCTTACATGGGCAGTAGTAGTAGGACCCGAGAACATGCTAAGCCGCCAGTCGGCACTAGCACTCGAGATTTTGTCGTGATCCACAGGAACACCCACTCCCTGACACAGGACTAGCAGAAGAAGTACGGGGTCGGCGCAGATCTGACATCATTTTTGCCCGAATCGCGAGTATCTCGCTGACGCCATGATCATCATGTCATTCCCCGGCACCCTGTACCAAGACCGCCTATGCCCGTGTCAGGCCGAGCGGCGTCCGATGGCGCTCGCTCATAAGACGACAACGCCCCTTTCCTTATTCTGGTATGCGACACAATACTCTGACACCCTAATTGTGCCTTACCCTGTCCTCATATACGACAAAAGGTGGCAGACCAAGCAGAAGCTGTCAGCTCCCCCGGCTATATAAGTTTCTCCGCTCCTCGTCCCCCCAAGTACGCGTAATAGTGTTTTTGCTACTGTTGTATTGCTTTTGCTCTTCCACCACCGGAGACTGACTTGACCGTCGGAGTGCCTTACCGGGGACTTTTCCCGGCGGGTTCGCTAACGGCCCTTTTCTTGCAGATCGAAGCCAGCCAGCCCCTGCAGCTCGTGATCTTCGGGAGACCGCGTGCTCTTGGGAGTCCACCTTGCTTCGCGATAGGATCAAATTTGGCACTAGAATGAGGGGCGTTCGCCTGATCGGAAATGAACGATGGAAGATCCCAACCGAGTCATGATGACTGTCACACCCGAGGAGTATGAGCTCATTATGGCTGCCCGAGCCCAGAAGACCCCTCAGAGGCCTTCACAGGTTGGTTCCCAGGCGCCTAGATTCCTCGAGCCGGCAGCACACAGGCATTCAGGAGGTCAGGGAAGGCCTGCTCGACCCGAGGGTGGTTTCGTTCCCTTTCCCACGGCTTTTTATCCGGATCGGGATGACGAAGTTGATTCGATGCCGGCCGAGGCATCGGCATCCAACCAGATGCAGGGGCCACGTATAGACAGGGGGAAGGCCCTTGCCGACCCCTCTCCAGTCACCCTGGTACGCAACCCTTTCTCTTTATAGATCCCGAAAGACCCAGTTCGCAGGCATCTCTGTTTCTTTATGATCCCTGAGTATGCGGGAAGCACCGCCCCGAAAGAGCACTTGATGAAGTTTGAGAGTGTTGCTTTGCTACACCAATATTCGAAGGGCTTGAAGTACCGAGCCTTCCTAACCACCCTCTCGGGACCAGCCCAGAGGTGGTTCGACCGACTCCCCAATGGGTTGGTATCAAGTTTTGAGGAGTTGAGGAGAATCTTTCTCCAACACTATGCCAGCAGCCGAAGGCATCACAAGACAAGCCTCAACCTGTTCGCGCTGAAGCAAGGCCCAAAAGAATCTCTCCGGGCCTACATCAAGAGATGCAATGGAGTGACGCTGGACTTGCCAACCGCCACACCTAAGGTTCTGATCAGTGCTTTTTCCCAAGGACTACAGGAGGAAGTTTTTTTCCGCTCACTGATCAAAAAACCACCGAAGGACTTTGACAGCCTACTAGGGAAGGATGTCAAATACATCAACGTCGAGGAAGCGCAGATCGCTCGGAAGAAGGAGTCGGTCAGCGCAGTCACACCCAACCCTGCCCAAAGCAACAGATCCCCGGGCGGGCCTATCCGTAGCCCACAAGGTCCTGTCGACTGAGTGGGAATGGAAAGATGACACATGTAGCAAGTGGCCCAGAGGTGTTTGCCAGCCCGCTGGAGACCCTGCTGCGCGTTCCATCAGAGTCACACTGCATTGATTAGCACCTCGGATGTGACGGTCGGTACGTCCAAGGCCACCCCATTGAATCTTTTGATGTAGGCTTGGAGTGATTCCTTCGGACCTTGCTTCAGCATGAACAAGTTGAGGCTGGTCTTATGATGCCCCCGGTTCCTAGCGAAATGTTGCAGGAATAGCCTCTTGAGCTCCTCGAAGCTTGGCACGGATCCATTCGGGAGTCGATCGAACCATCGTTGGGTCGGCCCCGACAACGTCGTCAAGAAGGCTCGGCACTTCACACCCTCGGGGTATTGATGAAGTATGGTATCACTTTCGAACTTCATAAGGTGCTCCTCGGGGTCGGTCGTTCCTGAGTACTCCGATATGGTGAAGAACTGGAGATGCTTGGAGACCAGATCCTATAGAATCTGCAAGGAGAAAGGGCAGTGTGCTAAGGTAGCCGGCGGTGGATCCGCTGGGGCTTTTCCTTTATCCGGGTGCGGTCGATGCGTCTAACTGGATGCAGACGCTTCAACAGGATTTGAATGAGCCTCATCGCCTCGAGCTCAGTAGAAAGCAGCGGGGAATGCGACCGAGTCGCCTTTTGGTCGGACGGCGTTTCCCCGACCCACCGAGTTGTCTAACGCCGACAGTTCGGGAAACCGAGTCGCCGGGCTGCTTGCGTGGAGAGGCAACTGGGGGGTCTTCTGAGCTCGGGTGGCCAACAGGAGCTCATACACTTCTGGAGTGATTGTCACCGTCACTCCATTGGGATCTTCCATCTTCCGCTCTCGATCAGGCGAAAGACCTCCTTCTAGCGTCAAATATGATCCTATCGCAGAGCGAGGTAGACTCCTAAGAGCGAGGTGGAAGAAATAAAAGCAGAAGAAAAACTGTAGCAAGACTCTCTCGCGCGTATCTATGTGTGAAGTGAGGAAGACCTTATATAGTTGAGGGAACCGACAGTTTCTGCTCCGTGTCTGCCACCGTTTTGTCTCATGTGGGGGCATGATCAGGGGTACCGTCAGCTTGCCAACCAGCGCAGACCAACGCCACCAGTCTAACGCGAGCAGGGGTCGTTGGGGTACAAAGTGTCAGGATATGTCAGGAAATTACTGTGTCAGCGGGATATTCACGATTCGGACACGAGTGGTGTCAGAGCTGAGCCGTCCTGTGCCGACTCTCATACCACTTTCGCTAGTATAGTGTCAGAGAGCGAGTGTTCCCTAGGAAAATGACAAATCCCGAGTTAGGTCGCCGACCTGCAGATCCAAGTAGGGTCTCATAAAGCAGTCCATGACACTCAGGCTAACAAAGGAGCAATCCGAGTCTTTGGGCAATCAGCAGTCGGACTCGGATAACACGATTCATCCTTATGACGTATGAGTACAAGACCTCGAGGGGAGTCGAATGGCTACTGGATGCGTGTTGTCGGGCGAACCTAAGCTCGACACTCGGCCTCTCTCGCCGGGGGCAACTTCAGACCAATATTAGGCTGGTCTCCCACTCGGGCATCCCAACCCGAGTGGCTTGCATTGCCACGCCGGGCAATCGAGGCTTTTCCGTCAACGATCTACCTCCCTGTGATGCCATGTGACCTGACTAGGTCATACCAAGATTAGGTCGGGATCATATTATGTTAACTATCCTCGAGTCTTAATTTGTGTAACATTAAACAAACTAATAAAAGAAACTACCGCCAAAAAAAAATTAGTCAATATATTTCTTCTTTTTTACTAAAAAAAATAATAGAATAAGATAAAAATATATATGTAAAATCCTAAAACCAATACAGCAATCAACCATATACATCACCAAAGCCAACTATGCCTACTATCTATAACCTTCATATTTGTTGCAACCAAAGGCATCTCCCCATAAATGTTGGTAAACAAATTGAGGCAATGAGTTCTTTTATCGCTATGTCCTCCCAAACTACTAATCCCACTCGATCCGATCTCAAAGATTCTCCCTGCAAAAGCACAGATCTATCCATTAAGCACTGTAATTAAATAAAGAAAGAAATTAATCATTCTATCATCAACTTCGTTCCTCACCTTTCACCCAAATTGGTGGAGCACCTGTTGCGTTTGCGACCAGAAAAGACATCGCAATATCTTCGCAGTTTCTGCAAAGTTATCAATCAAAATATTCAACACAACCCTCGGATTTATAAGAAAAATACAGATTTCTGAGATAGACGCTGAGGATTAAGACCTGTATTTGGTGACATACTGTCTGATGGATTTAGGCATGTGATTTGTGTAGAGGTCAAGGTATTTCTTGTGGAAGAAGGAAGCCTTGGAGAGCACCATGCTGTAAGTGCCCGCCCACCACACGGACCACCACCCGCCGTACTTGTAATGCTCTCTATTGCTGTTTCTCTGCAGGAGGAAAATCGAGGATGAGCTGCTGGAACCAAATCCGTCAGAAATTAAGTAAATAAAGATCGGGGCCGGATCAGTTGGAGAAACGGTACCGTCTTACTGTCCAGCCAATGCATGCGGGGAACGAAGCCAACCATGGTATTGGGGGCGCTCTGCCACGCCCGGAAAGCCAAGTCCATGGAGCTGCAAGGAAAGAGGACGTCGTCGTCAATGGAGAAGACGGCGTCGGTCTTCAAGCCCTTCGTGTCTCTGAACCTGTTGTTCAAACTGTCTTCGTCGTTCAGGTCGAACTTGAGATCCATCCCCTCGCAGCTCTTGGAATTCTGCTGCGCCACTTGCCACAGCGACTCGCGCAGAGAATCCGAAGGCCGATCAGGCTCGCTCCACACGATGCGGATAGATTCCACTCCGGCGCAGGAGGAATAGTGACTCACAGATTGCTTGAGGAGGTCGTTTCTTTTCCAGGTGTTGATCAAGACTGTGTAGCCGCTGCTGTAAAATGAAATAATTAAATGATTTTGGGAATTTAAATCGAAGCAAAAGCAGGAAAGAAATTATATATTGGTCCAGGACGCAGATTGAACAGCTGCCAAGATGGTCGGAGCCATGAAACTCCCCACATGCAAATATATTGATCAGAAAAGAGCACATGATTAATTAAATAAATTAGAATTGAAGTTAAAATTAATCTGCAAGATTCACGTATCGAATTAGTTAATGCGTTGCTTTATTTTGTTCGATGGATCATGTGAGAAGGACGACAAAAGCATTTATGATCATAAAGATAGATCGAAGAAATTGAAAAACAAGGAGAATTATTGGAGCTCAAGATTCAATGAGAGTAAAAAAATGATTATGACTGTCAAATTAAGTCCAGGAACTATCAAATGAGAATTATAGGAGGCTATAGCTAGAGCGAACCCGGAAGGCATCGACGACGACGACGTTTCGTAGCGAAGGAGTCGGCGCCACCGGCCGGCGCAGACGAGGAGGAAGAGGAGGAGGAGGAGGAGGAGGAGGATGAAGAAGAGGAAGAGGATCCAGGAGGGGAGCAGCCGGAACTTTGACTGCCGGAACTTGAGAGGCGTTCTCCGGACGCCAGAGGAGGAGGCGAACAGGGGACTGCCTCCGGCGCCGGCCCCGGCGCTGTTACCACCTCCTCTCATCGCCAGGAAAGTTGGAAGATGTTGTTGTGGAACAGAAAGGACGAGATAGATTCGACGCTACGCGGTTTTTATAATTGTGCGGGTTTAAGGCACTGCTTAGCTTGCGTCCGCCATTTTTCTTGCCGTTTGTTGGTCACCACCACTGCAGATCGATATAATTTATTCTATTCTATTTTTTGTCTATCAGTTATTTATTTAAAAATGTACTTTTTAAATCGATATCGAAAGATTTACCTATGGAATTAAATGATGGTAGGACTAAAAGAGATTAGGATATTATCATGTTCATTTTGGGTTTAAGTCTTCATAGTTTTGTTTTTAGACTCTCTCCAAAAGGTCTCATGTCATAAGTCTATGATCCAACCATGTGATTTCTAATATGGGACTAAGTTTGTACCCTTGCAACTCCTAATAAATCCCCCCTCAAACAAAGGACCACATGCCCCTACCACAAGCGAAAATCTTTTCCGTTTAGATGTCTGATCCATCAGAATTTTTTGCTCCTCTATCCACCTGACCTACTAGGACGGGTCCTCTTGATCAAGATATGGGAGCCCACATATCCTTTATTGAGGCTTAACACACATGGTTAGATTTGGCTCAAGAAGAGCAACTTGGCACTGATACCATTTGTTCGAACCAAAAGGAATTAGGATATCACCACAATGACATGATATTGTCCACTTTGGGCCTAAGCCCTCATGGTTTTGCTCTTGGGCTCTCCCCAAAAGGCTTCATGTCAATGGAGATACCATATTCCTTATAAACCAATGATCTTCCCATGTGTTTCTCAATATGAGACTAAGTTTGCATCCTTGCAACCTCTAACAATTCCCCCTCAAATAAAGGACCACATACCCCGACCACAAACGGAAACTTTTTCCGTTCTTGATATCTGATCCACTAGGACTTTATGCCCCTCGATCCACCTGACCTACTAGGACTTCACCATCTAGCCGCAGCTAGAACTGATCCTCTTTGATCAAGATACGGGAATCCACATATCATTTATTTAAGACTTAACGCACATGATTAGATCTGGATGAGCAACCTGTCTCTGATAACATTTATTGATAAAATCGCAAAGTAGCTAGATCAAGAGATAAATACACTGTCAATGAGAAAACTGATGGCAAAAGATGAATCGCTCATTTTCAACGTCCCTATCAATCTGTTTCAAGACCAACACGACCATCGCCTAGTAAACTAAGCATTTAAACTGATCTATGACTATCCATATTGAAAAAACTTCATTGCCGTACAAAATTGAACGTGTCAAACAATTTTGAAATAAAAGACAAAAACAAGAAGATTAATTATTGACGACCGGAATTTTGGTCAGAGGAAGTGAGATGCGACGAGCTAAGACAGTAGACGCGGTCATCGAATTCGAAGGAAGAGGAACCGCGGGGTTGTTGACAATTCGACTCAAATTTTCATGGAGTGATTTTCCATGAACTCGGTTAAGTTACTGATGAGGCACGCCGGTGTGTCATGCTTGGCCCACCTAAATTTCAATTACCAGGAAGTCAGATCTTCTAGATTCAAGACCTTGAGTCTGTCTTAATTTGAAAATGATGTGGCCAATTGAATAGAATTTGATTTTGGAAATCTATTTAAATGGATTTATTAGTATTATTATTAGTATCATCTAATTTTTTCAACCGATTTAATTATAGAGATGATGTCATCAAAATAATTCCGAAAAGGAGGACAGTTCGGCTCGATCCGTAATCAATATTTTATGATTATCTTTTCGTTTAAAGAAAGTAATTTGTAATGCATCACAACTAATAATCTTGTGAAAAAATGAAATTTATCAGGATAACGATCTCCCAACTGTAAGTTTATAAATGAGTCAAATTGCTCTCGGGATTATGGTATAGTGGTAAAGTGACTAATCGCTATCTCAAATATTCACGATCCAATTCCTAGCTATGACGTATTTTATAAAAAATTTTTTATCAAATGAGATGTGAATCCTGAAGTGCTGGACTTCTAGACTGTACACCCGAACGCTTCTCGATTTACCTTAATAATCGGTGGGAAATACTTGTAGAATCGAATCGGTCATCCCAGATTCATCTGCTATCTGATTTAATATAAATGAGTCAAATTAAATTAAATTTTATAGTGTTCAAAGTTATTTGTTGATAGGGTAATCCAGGTAACTCAGTCAAATTTTGAAATGAACTAAGTCGTTTAAATAATTGTTTAAGTTTATCTTAATTTTTTTTTATGAACTTGAATTTCATTGGAACTTGACTCATTTGGATATGGAACTTTCAACTCAAATTTATCAGAGTGTTTGAAACTTTTATATTTTAAATTTGTTTAGTTAATTATTAAATTTAATAATATAAATTTGTTTATTTATTTTTAAAACTTTTAGCTAATAATAATTCTACTCATAAATATTATTTATAAATAATATTGTTCGCGAATATGTTCACGAACATTAACAAACTGAACATATGTATTTAAATTTATTTATTTAATTTAATCTGTCGTTCGAATTTATTTATTTAATTGATTATATATATTTAATAAATATAAATAAATTTTTATCAAATCACTGCTAAATGTATTTACGAGCATTTAATTCATTTATACTCATACTCTGCTGTCCCACGCCATTAAATAAGAGTAAATCAAAAAATAAAATTAATCATCACATAAACCAGTAATTTATTGAGCTTTATCGGAAACGTCACAACTAACGATCGATGGATGCACGATTATTGCATTTCATAGCTCGATAGATTATGGACACGTATGAAGATTCACTTTAAATTTGGCTAATAATTAATAATACGTACCTTTTATGTAACTTTCATCCGTACGAATCTCACGACTCCATTTTGATAAATGCATATTTACATATATCTTTTTCATCGGGCATCCGGTACCAATTAATTTTAAGAATAATCAATTCTACTCCATAAAATTTCAATGTTCATCCTAAAAATAAATAAGAAAACACTAATAATAAACAATCCATAACTCAGGATTCTCAAATCAATTATCAGACAAATCGCTCCACCAACTGTAGACTCGTACAGGATGTGTTCTATAAGCTCGTACAACTGTATGCTTGAGTGTTGTTCAAATCAATTATCATTAAAAAAATATATATTTATATATTTATTGAATAATGATTGGTTAAGTAAAAATGGGAGAGTGAAAATCATAGTGAATGACGTAGCACCTTGCATGCACGATCTCCGACGGGTTCACCGTGCCCCCCAGGGTATAGTTTGATTCGGGGCGACGGCCGAAGGCCGCCGACGGTGTCCCAGCGATAATCGGACGTGTGCATGTAAAGTGTCACGTCATGCCACATCATTCATTATGATTTTTACTTTCTCATTTTTCACTCTCCCTATCATTGCTCATATTTATTAATTCATTAAATCTGAGACTCGATTCTATAACTAAAAATTAAAAAGATATCCATTGTATCATTACCAAGGGCACATACTATATTGATCATAGATGCCAAAAAGAATTTATTTTAGCCATAGCATCCGGACTAGTAGTCCTCATAATTTATCTCCTCCGTGTTGACCCTGAAATGGGTTGGCGGAGACGCTGAGAACGAGCGAATTAACTTTTGCCACCAATAGATACCAAAAGGAAATATTTTTGAAGTTGTTAATCACTAAAGGCTAATAATACTTTATATGTTATTGTGTATTAAGTTGTCTAATGACGGTTGAGAGTCGAAATCGATTTAATCCCCTGGAGTTATTGATGTTTACAAATCTAAAAGCTTGGTTGACTAATTAGCAGTAATCATATTTTCTTGTAGTAATGGAAAGGCAAACGAATTAGGCCAGATAATATTGATCCCTAAATAAAGAAAAGGCCAAGCTAATTTAGATATATAATCTATTAATTAAATTCCTAATTGCCTCGCGGTCTCACTGTTGATTATTCTTTAGAAAAATAGATAATTTAGATTAATCGTTTGGTTCCAAACACTTGAATAATTAATTAATCACAACTACAATATTGATAGAGACTTTTGATTTGTTTGATTAGGGATGAGACAAGAAGGGATGAACTATTTATATAACTAAATGCTATTGATAATTAAGTAACAAGCATTTTTAATTTGATTGGTAGAATAAATATATTACTATTTATATATTTTTGAAAAATAGGGTATACTCGTATGCATAAAGCTTTTGCCAAAGCTGAGTCCCAATTCAAGAGGATCAATTGTACGTTGTCCAAACTTATTTTGTAAGACATTATTTTTGAGATTCGGGTGTCACACAATACTAAATGATATTGATATGGGCGAGTGGTTTTCAAGAGGATCAAGGGTCCGATCGAACCCGGCCTGGGTCAAAGGAGGGTAGGCCAGGTTGACCTCGGTCCACGGGCAGGACAGGCAGAGCCCTGGTTCGGCCTCGGTCATTCAAGGTCGGTCACTCAGGGTCGGTCCTCCGAGGTCGACCACTCGGGGTCGGTCCTCCGAGGTGGGCCACGCGGGTTCGGTGTCCTCCGAGATTGGTCACTCGGGGTCGGTCCTCCGAGGTCGGCCATGCATGGACAGTCCTCCGAGGTTGGCCACTTGGGGTCGAGAATCCGAGGTCGGCCACGCAGGGTCGGTCCTCTGAGGTTGGTCACTCAGGGTCGAGAATCCGAGGTCGGCCACTCGGGGTCGGTCCTCCGAGGTAGGTCACTCGGTGTCGGGCACCCGGGGTCGGTCCTCCGAGGTCGGTCACTCAGGGTCGGTCCTCCGAGGTCGGCCACTCGGGGTCGGTCACCCGAATCGGATGCCCGGGGTCGGTCACCCGGGGTCGGTCACCCGGGGTCAGTCCTCCGAGGTCGGTCACTCAGGGTCGGTCCTCCGAGGTCGGTCACTCGGGGTCGGTCACCCGAATCGGATGCCCGGGGTCGGTCACCCGGGGTCGGTCACCCGGGGTCAGGTACTCGGGGTCGGTCCTCCGAGGTCGGTCACTCAGGGTCGGTCCTCCGAGGTCGGCCACTCGGGGTCGGTCACCCGAATCGGATGCCCGGGGTCGGTCACCCGGGGTCAGGTACTCGGGGTCGGTCACCCGGGGTCAACCATCGGGGGCAGTCACCCGAGGTTGCGCTCTGGGGGTCAGACACCCAGGGATGACTGAGAAGGCTTGCCCGATCGACCTGCGTTGTAAGTCTATATGATCTGACCGGGTGAGCCCTAACAATTAAGAATCCACCTCGACAGCAAGTATCTGTCAGATTTCTGACATAATCGTTATCTGACAGAGCCGCCCAATATTAATGAGGATCAGAGGAGACAAGTTAGACAGGTTGTCAGGCAGCTGTGACAGTCACACATGGCAACTAAAATTGCCATCGGCCTAGTCTGCCAACTGACCCATTCTTAATGAGACAGGATAGCTCTAACACCGCAGGGAGCCTTCTCCTCCCCTATATAAAACCCCATGGGTCTCTAAGAAAGAGATCGTTGTCATTTTGCAACCTCAACTCCCTTTTGTGTTCCTCATTTTGGTCTGACCCGAGTAATTGAGATCTGATCCGCGGTTGAGCCCGACCCCGACCTCCGCGCTATAGTAGACTGGGTCATCTTGATCAGACCGAGTCAATCGAGCGATAATCAATCTTCACTTATCGACAGGATAAATATTGATAAGTAACAAGCATTCTATATTTCTAATAACGCAGGTCTCGAGCTCTGCAAGTCCAGGGCTTTGTCAAGAAATTAATTCCACTTGCCTGCCCTTGTTCAATCCATTCTCTACCGTTTTAAAATAAGAAATTAGAAGTAGTCGGCTTGATCACATTATCACGCCCAATATAATTAATCACTAATTGAAGAGTTCGATCGTCACTACTTACGTGAGTTTACATCTCCATCATTTTAACTAATACCTGACCGGGCTAATGGAATAATAATATTATTATTATAACAATTCCATGCTATTCCACGCCAATATAATTAAGCATTATTATTATTATTATTATTATTATTATTATTATTATTATTATATATATATATATATATATATATATATATATATATATATTAATTACCTGTGCTATCGCACTAGTTATGCCTACATATGATTCTCGAAGTCAAACTACGTTTTTTATATATTTTTTTAATAAAAAGGATTCCAACTTTAATAAATGATCATTTTTTTTGCTTTGTCAGTTACGATTCTATTCCTTCTCCTTCAGAATCACTTAAAACTATATATGTTTTTGAAGGAAAAGAATAAATACGCAAAAGATACTGTCGTTGGGCAAAGATCAAAAAGACGGCTTCCAATTTTATTTTCTAAGTAGAAAGTCTCCTCCTATTTCTTTTCAAAAATAATATATAACATGAATTTACAGCGTGAAATTCAATATAAATAACGTATCATTCTAATTACAGTGATTCTCGATGAATTTATTGGACCTCCTAAGGTATAGTTTGGTATGGGACGGCGACCGAAAGTCGCCAATGATATTCGATCGACGATCGAATATGTACATGAAAAATATTATATTATTCACATTAAACGTTATGAATTCACCCTCTATATAGTAGCTCATGTGTTTTTTTTTTCATGCGCGCTTATTTATTTTTTCTTTGGCAGCCTTCGACTGGAATAGCGTTGAAGATACATCCTTACTGCTAAAAGACAAAAAGAATTTATTTAAAAAACAAAATCAGTGTCTTAATTCCGTGTTTGATCATCCAATTGCATTCCATTGGCTCGAGCTCGACGATCGAATATTAATTGACCAATAATTAAACTCAAAAAACCCTGAAATTCAACGATTTTAATTTATCAGCCATATATATCCACGTACAATAATGATATTATTTTTAAATTCGAACGTGCCAGTGATAGAATCGATCAATTGCTACAATTTAATGTTCAAAATAATATTATTCTAAAACCATTTAAAGTATTAATCTGATTAGTTAATTAATCTTGCGTATGACTTGAATTTTCTTACTTGAGGTGGAAGGAACGGCGTTGACAGGTGAATCCATACGAGTTAGCATTTAGCAGGTCCCTCGAAAAGGAAACAAACAAGCTATTTATTCATATAAAGTTGATTTAAAAAAAAACAAGTGAAGAGGTCAGAAAGGAACCGCTTACTTAATCGACTAATTAAAGTGGATATTTGATTATTTAGGAGGCGCTGGATAAACAGATTTAGAAAGTGAGAATGAGAATGAAATTTATTTAATTCTTATTTATGATGTTTGATATACGAGAATCGGAATCAAAATATGAATATAATACCTTTGATTTATAACTCAATCTCCATTAGGTTATCACAAAATTCATAAATCTCTTAATCAAAATTCAATATCATTCTCATTACCGAATATATAACAAGCGTCTCCGTAATACTAAAAAAAGAACGACAATTTACCAAAAGGCGTATCCAATAATTGGTATTTACCAAAAGACATACCATAGTTTCATTGTTACTAAAGGGCGCACCTATTTTAGTGAACTTCCTCTAATACCCCTCCTGCCAAATACTGCATGCCTTTCTCTTGCTCTTTCTCTTTCTCAGTAATAAACATCTATATATTAGATATCACCAATGTAATAGGAGTAGTTTAGCCATATCAGTGGGTTTTGGTCAAAACTCACTGATATTTCTAAACTACTACTATTGTATTGGTGATATAGAGTGTATAGATGTTTGGACACCTAAAACATCTTCTCCTATTTCTAACCTCTCTATTCATATGGAGTTTTCAGAAATCCAGATATGGGAGGTCCATCAGTGGGTTTTGGTCAAAACCCACTGATATTTCTAAACTACTCCTATTTCATTGGTGATATCTAATATATAGATGTTTGGACACCTAAAACATCATCTCCTAACTCTACCCTCTCTATTCATATGGAGTTTTCAGAAATCCAGATATGGTAGGTCCATCAGTGGGTTTTGATCAAAACCCACTGATATTTCTAAACTACTCCTATTGCATTGGTGATATAGAGTGTATAGATGTTTGGACACCTAAAACATCTTCTCCTAGGTCAATCATGTCTATTGATATAGGATTTTCAGAAATCCAGATATGGGAGGTCCATCAGTGGATTTTTGTCAAAACCCACTGATGTTCTCATACTGTATCAGTTGGCACAGAACGATACAATAATAATGTAGAATCATAGCTCGTTTTAATAAATCATCCTTATATCTTTAAATTTGCCGATAAATATATATTATTATGTCTATTAATTTTTTTTATATTTATTAATTTTATATAATCTGCTCAGGGCATGAAATCAATATTTCAAGCCCTGAAGTTATTTTTTTATATATAAGAATCGATATATATATATATATATATATATATATATATATATATATAAAAGTTGGTTTTTAATATAATCCACGTTTTATATTAATTAGAATGTCTCAAGTAAGATAGTCTTTCTCAGTGATTTTTATTGTGATTTCAAAAATATAAAGAGATGTTTCTTTATGTTTCAGGCTTACGTAAAAAACTCTATCATAATACATAATTTCAAGCCGATGTAGGGCCCGAAATATTTCTATTTCAGGCCCACACTGGGCCTGAAATATTTCAGGCCCATGCTGAGCCTGAAATCTTTTATTTCAGGTCCAACGTGGGTTTGAAATCAAAATGCAGGGTTGAAATCAAAGATTTCAGGCTCTAAAGTTGCTTTATATATATATATATATATATATATATATATATATATATATATATATATATGAAGTTGGTTTTTAATATAATGTATGTTTTATATTAATTAGAATATCTCACGTAAGGTAGTCTTTTTTAATGATTTTTATTGTGATTTCAAAAATATAAAGAGATGTTTCTTTATGTTTCAGGCCTATGTAAAAAACCCTATCATAACACATAATTTTAGGTCGATGCAGGACCTGAAATCTTTTGTTTCAGGCTCACGCTGGGCTTGAAATCTTCTATTTCAGGCCCAGCGTGGGCCTGAAATCTTTTGATTAAGATTTCAGGTCTACACTTAATCTGAAATAAAAAGATTTCAGACTTTTTAAATTTTAAATTTTTGTTATATATTAATATATTTATTACATATTATTTAATATATTAATTTATATTAATCAAATATAAAATTCCATCACTTTAGTTTTTTAAAATCAGTTGGAAGAGAACTTTCTGTTAATGGAAATAATTTTTTTCATTTTTTACCTTACATTTTTTAACCGATTCCTAAATATATTATTTTAAAATATCAAATCTGAAAAAGCAGATTCCATTGTCTGAGGATTTGTTACTGAGAAAGAGAAAGAGAAAGACATGCAGTATTTGATAGGAGGGGTATTAGAGGAAGTTCACTAAATAGGTGTGCCCTTTGATAATAATGAAACCATGATACATCTTTTGATAAATATTAATTATTAGATACGCCTTTTGATAAATTGTCGAAAAAAAAGACTTAACTCAGATTTCCAGTCCCTTTCGACAGAGGAACAATTGACTAGCTAGCTAGCTCAATCACAGACCATTCCAATCAGCCAGCAAGTGGAATACGAAAAGGCAGCGATGTTAATTACAACTTGTGTGATATGTCCTTGTCGGGCAATCAAATAGTAGATGCGAGTCAGATTGGATCCGAATCTGACCCAGCCTAGACCTGTGACCGGATCGGATACCTATTGACCCGATTCCAAGACTTAATTGCCGGTTCGATTTTATTTTATTTTTTTCCTTTTAAAGTTTGGAATTGATTTTTTTATATAGATATTAAAAAAATTGTGTTGGTACTTGGTAGCTAGTGGGATTCGGAACGGTCTCAAGATGAAAATCAAATATACTGACCAATTAGATTATAATCATTATTGTTTTTATTTAATAAAAGTTAAATAAATATACATAAAAGTATGAAATAAGGTAATGTATTTATTAATTAATTCAAAATGATTTACTACATCTATAAATAATTTTATATATTAATTAATTAATTAATAATTATTCCAATTGCGATTCCTCTGGCAAAAACGATTCTATAAATTTATATTTTAAAAAAAAAAATTCGATCCGTGAATCCATCTTTTCAAACTGTATCTTGAACAGTACATTAAGGTCGACCTTTCAGAAATAATTGAATCAATGATAATTATCGAACAGTCAACTCCGAACCGAATCTTATTTACCAAATAGATACGCTACCATATAAATATCAAGACAAAATGGGCGACTTTCACTTTGAGCTCCAGAAATTTGAAGCACAAATAAGTGAATTTGACTTTAACTCCCTTTCTACGCAGAACCTGATGCTCAAGTCTGACCAATTACTGGTTCAACTCGAAAAGTTGAGGTGCATGACTAAATACTCAGATGCAGCAGAAGATTGGAACGATTGGACTATATTTTCTTCGGAGACTTCAACTCACTAAAACTGGCCCATTTGCTAATTTTCCAAAAGGCTCAGCCAATCTTAAATAAAAAAAACTTACATCCGCTATCTCAGCCCATCTTAAAATTATGAAAGCGTGTTAGATAATTACGATGAAGAAATTTATATTTACTCCTCACATTAGTATTACGATGAAGATAGTGATGTCAAAGTGAGTTATCTTAGATGGTAAGTATGGAAAAATGTATTATTTGACGTTTTATGTTTGAGTCCTCAATACAATAAATATTTTTTTAAGGGGTTTGTTGAATGAGGTGTTATATTCACATTAAGATCTTTTCTTAATAAAGTGAAATCGTATCTCCAAAAATTTCTTAGGGGGTTTCTGAATATAAGAGGCCGTTTCAGTTAGCGGTGGGGGTCGATCACTATATAAAATTTATTCGAACAATTTTATAGCTACAATGTATTTTGCAGATTTTTTTTTAAATGAGACGTGAATCATGGGACACTGGACTTCTAGACCATCCATCGCGAACGCTTTCCGATTTATCCTGATGACTAGTGAGAAATTTTTATAGGATCCGATCGATCATCTCAAATTTATCTACTAACTGATCCGACATTTATTAACTCCAAAATATTGCAGCACCTTATTCCATGATATAGATTAAACCTCAAATACCAAAATATTGCATCTCAAATTAAGTTTTTTAAATCTTACAGTTTAGCATTAGCTAGGACTGGGTGAATTTGAGAAACTACAGTTTACATAATGTGTGATTTAAAAAATAAACCTTAAATATACAAAAAAAGGTATTTTATATATTTGATATTTCAAAAATGTGGCCTTACAAGTGCATGCTTAATTGTGATATTTTTAGATCTGCTATTTTCGGGAAATAATGAGTGATTTAAAAACAATATATATGAAAAAATATAATGGATAGAATTTTTATGATCAAACACATTATATCTAAATGATAAATTTTGATAAATGGTAAAGAAAGGAGGATCCGTATTTTCTCTCTCCCTCTTTTATTTTTCATTTGTTAGATTCGGCTAAAATAAAAATTCGGACGAGATATTTTTGAGAATTTTCTCGGAAGGCTCTTTAGGGTTATCGAAACCCATGATTGAGATTTAAGGAGATAAGATGTTTAACCCCAAATTTGGAAGATTAAATTAGGGGTGCAGATGCAATAAACCAAACTATGGGGTTGATATGCTTTGATCCCTAATTATAAGGGAGAGTGTTGAATAGTTGAGAAATAGAGGGGCAAAGTGAAAAATTGCCTTGGATTAAAATTCCTTTCGTTTTTCTTCCCCCGCCCGAGTCTGCCCCCATTTCCTTTTCTCGCGACCACGCCGCCCGATCGCCGGCCTTTCTCTACGTCGCCAGAGCAGTCGGTTTGTCACCGAAAACCGGCGATCCGCTGTTTTCTCCCCTCCTCCTCCTTATCCACGCTGCACCAGTTATCGGCGTTCCTTCACCTTTTTTACTCCAAGTGGCCAGCGGCGCTGTGAGGAGTGGTCGCGCGACGACCGCGGTGGCGGCAACGCAATCAACCTCATCGACCGTCTTCTAGTAGGTATCGTCCCTCCCCCAACTCTTATAGATATGATTGTCCTTGAGTTTCCGAGCAAGGCTGAGATGGATATGTTGTTTGCTCCCGATCTGGCATTCTGTAGCAGAGAGGGTGGGTTTGGGAGCGAAGGAATCATCGCCGGAGGAGACAATGCTTGTCGGGATTCCCTGGATGTTGTATTATTTAAATCAAGTTAAATTAAGATAAAATATAACCATATTTTAGTGGATATGCTTTGAATAAATGAATAGCTAAGGTTAATTTAGATGTATAATTTTAGGGATGGATGAGTTTTTCCTACTACTATATAAAAGCATGTATAGCCTATGCTTGTAATTAAGTTTTTCATTTTGCAATAAACATTACATTAATTCTCCACTATTTTATTATTTGTTTCTTCTCATCTAAGTTGTTGCTATCGAGATCCCCTTTGTCTCTTCCTTATTTAATGGCTATCAAATTGGTATCAGAGCCGCTAACCTTCTAGCTTGTTTTTTTCGTAAATATGGCAAACAATTTTAATGTTGTATGGTCAGGTCCCAAATTAGATGGGAAGCTCGATTATAATTATTGGCAGAAAATGATGTCTACACATTTAAAAGCTCAAAATCTTTGGAGCTCAATTGATCCAGGTCTTTTAGAAGGAGCTGATGCAAACTCTCAACGTCGAGATCAACTTGCGTTGGGACAAATTCATCAAGGAGTAGACTATTCAATTTTTGGCATGATAGCAAATGCCAAGACGGTAAAGGAGGCGTGGGGCATCTTGAAATTGTCATACAAAGGAGTTGATCGAGCACAAAAATCGAAGTTGCAATCGCTACGAAGATTATACGATCGATGTGAGATGACCTCTACAGAAACAGCTGAGCAATATTTTTCACGTCTTACTGATCTTGTCAATAAAATGAGATTATATGGAGATAAAATTGGAGATGATGTTGTAGTTGAAAAGATTCTTCGAACCATACCATTGAAGTATGATCATGTGGTGGCCTCAATTCAAGAATCACATGATACTGAACTACTGACAATTGCAAAATTAAAAGGTATGATAGAAAGTCATATTGACAGGATTGAAGCAAAGACGGAAACACCAACAAATGATGAAGCTTTAAAGAGTTAAGTTAATCTTAACACGATTAACTCTAGTCAAAGAGGAGGAGGATTCAATAGAGGTCATGGAAGAGGAAGAGGATACAGAGGAAGAGGACGAGGTAATTACTCAAATCAAGGAAGAGGTGGAGACAATGTCAAGCAAGATAAGTTTTTGGCTCATTGCTATAATTGTGGAAAATATGGGCACAAAATTGCAGATTGTAGATACAAGAAATTCAACAACCGTGGCAACCAGGCAAACATTGTTGAAAATTATGGTGAGAATTCTAATGAATCTGAAACTTTACTTTTGGCTAGTAACAGTTTACCTGCAGATGAGAACGTATGGTTTTTGGATACTGGATGTAGTAACCATATGTGTGGAAGAAAAGAGTTATTCTCGGAGTTAGATGAATCAATTCAGTCAGAGGTTACTTTTGGAAATAAGACAAAAGTACCAATTATGGGAAAAGGTAATATTTATATCCAGTTGAAAGATGGTTCTCAAAATATCTGATGTCTTTTATGTTCCTGAACTTCACCAAAACTTATTAAGTATGGGACAATTATCAGAAAAGGGTTATAAAATATTCATTATTCAGGGGTATTGTACCATAATAGATGGAAAAGGAAAGCTGATAGCAAAGGTAAAGATGTCTCAAAATCGATTGTTTCCATTGAAAATTTAACATAAATTCCTTTTTTGCTTTAATTCTGAGATTTTGGACGATAATTGGTTGTGGCATATGCGGTTTGGGCACTTTCATTTTTCTGGATTAAATTATTTATCAAAAAAGAAGCTTGTTTTTGAGTTGCCTGATATTATGAAGCCTAATCATGTTTGCGAAATTTGTTTAATTGGCAAGAAGCATAGAGAACCTTTTCCTGTAGGAAAGTCATGGAGAGCCACAAGATAGTTAGAACTTGTTCATTCAGATTTGTGCACAGTGGAAGTTCCATCACTTGGAGGTAATAAGTATTTTATTACGTTTATTGATGATTTGAATCGAAAAACTTAGGTTTATCTTCTACATCAAAAGTCAGAAGCATGTGATATTTTCAAGCAATTTAAGTCATTTGTTGAAAAACAAAGTGGATTTGAAATCAAAATCTTAAGAACTGATAGAGGTACAGAGTATATTGTCTGTGATGTTTTTTTAAAGAAGCATGCCATTCAACATCAAATGACAGCTAGATACACTCCACAACAAAATGGGGTGGCTGAAAGAAAAAATAGAACAGTTATGGACATGGTAAGATGTATGTTGAAAGAAAAAAATCTACCTAAGCATTTCTGGGCAGAAGCTGTATCTTGTTCTATTTATGTGTTGAATAGATGTCCAACAAGAAGTGTTCGAGATAAGATACCTGAGGAAGCTTAGAGTGGAAGAAAACCGACTGTCAAACACCTCAAGATCTTTGGTTGTTTGGCATATGCACATGTACCAGATATGTTGAGAAAGAAACTTGATGACAAAGGCGAGAAGTGTATTTTTATTGGCTACAGTGATACATCAAAGGCTTGTAAGCTATATAATCCTGAAACTAAGAAAGTTATTATAAGTCGTGATGTGATTTTTGATGAACATGGTAATTGGAGTTGGTCTATTGGAAAAGTAAAATCAATTGTTATTCCTGATATTTTCAATGATTTTTTGGATGAGCAGCCTACTCAAGATAATGTTCAAGTTTCTGTACAATCTGAAGCACCAACAAGGAGATCACAACGTGAGCGTCAATTACCAGCTCGCTTGCAAGATTATATATTAAGTAATGATAATGACTTGTCTGATGAAAAAATTATTCAGTTTGCTCTTTTTGCAGATTGTGATCCTATATCTTTTGAGGATGCTGCTAAAAAGGCTCCTTGGTTGAAGGCAATGGATGAGGAAATTCATGCCATTGAAACTAATGGTACTTGGGAATTGACTGAACTACCTCCAAGAAAAGAACCAGTAGGAGTAAAGTGGGTGTACAAGACAAAGTATAGGTCAAATGGAGAAATTGATCGTTTTAAAGCGAGGTTGGTTGCAAAAGGTTATAAGCAAAAAGCAGATATTGATTATTTTGAGGTCTTTGCTCCTGTAAGTAGACTTGATACAGTACGCATGCTTATTTCACTTACTGCTCAAAATAATTGCAAATTGTATCAAATGGATGTGAAATCTGCGTTTCTGAATGGTTTCTTGGAAGAAGAAATATATGTTGAACAACCTTTAGAATACGTGAAGAAAGGGGAAGAAAATAAGGTTTACAAATTAAAGAAAGCATTATATGATTTAAAGCAAACACCGAGAGCATGGTATAGTTATACTGATTCTTACTTTATTGAAACCGGTTTTTTGAGATGTCCTTATGAGCATGCTTTGCATGTTAAACATACTGAATCTGGTGATACACTCATAGTCTGTCTTTATGTTGATGATTTGATTTTCACAAGAAATAACTTAAAGTTAATCACAGAATTTAGAGAGGCTTTGGTTAGTAAATTTGAAATGACAGATATAGGCATAATGACTTATTTTCTCGGACTTGAAGTTATTCAGATGGATGATAGAATTTTTGTTTCACAAAAGAAATATGCTTCTGACATTTTGAAAAGGTTTAGGATGGAGAGCTCCAAATCGGTTCCTACTCTTGTGATTGAAAAGATAAAGTTGCCCAAAGATGAAATTGGCAAAAATACGAATATTACAGCATATAAAAGCTTGATTGGAAGCTTAAGATATTTGGTTGCTACGAGATCAGATATTTCTTTTGGAGTTGGAGTACTTAGTAGGTTTATGGAGAAACCAAAGGAGTCACATTGGGCTGCAGCAAAGCTAATTCTCAGATATGTCAAAGGTACAATTAATGATGGAATTTTATATTTTACTAATAAAACTGTGGAACTTATTGGATATATAGATAGTGATTGGGCCGGAGACGTTGAGACTAGAAAGAGTACATCGGGATATGCTTTTCATCTAGGCTCAGCTATATTTTCTTGGTCTTCTAAAAAACAGCAAGTGGTAGCACTTTCAACAACAGAAGCAGAATATATAGCAACAACAAATTGTGCTACGCAAGCAATTTGGCTAAGAAAAATTCTAGATTTTCTACAACATAGACAAGAAAACCTACGATAATTTTCTGTGATAACAAGTCAACAATTGCATTATCTAAGAATCCAGTTTTTCATGGTCGCAGCAAGCATATAGATATCAAGTACCATAAAATCAGAGAATGGGTTGCAGAAAAACAAATCAATATCGAGTATTGCCCTAGTGAATGTCAAATTTCAGATATTTTTACAAAATCTATAAAGACGGAGACTTTTCTCAAGTTGAAGAAGGCAATTGGGATGACTAACATTTATGACTTGGTTTAAGGGAGGCTATGTTGTATTATTTAAATCAAGTCAAATTAAGATAAAATATATCCATATTTTAGTGGATATGCTTTGAATAAATGAATGGCTAAGGTTAATTTAGATGCATAATTTTAGGGATGGATGAGTTTTTTCTACTACTATATAAAGACATGTATAGCCTATGCTTAATTAAGTTTTTCATTTTGCAATAAGCATTACATTAATTCTCCACTATTTTATTTTTTGTTTCTTCTCATCTAAGTTATTGCTATCGAGTGTTCCCCTTTGTCTCTTCCTTATTTAAGTGCTATCACTGGAGGAGGCAGACCTGCCAGATCTGAGCTGGGCTGGGCTGCCCTCGCCGGCATTAACTTACGTAAAGAATTGATAGTGTAGGGTTTGATCTTATTGGATTTGGATGATAAATCTTTGGTAGTTCTGTTATAGATGAATTCTTGGATTCCTCTTTTGTTCCCTCCTCTTGTTCTGTTTTGGTTGTGGAGTTCCAGTCTTCTTGGTTTTGATTTGAATGTATGCTCTATGAGGAGATCTGCTTGGATTCAATCAGTGCTTTGTAGGGGGTTGGTCGGTTCAGTTCTTGGGTTCGAAAGCTTGGGTTGTGAGCATGTTTAGATGAGTTTGAGGTGGCATTTGATCCTGATGAATGCTTGGTTGTGTGTATCTTCTGTGTTGGAGTTTCAATTGCAATTCAGTTTGGATTTGTTTCTCCAAATTGTAGGGGATGGGCAGAATGTTACCGTGAGCAACTTTTGAGATAGGATTTGTGGTTCAGATGGTTTTTCTTTGTGTTTTAGGCTTTGGATTCTTATTGTTTCGATATGGTTCTGTTTCATTGTGTCTATCGATTTTTGGTATGGGATATGGGTTTCAACGTGCGATTTGGACCAGTGTAGCTAAGCCCTTGGTTCTTCTGTAATGTCATGGGTGGTTAGGTCATTTCTTTTTTTATCCTATGTGTTGTACGGGTTGACACATGGATCAATTTGGGTGTTGATTTGAGAGTTGAAATTAAACAGAGAATAATCATTTAATTAGGGATAATTAAATGAATATTCTAATTAGGATAATATTAATTGATTACGGTATCTAGTTTAGTTAGTTAGTGTTGGTTATGGTAGCTAAGATGTTCCTTGATATAGAACATTGATTGAATTCGGATTTTAGGACGTGAAGCTACTTTTCTGATTCAGACGACACCTGAAGGCGGGTACTTCTGACTTATCTATTTAGATATTATCACGTATTTTATACATAGTTAGTTATAGACAGCAGTAGAGTTATATTTATTTCTTGCTTTTATATATTTAGGTTTAATACTAGTTTTTTGTTTAGATGATATATAGTTTTATTTTCTGTACTGCTTCGAGATTAGACCTCCTTACCCTTTGTTATCGCATATTGTGTGTATTTTTGATTAGTGATAGGATATCTTATACTCAGTGTTAGGGCTAGGATATGGTATATGATTATTCTTGGTCCACTGCATATCATGTGGAAGATTGGAGGATTAGCTAGAGGGTGTTGCATGAGATAGTGTCATGCACCACCTCTGTATTGTAAGTACACGAATGACTCTTGACTTTCTGGTGGTTAAGCACGAGTCGTCAATCATATCAGAGGAGTAGAGGCATACTTAGGCGACCCATGGCTTCCGAGTTGTTGAGACGGGTCATCAAACATGCCTTAGATTTTGCATGACCAGGTGCATTGGTCATTCATACATACTACATAGCCTCAGGTGCATTGGCTATTCATGCATTTTGCATAGCCCCAGGTATGCCCAGGTGCATTGGCTATTCATGCATTCTGCATAGCCTCAAGTACGTTGACTTCTCATGCATTGTGCATAGCCCCAGGTGCGTTGGGTTTTCATGCATTGTGCATACCCTCAGGTGCGTTAGCTTTTCATGCATTCTCACAGGTGCTTTTGGTTAAACAACCACAGGTGCTATTCTGTCTTGTCTCCTAGCTACCCAATGTAGCGGTAGTCCTAGCGCATATAGAGAGTGACACGTGTCTTTGCTATCAGTTGCACTTGATGCGTCTATGCATAGTCGTTGTAGTATGCCTTATTACATTTGCTCGTATTTGCGGTATCTGATTACAACATATATTTGACCTGCACCTTCAGGAAGTGAGTTTGCATAGGGTATGGTAACCCTACTTTGCTCATTTGGTATTTGGACTTTTTATATCTTCAGGTTATTCGGATCCTGATATGTATCATTTATTCGGTATTTTAGTTTAGTATTTCTCACTTTTATACTTGAGATTATTGTCAGTTGACTCTGTAGGATCGATGCACGTGAGAGGGGGGGTGAATCACGTGACTTTAAAGAAATTTGAGCGCTTTAAAAAGCGTGCACAGCGGAAATGAAAGAAACAAAAAAAAACAACCACAAAAACACGAACGAGTTTTTACTTCGTTCGGAGCCTTTGGCGACTCCTACTCGAAGGCCCAGGTCCCTCGGACCTTTCCGTTGGGCAATCCACTAAAATTCTCTACCGGAAAACCCCGATAGAGTAGGCGAGTACACAAGAATTGAAAGTGTGACAACCCCACACTTTCAAGTAATTAAATGCAATAAAATATATATTAAAAATTAAATTATTTTTACCGACGTCCGGAGTAGGTCGACTCTTTCGGGGCAGCGGGACGTCGTCGGCTCGAAGTGAAGCGATTCCGGAGCAAGGCGCGAGCGTAGAAGAACTTTGAGGCGTTGGAAGAATGGGTGTCTCAAGAAGAGGGTCGAGGGCCCTTTATATAGGGCTGGGGGCGCCCGGGATGCTCGGGGCGCCCCCCCCCCCCCCACGTGGCTTTCGATCCGGCGAGCCCTCTGGTCAAGGCTGATCTCTGTTTCTTCGGGATCTTCTTTGACTGGGGCGCCCGGAGCGCGCGGGGCGCCCGGATTGACCGGTCAACGCCTATCTCCTTGGCCTCGCGAGGGCGAGCTTCGGCAGCTGGCAGTGAGGTGGCACTGGGGGCGCCCGCAACACGCGGGGCGCCCGAAGCGCGCGGGGCGTTTGCTCGACTGACTTTGGGTTGACTCTGGGGGCGCCCGGAACATCCGGGGCGCCCTGCTCAGCTACTGCCTCACTCCCTTGAGGCTCTCTGAGCTGCAGATACTCCTTCCTTTGGTCCTGCATCCAGGGTTAGTCCAAAATACAGTAACACATAGTGTTAGATTGTACAGCCTTAGCTGTCTTGGTTCTGACTTTGGTCTCCGAAATGGAGCCCTAGGTCGAACCGACGCCTACTGTTCCCTCGACCGGGAACGCGTCCTCACTGGTTCGTTCCTCCAGTGACTTACCTCATTTACCTTGTGCAGCTCTACTTGACTTCTTGACCCACCAGGACTTCCTGCCAAGGCTCAACCACCTTGGTCTTCCTGCCAAGTCTCAACCAACATGGTCTTCAGCCAGTTGTCAGGTCCCGCGGACCCAACTGGACTTCCCGCCAGGACTCAACCATCCTGGACTTCAGCCTGGTATCTGGTTCTAAGTCTTTCATCCCTGCACACTTAGTAAAGAGGTTAAACACTAACAACCCTAACTTTAACCACTTTGTCATACATCAAAACCCGAGTTTGACCGTTAGTGCAAACTGCACCAACAATCTCCCCCTTTTTGATGTATTGACAACTCAGGTTAAAGTTAGAAAAAAAAAATAGCAGATACATGCAAGTAAATAAAAAATAAGCATGAAAGTACAGGGTGCAAAATTAAGTAGCAAATAGAATTTTCTAAGCTTTAACCCTACTCTCCCCCTTTGTCATTCATCAAAAAAACATACGTATATTAAGTTACGGAGAGTAGGATCCAAAGCTAAGTGATAGGGAAAACTAGACTTAGGCAAAATAGATTAAGTAAGATAAATAGCCTAAGTGAAAAAAGGAACTCCCCCTAAATCAATTAACTTAGCTTTCAAAACTAACAAATAGTTTTCAACAACATTATTTTTCAAATGAATTAGAAATATTTTCAAAGTTAAGCTTGACAATCTTTTTAAAAGAAAATAGATAAAAATTTCCCAAATAATACATATTTTTCAAAGCCAAAAGAAACTTTGCTACTGAGCTTTAACTTAGAAGAAGGAAGATATTCTAAGAATAAGCTTTATAAGTTTCAAGACCATTATTCAATTTTTAAAACTAATTTTTCAAGAATATGCCTTAGATTCTTTTGAAAATAGTTATACTTTAAAAGTAATATCATAGACTTAATCAAACTATTCTTAAAATTAATTTTCCAAGTTAGTTTGAACTCCCCCTTAACTTGACAAGCCCTTAGAATTCCTTGTCAATTTCAAGGTAAACATTCTATAATGTCCTAGGGATATCCAAACTACAAATAAAAATATTTCAAAAGAATCATTTTTGGAAGTAAATCAATCAAAATATTTTGATACTTTCTAGTATAAGAACAAGCTAATAGTGGATTTTAAAAAAACATAAGTGTTTTTATTTTAAAGTTAATTTGAAAATAGTTTATCAAAGAAAATTAGTAAAATTTGAAAAAGGAGATTTGCAAGACCCAAAAATACAGATTTTTCAATGCTAAAAAGGAATTGCAAGGAACTATTTATAAGCATAATCCTAATATTTTTCAAACAAAACAGTAAAAATAAGACATGTATGACATCTCTTAAAATAGGTTTAGATATAGGGCATTTTTATTTTTAATCACATATTTTAATAAAATCGTTTAAAAAGATTTTCAAGAGGATTGTTTAATATTTTGAAACAAAATTTGATATAGTAATAAAGTTATTATTATTATTTTTAAATGATAATAAGAATATCTTTGAAAGCACAAAAAAAATTGAAAATAAGTTTTGAAAAGAATATAATTGAAAGAATAAAAAAGACTTTAAAGCAAAAAGTATTTTTAAAACAGTTATTTTCAAATATGTTATAAGGAATTTGCCAAAAAGATGTATAGAAATATTTTCCCTCCCCCTCAACTCGATATTCTCCATAAGTCCTTAGGGGTAAGTTCGTAAAAGAACAAGCAGAATGAGAAAAGGAAACAAAAGAGTTTTTTTTTTTTTGTTAAGTTGGTTTAATTAAGGATTAGGTGTAGGCTTAATTAAGCCTTTAGTGTGGGTTTGCTTTTAGGTTTGGTTTAATTAGGTTTGGATTCATTAGATTTAAGTTTGGTTTAATTAAAGTTTAATTAGGTTAATTATATTTAAGTTTGTTAAGGTTGGTTGGGTTGATAAATTTTAATTAAACATTAAAAATTAAGTTAAAGTTTTAAAATTTAATTATGATTTTAATTGAAGTAATATTTAAAGTTTAATTTTAATTACGATTAAGAATTAAAGATTAATTTTAATTAGGATTAAGAATTAAAGTTTAATTTTAATTAGGATTCAATTTTGGTAAAATTAAATTAAGATTTAATTAAGAGTTAAAGTTTGATTTTAATTAAGATTAAGATTAAAGTTTAAATAATTAAGATTTTTAATTAAACTTAAGGTTAAGGTTTAATTAATTAAGAATTTTAATTAAGATTAAGGTTAAAATTATTAATAATTTCAATTAAGATTAAGGTAAAATTTTAATTACAATCTTTAGTTATTTGGGGATTAAAGTTAAAGGTATTTAAATGAAGTTTTAATAAAGGGTTGAAGTTCAATTAGGTAAAATTTTAGGGGTTAAAATTTAATTTGGTTGAATTTTAAATAAATTAAAGTTAGTTAAGATTTAATTAAAGATTCAAGGTTAATTCATTGGAGTCTGAATAAAGATTGAAATTCTAATTAATTAAGGATTAAAGTTTATTAAGTATTCAAGTTTAATTAATTAAGGATTAAAATTTGATTATGTAAAGAGTTAGATTTTTAATTATATAAAATTTAATTAACGTTAAATTTTAATTTAATTAAAGTTAATTTAAGTAAAGTTTGATTATGCAAATTTTAGTTAAAGTTAAAGTAGAATTTAATTTTGGTTAATTTTAATTAATATTGAAATTTAATTAGACGAATTTTTAATTAAGGATTTAATTAGGTGAAAAATTAAAATATGATTTAATTAAGAATTTTAAATTTTAATTTTAACATTTAAATAAGATTCAAATTTATAGATACGATTAAAATTTTAATTAATATTTAATTTGGTGAAAAGAAAGTAAAATTTTATCGGTTAAAATTTAATTAAGTAACGGTTAGGTTAAAATACCCAAGTTTCAAATTTTATTGTCAATCAAAGGGATCCTATAGTTTGTGTAAGATGAGCTTGAATTTGATTTATAAAAGTTAGTCTGACTTTTTGTTATATTCAGGTTTTACAAGAAGTAGTTTAAAAATATACTTCGATAAATAGCTTACAGGCGGGAGGCGAGGCACAAGGACCTTCTTTGGCCGAAGCCTTATTGGAACAACAACCTCTTTCTAGGCAAAGCTGCTTAAGAAAGTTATACTTTTACCCTACCTGTTGAGACACCCTGGTCTAACTAGTCTAGGATGTGTCGAGATAGTTTCAGCTAGTTCTCCCCGAGAGTCTTTCTAGCGTACTGTTATCTCGACCCACCCTAATACTAAGTCGGTCAAGAGTCAGATTAACTTTTAAGACTAGTCCTAAGTGCCCAACTGGGCAAAGGCCGATTTTGAGGTGCCAACTAGTTTGGTGCCTCCCCCTGGATTATAGGTTGAGTGCTTTGGGCTGTTAAAGTGGACTCTTAAATTTTCTTTTAATTTTGAATTAGTTAAATTTTTTAATTTGTCTTTATTAGGAATTTTTGTAATGCTTAAATTATTGTTGGTTTTTAATTTCGAATTACCCAAGTTTGTAATTTTCAGTTTTGAAGAATTGTTAATTAACTTGGGTTTATTTTCAAGTTTAATGGTTTTTGAATTTTCGATTACAATTGAACTATTAATTGAGTTAAAAACTTTATTGAGATAAACATTGATTTTATCGAGGGTTAGATTTTCACAATCTGAATTAACTTGGTCAATGTTTTGTTTAACCAAGTCAGAGTTGAGTTTGTTCTGGTTTGAAAAGTCTAAAGTATTGCAGGAAGTTTTTAACAAAATATGCATTTCGGGAGGATTTATAGAGATATCTAATTTATTACATGAACCTTCTACACAGTCAGAGATTTCAGAGATTTGCTCAGAATCATGCAAGACATTTGTATTAATAATACTAGGGGTATTCTTGTAATTTACCTCAATCGCATCCCCTAATTTAGTAGGCTTTACCGTTGGTTCAGGCTCGACTTTAGTTGCAAATTGGACTTGATCTTCCATCTTTAAGTTTGGTTCTGCGATTGATTTAGTAGACTCATCTTCAGCTTTAAGCTTAGGCTCATCCAGCTCCTTCAAATTCTCGTGCAATTCATTCAGCCGAGTCCATAGGTCATATGCGTTGTTATACTTTTCCAGTCTGCAGGAAATTTTGTTAGGCAAAACTGTACAAATTAATTTATTTACCTGCTTGTTCAGTTCATCATTTTGAGATTGGTATCTCAGGGCTAGCACGTAGTCGAAGTCTTGACTGCCCAAGAAGATCTCCATTGATCGCCTCCAATAGTCGAAATCTTCTGGATAGTAGTGTGGGGGCTCGTTGACATTTCGCCCTTGCATCTTATTTTGCGCCATTTAGAAATCTTGCACACAAAAAATAGAGCAAACAAAGTCCCAAGACTAGGTCTTGGATTAGTAGTGCCGGCAGAGATAAATATATAAAAATAAAATGACCAACTCGAATGGTGTTGCACCAAATTCGTGTAAAATCGATCGATAAAAAAAACTAATATATAAATATTGATAATAATATCAGATTTAGACTGTGAGAAAAAAAATCATAGACAACGATAAAAACTGGATTTCCCCCGGCTCTTACGGTGGTTGCACCGATAGAGAGCGTACCAGGCTCTGATATCACTTGTAGGATCGATGCACGTGAGAGGGGGGGTGAATCACGTGACTTTAAAGAAATTTGAGCGCTTTAAAAAGCGTGCACAGCGGAAATGAAAGAAACAAAAAAAAACAACCACAAAAACACGAACGAGTTTTTACTTCGTTCGGAGCCTTCGGCGACTCCTACTCGAAGGCCCAGGTCCCTCGGACCTTTCCGTTGGGCAATCCACTAAAACTCTCTACCGGAAAACCCCGATAGAGTAGGCGAGTACACAAGAATTGAAAGTGTGACAACCCCACACTTTCAAGTAATTAAATGCAATAAAATATATATTAAAAATTAAATTATTTTTACCGACGTCCGGAGTAGGTCGACTCTTTCGGGGCAGCGGGACGTCGTCGGCTCGAAGTGAAGCGATTCCGGAGCAAGGCGCGAGCGTAGAAGAACTTCGAGGCGTTGGAAGAATGGGTGTCTCAAGAAGAGGGTCGAGGGCCCTTTATATAGGGCTGGGGGCGCCCGGGATGCTCGGGGCGCCCCCCCCCCCCCCCCCCCCCACGTGGCTTTCGATCCGGCGAGCCCTCTGGTCAAGGCTGATCTCTGTTTCTTCGGGATCTTCTTTGACTGGGGCGCCCGGAGCGCGCGGGGCGCCCGGATTGACTGGTCAACGCCTATCTCCTTGGCCTCGCGAGGGCGAGCTTCGGCAGCTGGCAGTGAGGTGGCACTGGGGGCGCCCGCAACACGCGGGGCGCCCGAAGCGCGCGGGGCGTTTGCTCGACTGACTTTGGGTTGACTCTGGGGGCGCCCGGAACATCCGGGGCGCCCTGCTCAGCTACTGCCTCACTCCCTTGAGGCTCTCTGAGCTGCAGATACTCCTTCCTTGGTCCTGCATCCAGGGTTAGTCCAAATACAGTAACACATAGTGTTAGATTGTACAGCCTTAGCTGTCTTGGTTCTGACTTTGGTCTCCGAAATGGAGCCCTAGGTCGAACCGACGCCTACTGTTCCCTCGACCGGGAACGCGTCTCACTGGTTCGTTCCTCCAGTGACTTACCTCATTTACCTTGTGCAGCTCTACTTGACTTCTTGACCCACCAGGACTTCCTGCCAAGGCTCAACCACCTTGGTCTTCCTGCCAAGTCTCAACCAACTTGGTCTTCAGCCAGTTGTCAGGTCCCGCGGACC
>JAGFNQ010003648.1:94669-119748 GCA_024364735.1 Boesenbergia rotunda
CGGAGTGCCTTGTCGGGGACTTTCCCGGTGGGTTTTAATGGCCCTTGTAAGTAGTTAGGAGTGAGCTTCGCGGCCAGCCCAGCGGTTCGTGATCCCGAAGGACCATCTCACTCTTGAGGCGTCAAATTATATATATATATATATATATAATATATATATATATATTATATAATATATATATATATATATATATATATTGAGAAGAAGAATTTTATTTCAAGAGAAGGAAAATCCGTATTAGAAGGGGGGCCAGACCTGACCTTCTAATATGGAATTACAGAAAACATTGATTTACATTTAGTATCCCAAACAAATTTCATATATATATATATATATATATATATATATATATATATATATATATATTATATATATATATATATATATATATACGAGTTTGATCACCCGCGCGACAAAAGACGTGCGCCCGTACGCAACCACGTGTCCTGATCGGTCCCATGACCGATCAGGCACATTCCTGATCGGTCACGGGACCGATCAGGACACTCTCCGAGGGCGTGAGTTTGATCACCCGCGCGACAAAAGACGTGCGCCCGTACGCAACCACGTGTCCTGATCGGTCCCATGATCGATCAGGCACATTCCTGATCGGTCACGGGACCGATCAGGACACTCTCCGAGGGCGTGAGTTGATGACTAGCAACGACGGGTGTAGGGTGCGACGAGCCCGACGGGTTCACCAATCCCTCTTGGTTATAGTATTGTGTTCGGGGGCGCCGGCCGGAGGCTGCCGTTGGCCAGCAATCCCCGACGGGTTCACAATCCCTCTTGGTTATAGTATGGTGTTCGGGGTGCCGGCCGGAGGCCGCCATTGGTCAGCAAGCCCCGACGGGTTCACCAATCCCTCTTGGTTATAGTATAGTATTCGAGGCGCCGGCCGAAGGCCGCTGTTGGTCAGCAAGCCCCGACGGGTTCACCTATCTCTCTTGGATATAGTATGGTGTTCGGGGCGCCGGCCGGAGGCCGCCGTTGGCTAGTAAGCCCCGACAGATTCACCAATCCTCTCTTGGTTATAATATGGTGTTCGGGGCACCGGTCGGAGGCCGCCGTTGGTCAGCAAGTCCCAACGGGTTCACCAATCCCTCTTGGTTATAGTATGGTGTTCGGGGCGTCGGCCGGAGGCCGCCGTTGGTCAGCAAGCCTCTCGGAGGGTGCCTGATCGGTCGCTTGACCGATCAGGAATGCGCCTGATCGGTCCCGCGACCGATCAGGCGCTATTGTCGCACACAGGCGCGTAATTTTATCGCATGGGAGATCACTCCTATATATATATATATATATATATAATCAGGTAGTTTAAGTTTAATATTTAATATTATAATCACGTAGACAATTTTAAAAATATCTTGTACTTGATACCTATTTTTCCTCTCCACATGTTTTTTTTTTCGCTTGCCAAATGGATTGCTATATTATAACAATAGATTCAGTATGCATGGTTGTGAGATCATAAAAAGATTTTTTTTTTAATTATTTTTTAAATTAGTTAAAAAAAATTTCTATCATAAAATTTTCATTGCTCTGCGTATGAAAATGATATTTGAGGTTATAAATATAATCAAAATAATAAGATCACATAAAAAGACTTGAATTTATATTATTCCGAACTCTTTAGATCAATTATTCGATTTTGACAAAAATTGACTAATCGATCTAAAAAATTTGAAATGACATGAAATAAGATTTTATGTATTCGTCTAGTTTTCTTGATTATATTCATATCCTCAAATATTATTTTCATATGTCATATTGAGAGTAATAATTTTTTAAATACAATTTAAAATTGTAATCTATTGCTAATCGATTCGGTACGTTTTTTTTGACAAAAATGATTAAAATGTCTTTTATGATAAAAATGTACTACTCTTATTATGTTATATTGAATTGATGTTTGAGAGAATAGGTATAATCATAAAAATTAGATAAATATATACGATTTGATTCCATGTCATGTCATTTCGAGATTTTTAAATTTATCAATTTTTTTTTATCATGGAAGATTTTTTAATCGATTTAAAAAGGTTTTTAAATGATTATTACACTATAGTAATTGATTAAAAATATTTTTATCACAAAAATATACAAAATTGATTGATATATTACAGTAATCGATTAGGCAAGCAAATGTAAAAGAGCAGAAGGGCAAAATGGATATCCAATATGCTATTTGAGTATTTTCAAAATTTTCTTGAAATTTAAATAACGTGACACTTAAATTAGATGATTCAATAATTTACTATATATATATTCTCTCGGTGATCGATCTGTCAGTCAATTTGGGGTGGTTAGAATTTAAGCTTAAGCTAGCTAGCTACTCTGAAAAGTCGGAACCAGTCCGTAAAGGCAACTGCTCTCATGCTATTTATAACCACGCACATCAATCAGCTCCGGCAAAACCCAAAGCGGCACAAGCTCGAACAAGTCGAATCAGGAACGCGCTGTGCATTCTTAATAATAATTCGTTCACCATCTGCAGTCCCAACGAGGTCAGAATATGATAGAAGAGTCCAACACAAGAAGCGCAGGAATCACTTTGCGAGGGCCAGAAAAAAGGTGCTAGCTAGCTTTCGACGCACCTCGGCTTTTGTTCTGCCTTTGGCTCCTTCTGCTCGTCTTCTTCGTGTCTCCGTGCCTTTTGTCTCAAGCATTAATTCACCAAGCACGCAACACACAATGAATTCATCACACCTTCATCGAAAGCCGGACTCGTTTTGTCTCCCATTTATTAATTAATACTATAATCAGGGATCAGGGAAGTAAGTAAGGCAATAAAATTGTGCATAAATAATTCACCTGTTTCCAGCTCAGCCAATGAATGAGCCAATAATTACTGCCGCAATATATGCTGCTCCACCAGGGCTAGCTTCGTCGTGACCTGTCCCATCGTAATGAACGATCTCATCATATTTGAGTTAAGACTCCGATAGGAATCATAATGGAGAAAATAATAATGATAGGGATGCCGCGAGACACGTCGAACCACAGTGCCAATAATTAATGACCGGACGAATAAATGCTGGGCAGGCGCTCCAGCCACCGCTGGCCCTTCCTCGCCGTGGACAAGGGCAGTTAGCAATTTTTAGGATTTGAATAATACACCTTCATTACCTTGATCCTGCAGAAAAACTAAAGCAGGGGGGTTTGTTTCAGTAAAATCCAAAGAAACTAGGAGCGTGGATGATAATTCAATATCTGACGCAGTAACGTGGCCTAAAATGGTTGGGCATTGTGCCCGAGGACTGCAGTGTCAGCTCAGGACGGGGCAGTGGGCATTTGGGAACAGTCTTTCTTCCCGATTAAGCTGATCAGGTATCAGAAGGTCTGGCCTTGGTCGATTAATTATGCTCGATCACTAGCTGATTTCTCTAGCAGTCACCTGGAGTTCTCATGATCAGAATGATTGCCCTTGATCACCCACCAAATTGATTCTATATAGCAGATTTAATGAGCATGGAGCAGGGTGGTACCATCGTATGCAGGTATCAATGCCTCGACCAACCATGAATTTGAATTGTGACTGAGAGTGGGGGTGCCAGGATGGCTTAATGAATATCCATGTGGTTAATTAACCTGCTGAAGCTTGAAGTTGAAGAGTACTCCTTGGCTGGCTGCAGGCAGCTATCTACCACAATTAAGATGAGATACTATGTGAGAATTAGCACTACTGTCCATGCGTGTGGCATTCGTGCATGCATGCAGCTAGCCTTGCTTTGGTCTTTGCACATTGATTAAAAAATTGGGTGCATGAATAAATTCAGGAAACAAAAGGTATCCTAAAAGGTCAGAAATTAATTATCAGACGCAGTTGATGAAAGAATGCTCGTACGCCACGTCGCTTCAGTAGATTGAGGCTATTTATTTGCCCGCTTAGATTAATCTCTGCCTGTAATAGGATGCCTTTTAGACTACGTTTGATAGAGATAATATAATTCGGTCTGTAATATAATTAAATTTGTAATATAATATAATATAATCTTGATTACATTGTTATGTTTGATAATGAGTTGTATGTAATCTTTGATAACCATTACAAGTTGAATTCTTTTATTTGGTGAGGGGCAATCCATCCTGTAATGTAATCAAGATTGACGACCGACGACCGTCGCCGGGCGGCCAGTGACCATTGACTGGCCGACAACCGCCGCCGGCGGCGGTCGATGGCGTCGCCGGCGGTCGCCGGCCGGCGGCGGCGGTCGCCGGCCGGCAGCGACCAACGACTGTCACCGCCCGACCGACGACTGTCACCGTCCGACCGACGACTTCACAAGCTGTAATGTAATCTAGATTACGAAGGTTTTGGTTTGTAATCCAGATTACAAATCATCAACTTCTTTTGTAATCGAGATTACATTACATTACAATCTTAAAGTGATTCCAAACAAAGGAATCTAACTTGTAATGTAATCTCGATTACATTACAGGGTGGATTACACCCTACCAAACGCAGCCTTAGTAATTTGAGCATGCATGCTTAATTTGATCTTCTGGGATCTGAAGTAATTGGAAGCAAGGGATACATTAGAAATAGACTTGATCAATCGATCTTTCTTTACGCATTTGATCCCGATCTATCCTATGGGTAGCCTGGTCGGCCAGCATGATGCCTCATGAAGATAGGTTATTATCAAAAGAGCTCCGACAGTCCGGCATGACAGGGCATGAAACGTTGTGGATAGTCATGGGCTCAAGTCCCACCCGGCTCGGGACACCCGATCGGACAGTTAACCAGATACAGTCTAAATTAACTCCAGCAAGAGACATTGAGTGCTCGACCTAAGGTCGCCCGGTCAGCACCTGGTCGACGTCCTCACTGTGGTATAATCCTATTCTCCGAAGGATGAGTCGGTCGAGCCGGGTCCGAGTACCCCACGACTCAGTATGACACAAATTCTTCGATCGCTATGTCATTAGTCGCATAGCTAGGTTTCACTCGGGGTAACTGGTCAGCGCACTCTTTTGGTGCGCTCCAACTAAGGAGTTGTCACTATCTATGACAGCACCTACCCTCTGACACCACACCGATAAAGGTAGTACCAGAGTTGGCGCAGGTCAGCTCGGGCCTTGACATCATTCGTGTCTGAATCGCGGATATCCCGTGGACACAATAACCTCCTAACAAACTCTGGCAACCCGTTCCACGGCACCCCCTGCATATGTTAGGATGGGGCGGCACTGGTCAGCGAGCTGACAGCGACCCCTGATCATGTCCACACATGAGACAAAATGTGACAGAAATAGGACATAGCTTGTCTGCTCCCCGGCTATATAAGGCTCTCCTCCCTTCACCTACATATATGCGTGATTTTTCTGGCTACAGTTCTTCTCCATTTTTCATCTTCTCTACCGAATACTGACTTGATCGTTGAAGGGTCTTGCTGGGGAATTCTCCCGGTAAGTTGCTGACGGTCATCTTTCTTGCAGGAAGGGCGCCAATGGGAGCAGTTCTTAGTGCCACCTCGCTCTTGGGAGTCCACCTTGCTTTTTGACAGGATCAACATTGTTTGGGAGGGGGTGAGGGAAGGTGAACAATGAGTAAATAAGGGGAAGGAGAACTTGACACTCTATTTGGGAGGAATTGAGGTAAGGAAACGAAGGGTAATGAAGGGTAATCTTTACCCTTCTTTCCCTATGAAACGAAAGAATTGTTTACACAGGGTGTAAGGCTAGGTAAGTAGGCTGAAAAAAATAAATTTTCAATTTTATTCCTATTTATTGTATTAATTCCCAAATTATTTGTTTCATAAACTCTATTCTTTCTGTACGCCGTGTTTTATCCAACAACGAGAAACCCGTACCATTCGACTCCAACGCCTTTCCGACGTTGACGCCAACGCTAACACCAACGCCAACCCCAACCCTCATCACTACTTCTCCAGTACAGGCAATCCTAATCTTTTCATCTTCTTTTTTTCTATTCTTTGCTACTATGCTAAATCGTTTCTCTTGAACTACATTTGGCCCAAAAAAAAAAACTTATATGCATGTTGCTCTAATCCATGTTACTTGCTCCATTTACAAGTTAAACCTCATTAACATGTGGAAAACATACGTCCTTCTTTTTATTGCATTTAAAACCAAGTCATTCTTAGTATTTCATATCGTCCACAAAATATAACTTTTAATCTATATTTGTATATTTCAATTGCAAATAGTAGTACACTAATCTGATAATTTTTTATATTCTAATGATTCTTTTCTAACTTTTTAAAAATGATCCTCATCGAGAACATGTAGGTCATAGGGAATGACCGACACTACTTTTAGACATGCCAATAAAGCAAAATTGTAAGTTAAAATGGTAGATATAAGACTTTAGAGCAGCTTGAGGGGAGTCATCTTAATAAAATTAAGATTTTAAAAATTATTTTGAAAAGTAAGGATAATTTTATAATTTTATATGTTCAATCTTCGTTACCCTCCCTTTCCTCTCAAACAAAATGACACATGTTACGTTAATGAACTTTCCCTCCCTCCCAAACAAGGGAAACATAAATATTTTATTTTCCTTCTTTCCCCTTATTCCCCTTCCCTTAATGAACCTTCCTTCACCCCATCCAAAAATAATGGTTTCAATGGGCTTATAGACTTCATCAAGGAGCTTATGAGAAGAGAAAGTACCTTTTGCTAGGATGCTGAGGTATTTGTGATTAAAAGTTATTATTGATAATCTTAATTATTTATTTAAGATAATCAATAAAAAATTTATTTGATTTAGATAATTAGTGATTTCGACAACGAAATGTATTCGTCATGTCAGTAAATAAGTAATTAGGGGATATAATTCAAAATTGAAATACTTTGGAAGTGTAAGATTTTATATAATTCCAAGATCAATAATTTTTTTCAAAATTATCTCGCTCATTTACTGCCTTTCTCATCCTTGAGCTCCCGCTGCCTTGTTTCCTACCTTTGACGCTGACGACCACTAAGAAAAAACTGAACCCTCCCGTTCATTGCAATCGCACCTCTTTTGCATCCCCAATTCGAATCACCGATTCTCGCACAAAGGTGGGAACTTGCGGTGGTATATATTGTTGATTTAAGCATGAAATTCTGAACGAATATACATATTGAAAAACGGTAAACACTTACAGTGGATTCAACGCGTCCTTCGGTGTTCTTCGTGCTTGTCGTCGGAAGAACGATCACGAGTCGGAAAGCTCTTCCCCTCTTGGTATCACGAATCAAATCCCTCGAACGCTTTGGATGTTCACTTCTAGAATTCCAAATGCCTTCACTCACACACTTGCCTTGAATGAACCCCCTACCCCCCTTCTTATATAGGGGAGCAAAGGGGTGTTGAAGGAGTGGAGAGGGAGGGGCATCGAGCCCACTCCCTGCAGCGTGTGCAGTAACTGCACACGCTGCAGCGTGTGCAGTTAATAACTGCACACGCTGCCACTCCTTACATCTCCCACTCATACAAGTCAAGTCACATAGACAATATAAGAATCAGGTCACAAAGACCATATCATAACTAGGTTACAAAAACCAGATAGTCACAAAGACCATATAGTCACATAGACTAACAGAACATCCAATTCATACTTTAGGGAAAATGATTCGTGCGACAGCAAGCATACTGAGCAATCATTGCTAAGAAAGTTATGACACTTAACTTAGCTGCTCTCTGAGCGATCAATACTAAGAAAGTTGTTACACTTTACTTAGTCGCTCTATCACATGAATCAGAGACATCAATCACTTACTTTTACCCCAGATTAAAACATTTACATCAATATGAACATCTCTAATCCCTCGTAATGACCATTAAGTCAAGAGCATGTTCAGTATTTCCATTCAATACAATTATTCACAATCACATCTTAAGTACTGAACAAAAATGTAATTGGTCGACCAGTGAATAAGTGTCAATGATGTAAATCTCTCTTAGTCTTCCTATTTAGCTTGAATCTATTCATTTTAATCAGTTGCTTTCCTAGTTATGTTCCATAGACCGAATCATCCATAGCCAATAGGATACATGCTAAGGTAGCAGACACTGATTAAAATTTCAAGCAGACAACCAAATAGTCACTTAGGGTAAAACTGAGATTAACTTATAACCTCAAGGGTCTCACATAGTAAGGAAGCAGGGATCAATTCTCTTACAACCCTTATTGTCGCTATAGCACATGTGGTATGAAACATATGCTACGATGTTTCTCTCTTTAACACATAAAGAGTGCATGTTTTTCTTCTAAAATTAACATCGTACAGATTTCGATCTAGACATACCCAATGTCTAATCCTGAATTCAACCTATGAACTCCAATCTGGCTACAAGCAGGCTCAGTAAATGGTGGGAATATTTACTTCAATTATTACATTAAATAATCTCATCTTGATACAAAATCAAGGCGACCTCAACTTACGAGTATGTCTCTATTCACAGCTACTCAAGCTGCCCCATTAGTAATGATCTTACCTCTATTTATACTCAACAAATAGAGATGATTGTCCATGTGAGTGGACCAATCTCAACCTGCCAACATGCTTATCGAGACTTTATTCAAAATGTAACACCAATATACACTGAATAAATCATGGCATTTTCATATATTTGATTGTTTTACAATGTGTTACAATTTACGAAGTCCCAAAGACTTCACACAACCAATAAATGACTCTTTAGTCAATGGCTTAGTAAAAGGATCTGCAAGCATAGCACGTGTAGGGATATACTCAAGAACTACCTTTTTCTTGTCAACAATATCCCTTACATAATTATATTTGATTTCTATATGCTTGCCTTTGCTGTGATACTTGGGATCTTTGGAAAAAGCTATTGCAGCTTGATTGTCACAGAACACTGTAACTGGACTCCCACTATCCTCAGCAATCTTCAAATGCTTCAGGAATCTTCTCAGCCAGACAGCTTCTTGTACAACCGCTGCACAAGCCACATATTCGGCTTCCATTGTCGACAAAGCTACACAAACTTGTTTCTTGCTATTCCATGAGATGGCGCCACCATTCAGCAAGAAAACATAGCCCGATGTGGATTTTCTGTCATCAAGATCTCCAGCCCAATCTGCATCTGAGTAGCCCTTCAGGCTCAACTTTGATCCTTGGAAGCAGAGACAATAATCCGCTGTCCCTTTGAGATATCTGAATATTCTCTTCACTGCTTTCCAGTGTCTCGATCCTGGGTTTGACTGGAAACGGCTAACCAAGCCAACTGCATAGCTGATGTCAGGACGTGTACACAACATAGTGTACATTAAACTACCAATGGCACTGGCATATGGTTTTTTCTTCATTTCGGCTATTTCATTAGGAGTCTTGGGATACATACTTTTGCTCAGAACAGTACCTCTCGCTATAGGAGTTTGTTTAATGTTGCAGTTTGACATATTGAAGTGTTGTAACATCTTAGTAATATAAGCCTCTTGAGACAAACCCAAGAGTCTTTTTGTTCGATCTCTAATGATCTTTACCCCTAAGATGTACTCAGCTTCTCCCATATCTATTATGTCAAATTGTGATAAAAGCCATGATTTAACTTCTATCACAAACCGTGTGTCATTTCTAGCTATTAACATATCATCAACATATAATGATAAAATGACTATCTTTCCTTTATCCTCCCTGAGGTAAACACAATGATCCTCATTGATCATTTCGAAACCATAAGATAAAATGACTTCATTAAATCTTATGTTCCATTGTCTTGACGCTTGCTTTAGCCCATATATAGACTTTTTAAGTCTACATACTTTATCCTCTTGGCCTTCAGCAATATAATCTTCTGGCTGTGCCATATAGATTTCCTCGTCAAGATTGCCATTAAGGAAAGCCGTTTTTACATCCATCTGATGTAATTCTAAGTCATAATATGCCACTATAGCTAAAATGACACGTATTGACACAAACTTCACAACTGGGGAAAATGTCTCTTCAAAATCAATACCCTCCAATTGGGTATATCCTTTTGCAACCAGACGAGCTTTGTATCGATTAATCGATCCATCTGCTTTCCTCTTGATTTTGAGAATCCACTTATTCCCAATAGCCCTTCGGCCCGGAGGAAGATCGACTAAATCCCAAACATGATTCTCTCTCATCGACTCCATTTCCTCATCCATTGCAATTCTCCATTTTTCTCTGACTGAACATCTCAATGCTTCCTCAACCGATCGAGGTTCCTCAACAGGGAGTATCATTAATGCCTCATTCTCAATGTCAAACCTTCTCCGAGGAATAATCTTACGACTACTCCTTCGTAAGTCGGACTGTTGAGGAGCTGAAACTAATTCATTCATTGGCAAATCACTCCCACTGGGTTGACTAGATTCAGGTATCTCCTGTGATACCTGAGTTGTTGATAAAGGAACATTATCCTCTTCCTCTATTGCAAATAAAGGAATCGACTTATCAACTTCACCTCTTGTTGGGAATTCAGTTTCGAGAAAAGTGGCATCTCTTGACTCAATTTCAGAGATGGTTCCATCTTGTTGCTCACCAATGAAAACATAACCCTTAGAAGTATCAGAATACCTTATAAAGATACACTTTTTACCTCTTGGTCCTAGTTTTCCATATTTGTGAGTCTTATTATGAACATAGGCAGCTGACCCCCAGGGTCTCAGATTACTCAAATCTGGTTTTCTGCCTGTCCAACGTTCATATGGAGTAGATGGAACAGACTTGGAAGGCACTCGGTTAAGTATGTAGGTCGCAGCTAATAATGCATCTCCCCAATAGGAAATTGGCAAATTAGCTTGAGCCATCATAGACCTAACCATATCTAGAAGAGTCCGATTTCTTCTTTCAGCAACTCCATTTTGCTGCGGAGTTCCTGGGATAGTTAGCTGTCTAATAATCCCTCGGTCATTACAAGTGGTCTTAAACTGATCAGACAAGTATTCACCTCCACGGTCAGTGCGTAAGGTTTTAACCTTACGTTCCATTTGATTCTCAACTTCATTTAAATAACGTTTGAAGCAATCCAATGCTTCATATTTATGTGAGATCAAATACACATGACCAAAACGTGTGAAGTCATCAATGAATGTAATGAAATAGGAAGCTCCATGTCTAGCCTTCACATTCATCGGACCACAAATATCCGAATGAATTAATTGTAATGGTGACTCAGCTCTAATAGCCTTGCCAAATGGTTTCCTCGTTGCTTTTCCAGCAAGACAATGCTCACATACTGACAAGTTAATCTTAGCATGAGAGTCTAATAGACCCTCCTTAGCTAATCGATTAATTCTTTCTTGTCCTATATGTCCTAGTCTAGCATGCCAAATTTCCTCATTGATATCAGCATCACTAGCAAGAGCAATGTTTGAAAAACAAATATTAATTCCACAATTAATATCATGTTCCACATCAAGAACCATGAAACCATTCATTACATAACCACACCCAATTAACACAGAGTTAATTCGAAGTTCCACACAACGACTGAAAAGTTTATACAATAGCCCAAATCAAGAAGACAAGTAACGGAAATCAAATTCCGTCGAATATCAGGAGCATAAAGGACATCATGTAGAAACAACATTTGTCCACCACGAAGGTTGAGCTTGCAAGTGCCAATGCCTTTGACTTCAATTCTTGCATTGTTTCCTACATATATCCATTTGTTACCAGCTGGTACCCGACGGTACTCCACGTATGTAGCTCGATCACGAGCTACGTGGTTCGTTGCTCCTGAATCTATAATCCACAAAGGATGAGAATCGGCTAACAACGCTGAACTAGCAACATTATGCTCATGAAAAGAAGTTAAATATGGAATTACCTTTTTCGGCTCGGTACAATCTCGAGCGAAGTGGCCCTTCTTGCCACAGTTATAGCATGTCAGCTTGCTTTTAGGTTTCTTTCCATACTTCTTTCCTTTAAACTCCTTCTTGATCGGGCCTTGCCCACAGCAGCTTCTTTTCCTCTTCCCTTTCCCTTTCCTTTCTTGAACCATATCTTCTTATTCTTGGGTCTAGATCCTTCAGCTACGAAAGCTTGTCCAGATATCCTTGCAGATTCTACTCTCTCCGCCTCCAGTTCAACATGGCGTGAGACATCAATGAAAGTTTTAATGCTTTCACTGTGAGTAAGATTCTGCTTCATTGATTCCCAAGAATCAGGAAGGGAACGGATAACTGCCTGAACCTGTTGTTCATCTGTCAACTCATGACCGGCAGTTTTTAGCTCTCGAATCATATTTCCCATTTCCCTAAGATGTTGGGTCATGGTGACATTCGGGCGTTTCTTGAAGCTGTCAAATTTGATTGTCAGCTGGCGAAGCTTACTTATGCTAACTCCACTATATTTATTTCTCAGGGCAACCCAGACAGCATGAGCTGAAGGCAATGGCTCATACTCATACACTAGGTCATCAACCATTGAACTAATCAAAATGCCCTTTGCTGTGGAGTCCTTTTTCTTCCATGTCTTGTAGACATCAAGATCACGCTTATGCTGGGCGGTAGCACCGTCTACAGGTTCTACCATAAACTGATTCACAGCTTCTAGAACTTCTTGTTCCTCAAGTACATACTGTATCTTGAGGTGCCATATTTTGTAGTTGTCCCCATTTAGTTTCTCTCCTTTGTTCAGTTCAGCTATAATATTCTTTGTTGCCATGACCTAACATAAATAAACGCATTATTTAGTAATTCAGTGTATGTTATATGCATGTAATCAATAACTAACTCATTGTAAATAGAGTTGGTTTACAAAATCAAGTGACAACCACGTTCCCACTCATCCTTTGTATGTTCCAATCTAATAAACAATGATTAGTTATATCACACACATCCCATCAAATGAACAAATCACCATTAAATGAACTAATCATTTAATTATAATGAACTAATCATCATTAAATGAACTAATCATTTAATTATGATGAATTAATCATCATTAAATAAACTAATCATTTAACAAATTTGTTAACATATAACATTACTTAAACTGTTCGTACATAACGACAATTACACTACATGGATAAATACTGACTGTACATAACGTCAGTAACTAAAGTAAGCTAAGAGAACAAATAGGTTGATATTGCTCCCAATAGAGCGGACAGTAGAATCGTAGCTAAAAATTGACCCGTCTCTCTAGTCTGGACCAGAGTGACCTCAGGTGGAGGAGGAATCTCCTCTGGGACCTCTTCAGGATCCTCTACTGTCTCTTCAGGATCTTCTTCTTCTTCTAGATCCTGCTCTATTTCCATATTATCCACGTCCGGATCCCAATCAATTTCCTCAGGATCCCCTTGGAATTCTTCAATCAGATCCATCTCTGGATCCTCCTCCATCTCGGGATCTTCTTCGTATTCAAGAATCTCGGGATCCTCCTCTTCCTCGAGATTCTCCTCGGGTTCAGGATCCTCCTCCATTTCAGACTCGGAGTCAGATTCCCCCAAGTCCTCAGGAAACTGTTGGCGCAGCAGCTGATTGCATAGCTCTATGTAGGAGAGGCGAAAGCTGTGTTCAGCCCATATCTGATTCGCAACTTTCCCTGCTCTCTTTGGTAGAGCACGCATTAATTCCCCGATTCGGTGATCATCAATCATGGGGAACCCGGCCTGCTCAAGTTTCCAGAAGATCCGATCCAGTCGTCCTATAACGCCCTGGACTCCGAGAAATGGACTATAGAAAACTGTCCTGAATTCCGCCAATAGCTCCTCTAGTCGCTCATTATGACCAGCCATGCTGTCCCTATCGTGCAATATTTAGAATTGAAAAATATACATTGTCAGTACAAAACCGACAATCCAGTACAAAACTGGTTCAATTCAATTCATATGTATACACGTAAAATCACAAATAGACAAGAAAAACAAATTTTCTTCGAGGAGCCTCGATTGACTGACATCGGACTGATCGATCAGATTCTAAGGTTGAATTTATTGTCCTTATTAGAACTAATCTAATTGGACATGATTATCTTAATCTGTTCTTGTCTAACCTTAGCCCATTTAATCAGGTTAAACAACGGATAAAATTTGGTCGAACCAACCAATGGTTTAGATTAAATTGGATCAACTTGGTCTAGTCAAGCCAACTAATGGTTCGAACTAGACATAAACATAGTTGGTTCAAGTTGGTCTGATTAAATTAACTAATAATTTAAATTCCAGTTGAAATGAACCAACTTAATCGGATTTAATTAATTCTAACTAAAATCCAATCCATTTAATCAAATTTTGGTCTAGTTCCAATAATCAATAGCTAAATTTTAATACAAATTCAATCAAGCAATTAATTAAAGCACAAAGCTAATTAATTTAATAGGAAAACAAAACAAAAAAAAATATGCAATTTTCTGTTCGTATCAACAGATCAAGTTTGCAAGCAAAAAAAAAATTTTCCTTTTTTTTTCTTTTTTTCACCGTTTTTTTAAATGGAAGAAAAAAACATGCTACTGTATCGACAACCTTAATTAACATGCAAAAAAAATATTTTTTTTTCGTGTTTTCTGCCACCGGTTTTTTTTTTGAGTTTTATTCCACCGCCTATTTCTTTTTCTGCCGTCGGCAGCGATGGAGACGTCGGTCGCCGCGAAATTTTTCACCGTGACGAACGCGGTTAATCGCTAGCGTGCAACATGTCCGAGTGGGATCGTTGGTTCGCAACGCTAATAATTATTTTACCGACTCGAAAAAAAATCTGCCGACACAAAGTCGACCGACTCAAAAAAAATCTACCGACACAAAGTCGCGATTTTCCGACGAAGCAATTTCATGCTATTTAGAACGAATCTACTGCTCTGATACCATTGTTGATTTAAGCATGAAATTCTGAACGAATATACATATTGAAAAAACGGTAAACACTTACAGTGGATTCAACGCGCCCTTCGGTGTTCTTCGTGCTTGTCGTCGGAAGAACGATCACGAGTCGGAAAGCTCTTCCCCTCTCGGTATCACGAACCAAATCCCTCGAACGCTTTGGATGTTCACTTCTAGAATTCCAAATGCCTTCACTCACACACTTGCCTTGAATGAACCCCCTACCCCCCTTCTTATATAGGGGAGCAAAGGGGTGTTGAAGGAGTGGAGAGGGAGGGGCATCGAGCCCACTCCCTGCAGCGTGTGCAGTAACTGCACACGCTGCAGCGTGTGCAGTTAATAACTGCACACGCTGCCACTCCTTACAACAATATGTATGATTAAGACAGTATGACCTATCTTGATCTCAATTTAGAAATCTCCATTGATTTTTTTAGTTAGATCGGCGCCTAATGTTTATCCATTTGGGACACGACCTCACTGCACTTTCTCCAGGAGTTTACCTTAACTTTCCTATCAAACATCGGGTCCTCCAAATCTATTTGGAATTTCATCGCACAACATCGGATTGACCTACAGGGATTCCACTTGATTCGATATCAGGTCCTCTAGACCTACTGAATCCACCTGCTAGATGTCAAGTCCACTTGACCCATCTGGATTTCCTGCCTAGTTTTCATGATCCGCTAAGACTTCCCTTGCCTAGTGTCAGGTTCAATTGACCTACTAAGACTTTCCAAGTTGAGCTTCTTGCGCACTTAATTAGTTTATCAGATAATAATAAGAACTCGAACCTTTGACAATATCAAAATATATGTTTGATTATAGTGGTACCTGCACAACAATCTCCTCTTTTTTATGTTTGGCAATCTGGTTCAAAATTAAGTTAAAAGACATGATAATGAAATAATTTGAAATAACTCCCCCTCAAGTTAAACCTCCCCTTGAATATAATATCTCTTTCCCTCTACCTAATATCAAAAAATGGAGTCATTACACCCCGCATTAAATGCATTAGAGTAGAGAATTTTAAAAGTTTATCTATGGTAAAATTTTAAAAATTTACTGAAAAAATTTGAATATTTTTTTAAGGAAAAAATTTAAAAATTTTCTAAAGAAAAGTTTGAAAGATTTTCTTACGTAAAAGATTTAAAAATTTTATGAATAATTTTGAGAAATTTCCCTAAGTTAAAACCAATAAGTTTAGTTTTTTTTAAATTTCAAAGGTGAAAATATAAAAATTCTTGAAGAGATTTCGAAAAATGAAGATTTTTCTTAGGAAGTAAACAAAGTGTTTCTAAAGCATAATTTCAAAACTATCTAAGGAATAAAATAATTTTTTGAAAATAAAATAAAAGTTTTTCTAAGTGATAATTTTTTTTAAGATGAAGTAATAAATTTTAAAAAGCTTTGAGAAAAATATTTCTAGAAAAACTTTCTATGAGAAAAAGAACTTTAGACTAAGATGAAAACAAAGTTTTTCATCAAACAAAAATTGAGAAAAAAAATTTAAGATGAAAACACAGTTTATTTTGAACAAAGTAAAAAAGAAAAAAAATAAAGTCGTGAAATAAAAATTTTTAAGATAAAAATTAGTTTTAAAAAATGAATTTTTCAAAGAGAAAATACTCCACTTAACATTTTCTTTTGAAAAGATATCCTAAAGTTCAAGTATACATGAGTTTAAAGAACTAAAATAAATATTTTTATTTTTAAATGTCTAACTTTAGTTCTCATCATAAGATATCATATTTTTATTTAGGTTTGTCAAGTTGAATATTTTGGGTTCTAGTTAGTTTTGACTAAACAAGAACACTCAACTTGATCAATGTATGTTTAAAGCACCGATTTATGTTGATATACTAAAATAAACATTTGAAATCTAGGATAAATCCTAATATCACCAAATTCTAAATTTTATCAAACACAAACAAGGAATTTTAATGTCTTTGTGAAATGTTGGCGGCTTATAACTATAAGTTTACGCTTATTACGGTATGATTTAGGTTGGTTCCATTTAAAAATTTTGAAATCCTATGTTTTGAAAATTACAAAAAGTAAATTTTTTTTGAAAACTAAAAATTTTAAAAGTAAAAGAATATAGACCTATTCTATAAAACACATTTTTAATTGTCGTCTCATATTACTGAATTTAGATTCAGATAATGATATAGTGAATATATCTATTACGCCTTAAGGAGCCGCATATCCAATAAAAATCAGACAACATCCTCCTATACAACGGACAATCTGAAATCATAATACAAAGCCAACACAACCACATATCATCCTTAGCTAATATGACTGGTAATATCAACATAATAGAATGAAATAACAAACACAATATCATCCTAACAACCCTACATTCGGGAGAGGTCATGACATCTACTCAGTGACTGAGAGCTGTGTCAATTCAGATTTCCAACCGAGAACTCTATGGTGATTTAGTAGTCCTTGACATGAAGGATTATGATATCATCTTAGGGATGGATTTCTTGAGCAAGTACAGTGTCGCTATTGAATGCCACAGAAGAAGAGTAAAGTTCACACCAGAAGCAGAACTTCCATTTGAGTTTGTCGGAGACCCGAAGAGAAAGACAAAAAGGTTTCTTTCTAACCTATAAGCTCACAAGATGTTAGATAATGGATGTTCTGGTTATTTAGCGCATATAGTAGATGCAAGGCAAAGAGAAGAGTTAAAGAAAGAAGAAGTACTGGTAGTTTGCGACTATCCGGAGGTGTTTCCTGAAGAGTTACCAGGGATGCCTCCTAGTCGGAAAATTGAGTTTGAAATTGAGTTGGCTCCAGGGACCAACCCGATTTCAAAGGCACCTTATCGCATGGCACCAACAGAATTGAAAGAACTGCAAGAACAACTATAGGAGTTACTCGACAAGGGATTCATCCACCCTAGTCATTCATCCTGTGGAGCTCCCGTGTTGTTCGTCAAGAAGAAAGATGGATCTATGCGGATGTGCATAGATTATCGAGCCCTGAACAAGATGACTATCAAGAATAGATATCCTTTGCCAAGGATAGACGATTTATTTGATCAATTGAAGGGGGCAACCGTATTTTCCAAGATTGATTTGCGGTCAAGGTATCACCAACTCAAAGTCAAGGAGAGTGACGTGCCGAGAACAGCTTTTCGAACAAGATATAGACACTACGAGTTTGTGGTCATGCCTTTTGGAGTGGCAAATGCCCCTGCAACGTTCATGGATCTAATGAATCGAGTATTCAAGGAGTTTCTTGATAATTTCGTCATAGTCTTCATTGATGATATCCTAGTCTATTCAAGGTCTCAGGAAGAACATGACGAACATCTGAGGATAGTGTTGAAGACGCTACAACAGCAGAAGTTATATGCTAAGTTTTCAAAGTGCGAATTTTGGCTTGACCGAGTGGCTTTCCTAGGCCACATCATTTCCAAGGAGGTATTACGGTAGACCCCACCAAGATTGACGCAGTTAGTAATTGGGGTCGACCAAAGAATGCTAGTGAGATCAGGAGCTTCCTAGGATTAGCAGGGTACTACAGAAGATTCGTGGAGGATTTCTCCAAGATAGCTTCTCCACTAACCGCCCTTACTAGAAAGAATAAGAAGTACGAATAGACTAAAGATTGTGAGCGGAGCTTTATTGAGTTGAAGAAGAGATTGACAAGTGCTCACATTCTTACAATTCCAGAAAGTGATAGAAGTTTTAACATATACAGTGATGCCTCAAAGTTGGGACTAGGAGTTGTACTCATGCAAGAAGGCAAGGTCATTGCTTATGCCTCCCGACAACTCAAGGATTATGAAAAGAACTACCCTACTCATGATCTTGAGTTAGCCGCTGTAGTCTTCACCCTCAAGATGTGGAGACATTACCTATACGGAGTCCAGTGCAGGATTTACACAGATCACCAGAGTCTGAGATATTTCTTCACTCAGAAGGACCTGAATATGAGACAGCGAAGGTGGCTGGAGTTAGTTAAAGATTATGACTGTGAGATTCTTTACCACCCCGGCAAAGCAAATAGGGTGGCTGACGCGTTAAGTAGAAAGACTTGCGCAACTTTGATGTCCCTGTCATCACTGTCACCACCACTGCAGAAAGAGATAATAGATTATGGAGTGGAGATCGTAGATGGGCAACTCTCAGCATTGACACTAGAGTCAACTCTGCTTGAGGATATACAGAAAAAGCAAGAGCAAAATTCTGATATTCAAAGGCGATCAAGCAAGAGATGCAAGATGGAGAAAGTAAGGAGTTTAGAGTATCTGACAGTGGGATACTCTATTATGGAGACCGTCTATGTGTCCCTAGCAGTGAGGAGCTAAGAAAGAAGATTCTTGAGGAAGCCCATAGAACTCCCTACTCTATGCATCCTGGTTCTACCAAAATATATCAGGATTTGAAAAGAAGATTTTGGTGGTCTGGAATGAAAAAAGATGTAGCTAAGTATGTCAGTACCTGCCTGACGTGTCAAAGAGTGAAAGCAGAACACCAGAGGCTAGGAGGAGTCTTACAGCCCCTACAGATTCCGGAGTGGAAATGGGAAGACATAGTCATGGACTTCATTGTTGGTCTACCCAAGACAACAAATGAGTATGATGCTATCTGGGTAATTGTAGACAGATTGACCAAGTCTGCCCATTTCCTGGCAATCAAAGTGTCCTACTCCATAGAAAGACTAGCCCAGTTATATGTTCAGGAAGTGATCCGATTGCATGGAGTTCTGAAGACCACTATCTCCGATAGAGATGGTCGTTTCACTTCACACTTTTGGGAGTGTGTACAGACAGCACTTGAAGTTTAGCACAGCTTTCCATCCGCAGACTGATGGGCAGACAGAAAGAGTAAATCAAGTTTTGGAGGATATGCTTAGAGCTTGTGCATTAGATTTCAAGGGCAGTTGGTGCAAGTACTTGTGTTTAGCTGAGTTCGCCTACAATAACAGTTACCAAGCTACAATTGGTATGACGCCTTATGAAGCTCTTTATGGTAGGAGGTGCAGATCTCCTATCTGTTGGTATGAAGGTGGTGAGAAGAAAGAAATGGGGTTCTAGACTGATCTTATTAAGGATACTACAGAAGTTATAAAGAGCATCCGCCAAAGAATAGAAACTGCTCAGAGTAGGCAGAAGAGTTATGCCGATGTGTGGCGTAGACCACTAGAGTTCGATGTTGGGGATACAGTTTTCCTCAAAGTAGCCCCCATGAAAGGAGTAATGAGATTTGGCAAGAAAGGCAAGCTAAGTCCTCGTTACATAGGACCCTACCTAGTAACGAAAAGAGTTGGCAAGGTAGCTTACGAGTTAGAGCTACCTCCAGAGATGTCAGCTATCCACAATGTGTTCCATGTCTCAATGCTAAAGAAACATGTTCTCAATGCCAACCAAGTGATTGAGCCACAGATAGTACAAGTTCAAGAAGATCTTATTTATGAAAGTCGACCTATTCAGATAATAGATCGAGCAGTCAAGAAACTGAGGAACAAAGAGGTACCATTAGTGAAGGTTCTATGGCTAAACCAGAATCATGAAGAGGCAACTTGGGAAACAGAGGATAACATGAGACAAAAGTATCCAGAGTTATTCTAAGTTCGAGGACGAACTTTCCATAAGGTAGGGAGGATTATAACACCTAAATTTTTTTTGAATTTGTCCAAAAATAAACAAAAGGAAAACTAAAATTCTATTTTAAATGGGTTGGAGTAAAGATTCGAACCCACGACCCGCCCTAAGGGTTGGCCATAAGTTTCCAGCAGAGCTACTGATCATTTCAAAAAAATTTGGAATCGATATTAGATAAGAAATAGTAAGCACTCTTTAGGGGAAGTGGTTCAACTTCCACTTAATATAAATAGGATGAAGGGAGAGGAAACCAAGGGTTTCCTCCTCTTTCTTCTTCCCTGCGAAAACCAAGAGAGGAAAGGTTAAGGTTTCTCACCAAAGGGCAACTAGAGTTCTCTCATAGGGCCAAGGGTTGGAAGATCGCGCAAGGAAGAAGATTCTACGCCGGGTAGTAAGTTTCGAAGCCCAAGGATGTAAGTAGATCACTCACCTGCAATAGAAGTAGTTTCGTGTGATTCTAACCAAAATTCTAGGCTTTTGATGATGTGATCCTAGTATAGCAAGACCACAGTTTTGATTTGCCCAAAACAAGTTTTGGGGTTTCGGCACGCAAGGTGTTCGATAAAATTTCTAAGTAGGACCAAGGTCTTACTAAGCCCTAGAACGAGTTCTAAGACTAAGAAATGAGATAAGAAACAAGACCAAGGTCTTGTTGTGTCCTAAAATAAGTTTTGGGGCCATTACCTTTTTAAGTGCTATGTTAGGCATTTAAATACAAGCATGAGTATAAGTTTAAGTATATTACTTTGAAAGACCGAGGTCTTTTTGGCATGTACCGGGCCGAGGCCCACAATATCTAGGCGAGCCTAGTAGACGCTCTATTAGGGTTCGGTGGCTAGCTACCCTGAAACCTATTAGGGATGCGCGCGTTGGTACTATGTCGGGCCCAAAGAAGAATGTTTATTATTTTGAAGTATATGAAGTATAACATAAGTTTCAAGTTTTTCCATAACAAGTATTCATTTCAAGTAAAGTTTCTTTCTAATGCAAGCAATTGTTCCAATTGTATCCATGGGCATCTTTCATGTTAAAGAATGACATTTCAGTTGCAAGCATGTTTCAAAGTAGCATAAGCATGTTCATATCGAATGCATGTTTTGTGAGTTAGGTATCTACTTACTAAGCAAATTGCTTATAGTTGCATCCTTTTATTGTAGATAAAGGTAAAGAAAAGATATAGAGCAAGGAGGCTACAGGATGGATGGTTGGTGCTAGTGGTGGCGGGACAGTGAAATGAGATCCTTCGGGATAAGTTGTTAATGTTCCAAGCTCTAAACAATAGAATGTTATGAGTTTATTTCTTGAGTTTATGATTTATGGGTCATATTAGTAGTTTTATTTCCGTAAAAGACTTTAAGTTGAGTTGTCATGATTTGAAGTTGATACGCATGCTAAATGGAGTATGATTGAGTCCAATTATGATGGTTTATATGATTATGAGTCTTCTATTTGTTGTGTATTCGAAATGGGATGTATAAGTACACTTGATCAGTGTTTCTGAGACCTGGAAATTGTAGTTCCAGACGTATCAGTCGACTGATACAGGTATCAATCGACTGGCCGAGGAAACAGAAAGATGAGTCGACTGATAACTTATCAGTCGACTGGTTCCCATTTAAAAAAGAAAGTGTTGTAGAGCTGCTGGTTAGTGCTTGGACCTTACAAGAAGAGGTCTAGGGTTCAATTCCTGCCAAAGCCAACAAGAATTGAATTTATTATTATTATTTTTTTAATTCGTTTGGTTTGGGCCCAGCAGTAAAGTCAACGTAACGACCCTATAAGGTCAAGGTTAGTTAGAGAGGGTCGTTACAGGTTTGGTATCAGAGCAAGTTCCACCCTTCCGCCACATTGACATCAAGCATCAATCCTGCCTCCTACTAAGTAAGAAAGTGAATATGTTTAGTTTTTTTTCAATACATGTTTTCAATGCATGTTTTTCAATACATGTCTTTTATATGAATATGATGATGACATATGCTAGATGAGTATGATGGTAAGTAATGTTCTCATTCTCTTTATGATGTATAGTAAGAGAATGGCAAGGGGACGTCCTAGAAGGGTCCAAAACGAGGAGCAAGCTCCTAGGGGGCCAGAGGCAACAGAGTCAGTACCACCACCAAATCTCTTAGAGGTGGTGGCTCAGTTGCAAAGGCAAGTAGCAGAGCAACAACAAGTTATCGCCATGATGGTGACTAATCAGCAGGCCACTCGTGTTCCCCCACCGGTGGCAAATGCTACGGCACTGGTTGTGACTGAAGATCCATCGGTTACATCAGTAGTCCCGGCAAGGGGGGTAAGGCAAGAAGTGTACCTCATTCAGTGGCAGAAATTGAAGCCAGAAAATTTCTCAGGCACAAATGAACCATGGGATGCTCAAGCATGGTTCAAAACGTTAGAGAGCATAATGTGTTGATGTAGTTTGACCCTGATTATTGTTTTGGTGTTGACACCGATTTTAGTTTAGGTTGGTGATTATGATTGGGATTAAGTCCTGGTCATAGACTAGGCATACCTTGTGGAAAAATCCTAGCTTGTAGGGCTAGGTGTGAAAAGTCCTAACCTGGAGGGTTAGGTGTGGAAAAATCCTAGCTTGGAGGGCTAGGTGTGGAAAAGTCCTAACCTGGAGGGTTAGGTGTGGAAAATCCTAGCTTGGAGGGCTAGGTGTGATAACTCCTAACCTGGAGGGTTAGGTGTGAAAAAGTCCTGGCTTGGAGGGTCAGGTCCTAGCCTAGAGGGTTAGGTTGATGAAATCCTGGCTTGGAGGGTCAGGTCCTAGCCTGGAGGGCTAGGTTGATGAAATCCCGGCTTGGAGGGCCAGGTCCTAGCTTGGAGGGCTAGGTTGATGAAATCCTAGCTTGGAGGGTCAGGTCCTAGCTTGGAAGGCTAGGTTGGATGAAATCCTAGCTTGGAGGGCTAGGTTGGAGTCCCTGGATCGGTCTGGTGACCAATCAGGGAAGTTGGCACGGTGCTCCTTCGTGGATCGGTCTGGTGACCGATCCAGTAATGACTGATCGGACTGGTGACCGATCAGGGAGCACACAGTGAGGTTAGGAACCTACTGCACGGCTCCTTATCGGTCTGGTGACCGATCAGGGAGTATGCAGTTCACTCACTGCTCAGCTCCTGATCTGTCTGGTGACCGATCAGGGAGTCCACAGTGGGTTGAGTTCCCCTGCTGCTCTGCTCCTGATCGGTCTGGTGACCGATCTGGAACACTGTGCAGACCGTTCTGGTGAACGATCAAGTGTCGCAAGTTCCTCACTATGATCGATCAAGACGGAGCCTTATCGGTCTGAGCATGCCCTGATCGGTCTGGTGACCGATCAGGAGGGTTGGACTGTGAAGCTAAGAAATCACCCTGCAAAGGGGTGGATCGGTCTGGTAACTGATCCACAACCTGGGATCGGTCTGGTGATCGGTCTCGGAGAGTCCCAGAGAAATCGCAATTTCTGATTGAGCATTGGGGACCGATCAGGATGGAGCCTGATCGGTCTGAACCCACTCTAATCGGTCTGGTGATCGATCAGGAGGCTCTCTGATCGGTCCGGTGATCGATCACTTTAATTCAAAATGCACTGTCAGACGCTCTGATCGCGTCTGAACACATCTGCTTTCTCTGCGCTTAATCTCTGATACTTGATTCACTGCTGATTTGCTGTGCTAATGCTCTGATTAAGTGTGCAGGTGACAGGGATGGATTAAAACACTCAAGGAGAGTCAATGGAGGTCTTTCCTTGGAGCAGGTTTGTCCATTTGCCATCTCAGGTTGCAACGGTCACTGCCGCTGGCTGGAGCTGTTGACTGGGGCTGGTCTGAGGGGAAGCTCAGGGAGTCCAGGAGAGCTCAGTAGGCTGGTGGTTGTAGGTGAGAAGCTGGAGGCTGCAGTGAGATGACCTGGCAATCAGTGGAGGGACTTAAGGGTTTGGTGGCTAAGAAGTCTCAACAACAAGAACACTGCATACACTTGATCAATTTTTTGTTCTCGCGATAACTCCAGTTTGTGCTTGCTGTGTGATCTGTTGTTCCATCATCTTGAGCAAGCAACTGCGATTACTCTACTGTCTGAAGCAACCTCTGTTACTTGAGCATTTGGAAGAAGAACCAGGAAGCTTGGCGAGTCCATCAGTGAGAAGACACGAAGAAGGGAGTTCTTGCGTGAGATCTGGGCTGGGTGGAGCTCGGTGAGAAGTTTGCTTGGGTTCTTGCTTTCCTAAGTGCTCTGTAAGATCCTTCTTGTGTTTCATTGTGCTTAAAACTTTATCTTTGATTGAAACGCTGTGGAGAGGTTACTCCACCGAGAAGGAGGTTGCTTACTATCCGGATTTTCCGGGGCTTGATCTGCCAACGATCAAGGGATCGCCCACCTTACGGGCACGCCAAGGAGTAGGGGCAAGTTATCCCCGAACCTTGTAAACCCTCTTATTAGCGTTCTTGTGTTTGTTCTTAGCTTAGGGTTCATTTCTGCATACTCTGTTTTCCTTTAGCTTCCACTGTGCTACTAACATTTGAGGTGCAGAAAATCGATAGCGTTAAAGTTTAAGTGTCTGGCTATATTCACCCCCCTCTCTAGCCATCCAAGTTCCAACATAATAGAGCTACTGGACTGGCCTGAGGTAGAGAAGATCAAGTGCGCCTCCTTCTGTCTTACTGGAGACGCTAGAATGTGGTGGGAGAGAGTCAAGGCCA
>JAGFNQ010003648.1:119758-162867 GCA_024364735.1 Boesenbergia rotunda
ATTAACTAAAGCACTATATGGGTTAAAACAAGCACCTAGGGCCTGGTATGAACGTTTATCAACTTACTTAACTTCTAAAGAATTTAAACAAGGACAAATTGACTCAACATTATTTATTAAAACCCTAGGAAAAGATATATTTATTGCCCAAATTTACGTAGATGATATAATCTTTGGATCCACCAACACAAACTTCCTAAAAGAGTTTGTAAAGATAATGGAAAATGAATTCGAAATGAGCTTGGTTGGTGAGCTTACCTTTTTCCTAGGACTACAAATCAAACAAACTAGAGATGGAAACTACGTCCATCAATCCAAATATGCTAAAGAGTTAATAAAGAAATTTAAAATGGATAACTCTAAAAGCATAAATACCCCCATGGCAACTAATGTAAAAATAGATAGTGACCCTGATGGTAAGCCAGTAGACCTCAAACTGTATAGAAGTATGATAGGTAGTCTACTGTACCTTACAGCCAGCAGACCTGACATTCTTTTTGCTGTAGGGATGTGTGCTAGATACCAAACCTGTGCTAAGGAAACACACTTAGCAGCCCTAAAAAGAATACTAAGATATGTAAAGGGCACCCTAAATGTAGGGATTTGGTATCCTAGAACCTCAACCTTCAATTTGTCAGGATACTCGGATTCTGACTATGCTGGTTGTAAATTAGATAGAAAGAGCACAAGTGGAAGCTGCCAACTGTTAGGAAATAGTCTAGTAAGTTGGTGCAGCAGAAAACAACACTGTGTGGCTCTGTCCACAACTGAAGCTGAGTATGTAGCCTTAGGAGAATGTGTAGCACAACTTTTATGGATGATGCACACTCTTAAGGACTTCCAGCTCAACTACACCCAAACTCAAGTATTTATTGACAATATAAGTTCAATCAATCTAACTAAGAACCCAATCCAACATTCCAGAACAAAACATATAGAAGTTAAACATCACTTCGTAAGAGACCATGTAGCCAGGGGTGAGATAGTACTTAACCATATAGACTCAAAATCCAACTTAGCTGATATATTCACAAAACCATTACCTGAGTCTGAGTTCAGCTCACTAAGAAGGCAGTTAGGATTGTGCTCTGTAGAATAGATTAACTCTACTGTTGATTTTTTTACTTTTAAAAATCAGTTTCTAAAAATAGAATTTTGAAAAACTGTTTTACTTAATTTCAAAATCAGTTTGTTTTAAATCTTTTCGACTTAGTTTTCTTTCAAAACTACCCCTTTCAAAACTAGGGCTTTTTCGCAAATGGACTTAGCTTAGGCCCTAACCCTAGAACTGCATGCACCTATAGATTTAGAAGCCAGCATCTCACAAGCACCTTAGGGTACTTTGATTGATAACCTAGAAAGGGTTGAGATGCTTAGGTCTTTGCCTTAATTCAAGATGCTTTAAGTCAGTGCATCTGCAGTAATTGGGGCACTAAATACAACTTTTACAGCAATCAAGTTAAGTGTCAAGTTTAGAAAATCTAACTTGAACAGAAACACTTAACTTGACTAACCCTAGCGAAAACTACTGCTTATAACAGTTAGTAAGTAGCTAAATGGGTTAGACAGGTCCCTACAAGAGAAAATTAACTGATTTGGTCTAAGTCTTGGTTCAGTACAGCAAAATCATACGAATTTTTTTTAAAGTCATTTCTTTTGCAATTTAATTTCTGCAATATCTATCTGTTTTTGATATATGGCAAAGGGGAGAGAGATAGGAAAGGAGAGAGTTCAAATTTTTCAAATTTTTTTTTCAAACTCTCAAAATTTTTTTTTAAAAAAAAAGTTAGCTACTTTTCAAAGCTTTTCAAAAACCTTTCTAGAAATACTTAAGTTTTTTTTAAGAAAATCCTACTAAGTACTTAAGTTTATTAAGTACTAAGTTTTTACAAGTACTTTAAGCTTAAGTTTTTCAAAACTTTTATAAGTACTTTAAGCTTAAGTTTTTCAAAACTTCCATAAGTACTTTAAACTTAATTTACTAAGTACTTAAATTATTTCAAAAATTTACTAAGTACTTAAATTATTTCAAAAATTTACTAAGTGCTTAAGTTTTTCAAATCCTACTTAACTTAAAAGTTTTCAAAAACTTTTTGAGTACTTTAAACTTAAGGCTTCAAATTTTTGTTAAGTACTCTAAACTCATGCTTTCAAAAATTCCTCTATGAACTTTTAAAACTTAAGTTATCAAAAGATTTCCAAAGTATCTAAACTTAAGTTTTCAAAGTGCAAAATCTTTCTAAAGTTTTTTTAAACTTAGAACCCCACGACGTTTTGAAAAAATCTAGGGGGAGATTCCCTCCAGGGGGAGGGAACAAATTTTTATGCTTTTGATTAAACTTAACTTTTTGAACTAGGGTTGCCATAAATCAAAAAGGGGGAGATTGTTGGTGCAGAAAGCACCAAAGTCAAACCTGTGTTTTGATAATGGCAACAGGGTTCAAGAGTTAAGTCTTACTTGTTATCTAACATGTCACTTGAGTGTGCAGAGTAAAAAGCCCTAGCGAAGGACTGCTAGGCACTGGCGAAGGAATGCCAGAGTGAAAAGCCCTAGCGAAGGACTGCTAGGCACTGGCGAAGGAATGCCAGAGAAAAGCCCTAGCGAAGGAATGCTAGGCACCGGGCGAAGGACAGCTCGGCATCCAAGACCTGGCAAAGGACCGTCAGGCAAAAGTCCAACCAGAGGAACGGTTGGCATCAGGTACACTCTCCCGAGAGGAGTAGGTGAGGACGCGTTCCCCGTCGAGGGAACAGTAGGCGTCGGTTCGACCTAGGGTTCCATTTTGGAGACCCAAAGTCAGAACCAAGACAGCTAAGGCTGTGTAAACTAATATTTTATTGTTTCATTGTGTTTTGGACTAACCCTGGATGCAGGACCGAAGGAACGTGTGTCTGCAGCTCAGAGAGCCTCAAAGGAATGAGGCAATAGCTGACCAGGGCGCCCGGAGTGTCCCGGGCGCCCCCAAGGTGAACACAAAACACAAGAAAACAAAGGGAGCTTCGACAGTTCAACTCCCGGGCGCCCCCGTGCTCCCGGGCGCCCCCGTTGTCCCGGGCGTCCCCAGCGCTCCGGGCGCCCCCAACAGCAAAGTACCGAAGCAGCTCCCCTCGAAGCCAAGAAAATAGAAGTTTGAGCTTGTCAATCCGAGCGCCCCGAGCGCTCCGGGCGCCCCGGTCAAAACTGAGGTAAAGGGATCAGACGCTGACCGAGCAACTTGCGGATCAAATGCCACGTGGGGGGGGGGGGGGCGCCCCCGACGTCCTTGGGCGCCCCCAGGCCCTATATAAAGGGCCCTCAACCCCAAGCTTCGAACAACAACTTGAATCAACGCTTCCACGCTCTTCTGCTCTCGCGCCTCGCTCTGAAAACCTTCCAACTCGAGCCAACGACGTCCCGCTGCCCCGAAAAAGACAACCTACATCGGACGTCGGTAAAAGAAGAGTCTCCTTTTAATTATTTAGTTTACTATGCTAAATTTGTAAAACTATTCTTGTAAACTATTATTGCGCCTCATATAGAATTGCTCAAAGTAAACGGTCAACGACCATGGGCCTTGGAGTAGGAGTCGACACAGGCTCCGAACCAAGTAAAATCGATCGTGTCTCTGTGTGACTTTGTTTTCTTAATTTCCGCTGCATACTTGCTCTAAGTTTTTCCGAAAAACAATTTTTGATATTCACCCCCCCCCCTCTATCGGTTCTCTCGATCCAACACAAGAGGCCCAGAAAATCAGAAGAAGCATAATCCATTATATTATTCTAGGAGATGCGGCAAGTATAATCAGAAGGAAGCATTGGAAAGGTTTTACACAAGTTGCCAAAAATTGGGGTTTGTTTATCAAGGTGAGAATCAGAAATACTATCACTGTGGTTCATTGGAGGAGGCTGGAAAGAGGATGTTATAAATTAAATACGGACGGTTGTTCAAGAGGAAATCCAGGGGTGTCATCGTATGGAGTGATTATTCAAGATCAAGTAGGTCAGATTCTCATGACAAAATGTGGTGTGCTGGGAGAGAGCACTAATGTAAAGGCGGAATTGGAGGCAATCTTGGTTGGCTTGGAGTTATGTGTAGCTCATAATTTCTTACCAGTTTGGTTAGAGTCCGATTCAATGGTTGCATTAAAAACTATACAATCCTTAGCAGTTGGCTGGGAACAAAGGAAATTGGTTTTAAAAATCAGATTGATACTCAGGAAATATCGAGTGGATGCTCACATGTGTACAGAGAGGCGAATGCAGCTGCAGATTACTTGGCCAATCAAGCTTTTATGTTTAATGAGGAGAAAGTGCTGTTAAGACATGAAATAGACAAAGTTTTGTATGGAATTTGCAAGATGGATAGATTGGGTCTTCCCTATATTAGAATGGATCGGAAGATACTTTAATATTTAAGATGGAATATTTCTTATTGTGAGATGATGCTTGGCTTTATATGTTGTGTCTTCTGTTGGTTCTGAATTATTTCCTCCAACAACTGTGTTCTCAGATGAAATCGTGGCTTATAAGAGTTCACATATATTTTATCTGATGGTGCTATATTGATATACAGATATACAGAGTTTAAATGGATTGCTGTGAACTGTAAGCTGTTGTTTGGGATGGAAACTGATGGTACAGAAATTGATATCATTGCAGAAGCGTGTTCAGATAGCATGGGGAAGTAGATTTTGGTACAAAGATTTGATAAATATCCCTGATAACTGAAGCTGCACTTCAACTCTAATATATTTTGGGTCAAAAGCCAGTAACTGCATTGGGTATTTGATATTGTTCAGATGTCAAGGCTTGGAAACTGATTTCTCAGTGGATACAAGGGGTGGGAAACTGATGGCACAGAAATTGATTTTGTTAAAGCGTGTTCAAATGGTATGCGTAAGTAGATTTTGGTACAAAGGTTTGATAAATTTCTCTGATAACTGAAACTGCACAAGCATTGGGTTCGATATTGTTTAGATGGTGGATTGTCTTTTTTTTCAATTATCTGATTCATTGCTTGACATAGACAAAATGCTATTGTTGGTTATATGTGGGATCTGTTTTTATGCTATCTGTTTGACCTGTTTTACAAGAGTAACAGATCTTACTCTTATGGGAATCTTTTTGCTGATTCATTCAAATATCAGATAATTGCCTGACATACACAAAATGTTTGTTGGTTTGATAAAAGCATTTGATGACTGAAAAATGCACTGTCAATTCCAACGGGATTCTGGGTCATAAGTTGTTGCTTTGGGTGCCCGATATAAATATGTTCAGAGGGTGGATTTCTTTTTGTTGTGATGTTGGCAATACTTAGAATGGCTACAAGAGTTACAGATTGATAATATATGGGAACTCTCTTGCGGATTGCAAATATCTGATTTATTGCTTGAATACATAAAAATGCTATCTGTTTTTATATGCGGGATCTGTTATATGCTTTCTGTTTGATCTGTCTTATGAGTAACAGATCTATATGCGGGATATGTTTTCAGCTGGCTTTTTGTATTAATCTTTTCAGTGATTAAGATAAGAAGTCAGAAGGTGTTTTTAGTGATATGAAGCTGCCCATATGGAAAATATCAAACAAAATGTACAGAAAATTCTGGTATGAAATTTGTAGGGGAATCTAATGATCCACTGAACTTACATTATGGAAGGGAAGATTGGTGATTGACAGATGGGGATGGTGAATGAATCCCCTTCTAATATGGATTTTTCCTTTTTTGGTAATAAAAATTTTGTTTTTCATTCAAAAAAAAAATGGTTAAACCAAAAGCATGAAGAGGAAACTTGGAAAACAAATGGCTAAACCAGAAGCATGAAGAGGTAACTTGGGAAACATAAGATAGCATGAGGCCAAAGTATCCGGAGTTATTCTAAATTCGAGGACAAACTTTCTATAAGGTAAGGAGGATTGTAACACCTAAATTTTTCAGAATCTTTTCAAAAATAAACAAAAAGAAACTAAAAATTTCTTTAAAAGGGTCGGAGTGAGGGATTGAGTCTGCAACCCGCGAGTTGGGATTAATTCCAAGTTACCAGTCGAGTTATTTATGAATTCGTTAAAATTTGGAATCGATATTAGATAAGTAATAGTAAGCATCCTTTAGGGGAAATGGTTCAACTTCCACTTAATATATATAGGATGGAAGAGAGAGAAAACCAAGGGTTTTCTCCTCCTTCTTCCCTGCGAAAACCAAGAGAGGAGAGGTTAGGGTTTCTCACCAAAGGGCAACTAGAGTTCTCTCCTAGGGCCAAGGGTTGGAAGATCACGCAAGGAAGAAGATTCTACGCCGAGTAGTAAGTTTCGAAGACCAAGGAAGTAAGTAGATTACTTACCTGCAAATCTGCAATAGAAGTAGTTTCGTGTGATTCTAACCAAAATTCTAAGCTTTTTGATGATGTGATCCTAGTATAGCAAGACCACGGTCTTGATTTGCCCAAAATAAGTTTTGGGATTTCGGCACGCAATGTGTTCGATAAAAGTTCTAAGTAGGACCAAGGTCTTACTAAGCCCTAGAACGAGTTCTAGGACTATGAAATGAGATAAGAAACAAGACCAAGGTATTATTGTGTCCTGAAATAAGTTTTGGGATCATTACCTTTTTAAGTGGTAAGTTATGCATTTAAATACAAGCATGAGTATAAGTTTAAGTATATTACTTTGAAAGACCGAGATCTTTTTGGCATATACCGGGTCGAGACCCACAAGATCTAGGCAAGCCTAGTAGATGCTCTATTAGGTTTCGGTGGCTAGCTACCCCGAAACCTATTTGGGATGCGCGCATTGGTACTATGTCGGGCCCAAAGAAGAATGTTTATTATTTTGAAGTATATGAAGTATAAGGTAAGTTTCAAGTTTCTCCATAACAAGTATTCATTTCAAGCAAAGTTTCTTTCTAATGCAAGCAATTGTTCAAATGTATTCATGGGCATCTTTAATGTTGAAGAATGGTATTTCCGTTACAAGCATGTTTCAAAGCAAGCATAAGCATGTTCATATCGAATGCATATTTTGTGAGTTAGGTATCTATTTACTAAGCAAATTGCTTATAGTTGCATCCTTTTATTGCAGATAAAGGTAAAGAAAAGATATAGAGCAAGGAGGCTACAGGATGGATGGTTGGTGCTAGTGGTCGCGGGACAGTGGAATGAGATCCTTCGGGATAAGTTGTTAATGTTCCAAGCTCTAAATAATAGAATGTTATGAGTTTCTTGAGTTTATAATTTATGGGTCATATTAGTAGTTTTATTTCCGCAAAAGACTTTAAGTTGAGATGTCATGATTTGAAGTTGATATGCATGCTAAATGGAGTATGATTGAGTCCAATTATGATGGTTTATATGATTGTGGGTCTTCTATTTGTTGTGTAGTCGAAATGGGATGTATAAGTACACTTGATCATTGTTTCTGATACCTGGAAACTGCAGTTCCAGGCGTATCAGTCGACTGATGCAGGTATCAGTCAACTGGTTGAGGGAACAAAAAGATCAGGCGACTGATAACTTATCAATCGACTGGTGCCAACTTAAAATAGAAAGTGTTGTAGGATTGTTGGTTAGTGCTTCAGTCTTGCAATATTGAGCTTGTGGGATCAATCCTTGCCAAACCTAACAAGAATTAATTTTTTTTATTTTTTTTAATTCGATTGGTTTTGGCCCAGCAGTAAAGTCAACGTAACGACCCTATAAGGTCAAGGTTAGTAAGAGATGGTAGCTTAATTGGTTATTAGGATTCATAAACTCTAGTACTTAAGCCTAGAGGTCTAGAGTTAGAATCCTGGGGAAGACAAAAATTCACTAGCCAGGGGTGGGAAGTCCTAGTGAGTAACGGCACGGTCGACAGTCGACGACCCACCGAAAAATAAAGAGGTCATCAAATGGGCCGCCAAATGGGTCGGGTCATTACAATAAAAGGGCGTCTTTTATTGTAACGACCAGGCCCATTTGAGTCCTAATTGAGCCAGCTCAATTGGTTACCAGGATTTATAAACTCTAGTACTTAAGCTTAGAGGTCTTGAGTTCGAATCCTGGGTAGGCAAAAATCCACTGGCCAGGAGTGGGAAAACCTAGTGAGTAACGACACGGTCAACGGTCAACGACCCACAGTAAAATGAAGGGGTCGCCAAATGGGCCGCCAAATGGGCCTGGTCGTTACAAAATATTCCTAGGAAAAGCATTGAGGGTATACCGTATGACGTTGTAAGTTCCTACTTTTTGTCCAATTGAGTGTGGACCGTTGAGTAGATCTTAAATCCTGGCATGCAATTGACTTGCTGATTCTTCTTTCTGCATTTTAATATTATACAGTTTATTAAATATCAAATCACGCTTACATACTTTTGTGTCAGAAGTCCCTTCGAGTAGCTCGATCAGCTTATCCCAAGGGTCTTTAGCCCTTTTGAACAGTCCGACCTGGTTCAACTCTTCTTTGGTTAGGCCACATTGGAGAGTTTGAATAGCCTCTGCATCCTCCTTGATTTTCTTCCTCATGTGTGGGTCTCAGTTTTCGCAGCCCATCGGTACTCCATTTCCATCGAGAGGTAGCGCGAACTTGATTTGGATGATGATCCACATTTCCACTTGTGTATTTAGGTGGAACTCCATTCGACCTTTCCAGTAGCCGAAATCTTTACCAGAGAAGAGTGACAGTCGGGCGGTACTGTTAGGGATGGAAATAGGCCAGGCGGCCTGTCAGGGGCCTGTGGCCTGGCTTGTATTTGGCCTGGCCTAGCCTGGCCTGTTTAAAAATAAAATAATTATCAGGCCTTTTTAAAAGTCTGTTTTCCTTATTAGGCCAGGCCCAGGCTCAATATAAAGCCTGTGAGGCCTGACAGGCCGGCCTGGGCCTGTTAAAACATTATACAAATTGTCAAAATAAAGTTTTGATCCTTAGACCTCTATGAGCAAACTCTTATCTACACCCTACTAACCAACACACTACAAATCTATTTTAATTAAATCATACATATTTTATATATTTACTTTTGAAGGTACATATATATTTATGGTATTTTTAACTAATTTGTTAAATTAGTATTTTAGATAATCGAATATTTGAATTGAATTATTATATTTTATATATTAGAAGTATTTTGGATAATCGAATTAAATTACAGACTTTGTAAACAGGTCACAGGCCAGGCCAGGCTATTAAACAGGCCAGGCTCAGGCCTAGAATAAAGCCTATAACAGGCCACAGGCCAGGCTCAGGCCTGTTTGCTGTTATACAGGTCTGGCCTGTTAAGGCGAAAGTCTGGCCTGGCCTGGCCTGTTTCCATCCCTAGGTACTGTAGCCTTCTTAATTGGTCATTTAAGATAATTCTTGCATATAAAAAAATAAAAGAATGTACCAAGACTTAGTCTTGGATTAGTAGTGTCAGAGAAGAATAAAAGAAAAGAAATTACTCATGTTGCACCGACTTCAAGAAATGAAAGAATCATGTGAAGTTATCAGAACGGGTGATTACATCGATTCTAATTAACAACGAAAAAAATTGAAAACAACAAAGAAAAAAAATTGCTTGAAGGGTAGTTGCACCAATTCAGAGCGCCATCACTCTAATACCAATTGTAAAATTGAAAGAAGCACTAGAGGGGGTAGGGTGAATAACATTCATCACTTTTACACTTTTTTTTTTTTGGATAAACTCGAAAGTATGCAGCGGAACTACATAACACAATGCTAACAATTTTCTTTTTACTGGGTTCACAGTCCGATGACTACTAGTCCAAGGCCTGCACTCACTGAGTACTTTTTTTTTATTCAAAACACAAAATTTTATTGAAAAGAAGATCTATACTAGAAAGGGGCAAAACCTGACCTTCTAGTATAGAATTACAAAAGAACTCAAACAGGATTAACAAAACAAAAAAAAAAGAAAATTAATCAATATGTATCACGCATCTTCCAAATTTAAATCTACAGATTTTCAGACAACAACATCCTTTGTCGCGCCTCACTTTATGCCATTATGACATTGGATCTGCACTATGTTCATTCCAGACTTCAGCTTTTTATTTTCCAGTTGTCTTGATGAGTAAAAATGTATCTTTTTGCCGCCTCACCTCATGTTTGCCTCAATTCATTCCTCCAAAAAACCTTAGCCGCAATGTATCAATTTTCCAAACCCGACGTTCACTTTAGGCAAGTGACCAGCCATAAACGGATTTGATAAGTCTTTACCGTGGTCGTTACTATGGACTAGATAGACCAAAGATGGATCTATTCACCCTCTTAGGCTTTTTGGCAAAGCCTCAGCCATCAATGGATTTTGCATGTCTTTACCATAGCCGTTTGCTATGGACTAGATGAATCAAAAGTGGTGGATTCATTCACCATCCCATGACTGTCGTGGAGTCTAAGCCAAAGTAGAAGACAAAGCATATATCCACGCATCATCCCAGATGCCTTGACTGTATTTTGAAAGCCTTCAATTTTCAGCAGATACAACAATTGAGTCTGATTAATTTCTGAAAATACACTAGTAGTTGGAAAAATCAGCAGGATACAACAGGATACAACAGGTTCAGCAGTTTAGCAACCCAGCAGGATACAGTATGAAGCAGCAGATTCAAACATAACTTGGCACAGAGACACAAATCTTTTAGCAAGTTTAGATAATGGAAGACAAACATATATCAATGGCACATCTCGCATATTCCCTTCACGTAAAACTTTTCAAATTGGATCTGATGACAAAATCTTATATCAAATGGCACCTCTCGCATATTTTCTTCACGTAAAAACTCTTCAAATTGAGAGCACTCACTGAGTACTTTCGTTAGGTAATTCACTAATAGCATGAATGTTTACAAAAGATACTAAATTGAAAGTACAATTAATTAAACCAAGTATATTGACAACGTAGAGTATAAGCTTGAGTGTAGTCATCGACCCACTGCGAGCGCTTCCCGATTTACCCTAGCGGCCGGTGGGAAACTTCGGTGAGGCCGGGTCGATTGTCCGAGGTTGGAAAAACCTCGTTGATCATTTTTTTTTTGAGTGTAGTCATCGGGCCCCCAGGGCTATGGTGCAGCGGTAGGGCGACTAGTCGCTATCCCAGACATCCGCTGTTCGATCCCCAGCTACGGTGTATTTACAGGAATTTTTCCTCCAAATGGGGCGCGAACCCTGCGACGTTGGGCTTCTAGACCGCCCACCGCGAGCGCTTCCCGATTTACCCTGGCGCCCGGTGGGAAACTTCCGTAGGGCCGGGTCGATCGCCCGAGGTTGGAAAAACCTCGTTAATCATTTTTTTTAGTGTAGTCATCGGGCCCCCACGGGCAAAGCTGAGCTGGTAAGGGGTTGGTAGATTGCCACTAAAGGTTTTGGGTTCGAGCCACAGGGCTAGTAGGGCGTAAATCCCTGTACCCTGTGTAAAAAATCTCTTTCCCCCCAACCTCTTGCCTTCTCAGTCACTGTGATTTACCTCCCCCGTGTTGGTCTTGGGAAGGGATGGCGGGAATGCTGGGGGCGAGCATTTCGCCTTTTGCCACTTGAGTGTAGTCGTTGGAGCAATGTATCAGCGTTGTAGAGGAATTTTGGAGCTGCACGAAAGTCGTTTGGGCGTAGAAAGTCGTTTGGGAATAGAAAGTTGGTGCTCTGTGCTCCTGGTCGAAGGTGCTTATATAGGGCTTTCCGGGGGCCTAGACCAGCCCCAAGCTCCCCTAGCAAGGCCTATCTGATCCACCTTCACCGTTGAGTTTATCCAACTCTGGGCGCTTAGACGACCTTAGGCGCCTAGACCGTTAACGTGGCTGCGCCAAGGTAAAGCTCCATCTAAGTCTCCTTTATCCCTTCTGGAGTGCCTGGATTCCTTCCGAGCGCCTGGAAGCTGACATGTGTCAGCCAACCAGAGCACCCCAACTCAACTGCATGTGTGGCTGGATTCGGCCCATTCCAGGCGCCTGAATCCATTTGATCACCCGGACCTTCGGGCGCCTAGAATGCCCTAACTCCATCTTTGGTTTTCTTCATCACAGAGTTTGCACAACAAGCATAATAATAACATTTAGCACAAAAAGAGTAAGTCCAATTTGGACTGTCTAGTCTTTTAGGTTTCCAATGAAATCCTAGATCAAACCAACACCTACTGTTACCTCTTGGGGAGCGCATCCTCACCCACTCCTCTTAAGAGAGATAACCTATTTACCAAACATTCGATCCTCCAAACCTATTTGGATTTTTGTTCAACATCTGATCTTAACCTTCAGGACTTCCTACTAGACGTCCGATCCTTGACTCATCTAGACTTCTTCCTGGTATCCTTCACCCCCAGGACTTCCCGCCTAGTGTCTTCAACCTTAGGAGTTCTATTCAACGACCTGATCTGCCAAGACTTCTGCCCAGTCCACTCGACCAGGACTTGTTTGCCCAATCCACTCGACCTGGACTTCTTCACCTAGTCTCAACTAGGACTTTTTGCATACATAGTCAAGCTCATTAGATCATAATAAATCTTAACTTTAAATATTTGTTAATATCAAAACACAGATTTGATTAGCTAGTACTTTCAGCACCAATAGAAAGGTCCTAGCCGCTTCCGTAGGAAAAAGATGGATTTTTTAAGATCCAAAATGGTCGAGCTTAGTGAGATTGCAATGAGGGAGGAAAAGAGACACGAAAGGGAAAACGTTAGAGAGCAAGAGTGTCACGAGAGGGAGCTACAGAAGAGGAAATTTATGCACCGAAGGGAGTTGGACGAGGAGGAAAGGAGGCAGCAATGGAGAAAGAGGAGACTAAGGGAAGAGAGAAGTGAAGTAGAGGGCATGGAGTGGAGAGAAAGGATACTGATGATATGGAGCATGAAAAACAGGCTATGCAAAATGCAAACTGATGTATTTCAAGCTCAAATGCAAATGATTATCATCTTGGCGAGAATCATTTGCGAGTTCCTTGGATGAGGAGCCCCAAGAATCACTTGAAGCTTTAGTTGAAGACAATGGAAAAAATGGAGATTACTCTAGCCGGCATTGTGTAGATTGCATGTAAATTTGTGCATTAATTTTGTCGTTGGTTTTTATATGTTACTTGCAATATTACAAGTGGCAATTTTCATTTGGAATAATTATTAGCCTTGTTCAAAGGGCAATTTACCCCCAAAAAAAAAAAAATCGTCGGTGATTATGTCTTTTTACCGATCAAATAATATAGTCTCTTTTCCTTTTACTTGTCACTCTCTTTCTTTACTATTCTTCTGAAAAAAAATTCTAAATCATTTTTATGGACTTCTTACTGTGTTGCTACAACAACACAACATTGATTTTCTAATATCAATAACACTGTGTTACTGATTTTCGAAAATCAGTAACACTGAAAATCAATTACACGAAAATCAATGCCGTGTTGTTGATTTTCGGGATGGTGTTTAATGGTGATCCGGGTGTATGATTTTTAGAAGGATCGAGAGCTCGATCGGGTTCGATTGCCGATCTGAACTGGTAGTGAATAGGCCAGGATAACGGTCATCCGAGATCGGGGCGCTAGGGGTCGGCCATCCGAGGTCGGGATGTTCGGGGTCGGTCATCCGAGGTCGGGACGCTCAGGGTCGGCCATCCAAGGTCAGGACGCTCAGGGTCGGTCATCCAAGGTCGGGACGCTTGGGATCGGTCATCTGAGGTCAGTCACCCGAGGTCAGCCCCTCAAAGTCCACTGTCCGAGGCCAAGTGCTCGCGGTCACACGAGGACGACCGAACAATTAGGAGCCTTTCTTATCATATAAGTCTTTCCTATTGAATATTCAGAAGATAATCCCCCCGGCATAATCATTGCCTTGCAGAGCCGCCGAGAGTTAAGGGGGGACAAAGGAGATATATTAGACAGGGTGTCAGGCGGCTATGGCAGTCTCACAGCATTAATGCGGTTGTCACTATCACCCTCTGTCAACTGACCCTCCCTTAATGAGATTTGCCAGCCCTGACACAGCAGAGAGTTACCTCTCCCCTATATAAACCCCCCATATGGCTCTGTAGAGAGGATCGCTGCCATTTTGCAACCACTCCACCACATTGAGAGCTCCATTTCGGTCCGACCTCCCAAACTACAGCAGACCGGGTCGGCTTGGTTAGACCTAGTCATCCGAGTGAGAACCGATCTTCACTTGTCGACAGGATCAAAGTTGGCGCCGTCTGTGGGAATCTCGCCTGATCGAGAGCTGAAGATGAGTGAATCCAACCGGGTGACTGTTACTCTTTCACAGGAAGACTTGGATCTGCTAATAGAAGCTAGAGCCAGGAAATTGGCGGAGACACAGCAAGCGGCTGCTCGACCCGCTCAGCCAGGCCCGGTCGAGCAGGCTGCTCGGGTGGGTACCGAAGGAGGGGTTCGACAAGATGAGAGTCCTCACTTCCACCGGGCGCTATTCAGCCCAGCTGAGGGAGCAGGGCAATCAGATCCTCACGAGGCTATATCCAGTCATACCAGAGCCAACAGAGGGAAGGCTCCCCTCGCGCCGACCCCGACTGAGCGCACAGGGTTCCCCTTCTCCAACCAAGTCTTGAACGAGCCGCTGCCCAAGCATTTCAAACCCCTGTCCATCACTGAATACGGAGGAGCCACAGATCCCGAAGAGCATTTAATGAAGTTCGAGAACGCTTCAATACTGCATCAATATTCCGACGAAGTGAAGTGCCGAGCCTTCCTGACCACTCTGTCCGGGTCGGCCCAACGATGGTTCGATAGACTGCCGGAGGGATCTGTAAGAGAATTTTCTGACTTTAGAAGATTGTTCCTCCAACATTTCGCAAGCAGCAAGAGACACCACAAAACCAGCCTCAATCTTTTTACCCTGAAGCATGGCTCCAAAGAGTCCCTCAAAGCATACATCAAAAGGTTTAATCAAGTCGCATTGGATGTACCCACTGCCACGTCTGAGGTGCTAGTCAGTGCCTTTGCACAGGGCTTGCAGGAAGGTGAGTTCTTCAGGTCCTTGATCCGAAAACCTCCGAAGGACTTCGAAGGTCTCCTAGGCAAAGCCAACAAATACGTGGATGTAGAAGAAGCACAAGCCGCCAGGCGACCGGAGGTCAGACCAGCGCCCGAGGTCTCCCAACATCATCAGAGAAGTGCGCCTCCCGGAGGACCTCTCAGAAGTCCCAGAGCCATGGGACACCGACAAGGAACCGAAAGGGGAATAGTTCAACAAGTGGCCCAGGGTTGCTTCCCGTCTAGGTGGCAGCCCTACTGCTCTTTTCATAATAGCCACACCCACGACCTTCAGGACTGCTGGCAGGCCGGCAGGGGTCGGGGTCGTGCTGGACGGGGCAGTCCAAGAGGAGCCCAACAGGGAGGCGGCCGGGGTCGAGGGAGAACAGCGCAGAACCAGTCGGAGGTCAACGCTCGATCGACCGCCCCCACAGCCAGACAACTGTTCCCGACCCCCACCTCTCCGGGGCGCGGCAATGTTAATAAGGAACAGGTCAACCAACAGAATGCGGTACACGGGGCCATTCACGTGATTTCCGGTGGCCCCACCTATGGAGATTCCAACAGAGCTCGGAAATCGCAAGTTAGGCGACTCGATATCTACCAAGTGGGTTGCAGCTCTGCCCAAGCTCAGGGGCCGCAGATCAGTTTCAGCCCTTCAGATCTACAAGGAGTAGAAGTACCTCATGATGACGCCCTGGTCATCACAGCGATCATAGCTAATTACCAGATTCATAGAACCATTGTGGACACGGGAAGTTTGGTAAACATCTTGTACTTAAAAGCTTTTGAACAATTGCAGATTGAAACTACTGAGCTCCAGCCCGTGGCCACACCTCTGTTTGGGTTCACGGGAAATGAAGTCCAGCCGTTGGGCCAAATCAAATTGGCCATCTCACTTGGTGAAGAACCTTTAAGAAGGACTCGGTGGTCTACCTTCCTGGTAGTGGACGCCCCCTCGGCCTACAACGCCATCATGGGCCGACCGGTGTTGAACGAGTTCCGAGCCGTGGTGTCCACTTTCTACTTGAAAGTCAAATTCCCAGTGGGTGATCAAGTCAGAGAGGCTAAAGGAGACCAGAAGGTAGCCCGTCGATGCTATGTGGACGACGTCCGAGTGGAGGTTAGTAAGTCCTTCCGAGCAGCGCCGGCTAATTGCAACATGGTGGAATCCTCTCAGCCCTCTCCATGGGCTGATTTGATAGAGGAAAAGGAAGAGGTCCAGCTCTTGCCCAACCAAGAAGAAACCAAAGTGAAGAGAGCTCCCGGACTACCGCCCGACCTCAGACAACAACTGATAGAGTGTCTGACTCAAAACTGAGATGTGTTTGTCTGGTCCCAACAAGATCTCAAAGGGGTCAGACCAGAGATAATGGAGCACAAGCTACACGTGTACCCTGATGCCCGGTCTGTCAAGCAGAAGAAAAGAGATTTCAGCCCCGAACAGAACAAGATCATTCAGGCCGAGGTAGAGAGACTGCTAGAAGCTGGGCACGTCCGGGAAGTCCAATTCCCGGCCTGGCTTGCCAATGTAGTGCTGGTCTCCAAGCCGGGTGACAAGTGGAGGGTCTGTATCGACTTTAGAGACCTTAATAAAGCTTGCCCCGAAGACTGCTACCTGCTCCCCCGAATAGATCAGATGGTAGACTCTACCGCCGGGAGCGAACTTATCTGCATGCTCGATGCCTATCAGGGATATCACCAAGTCCCATTATACCCGAATGACCAGGAGAAGGTCAGTTTTGTCACAGCCGAAGGTACCTATTGCTACACAGTTATGCCCTTCGGACTCAGGAACGCCGGGGCAACTTATCAAAGGCTGATGAATAAAGTTTTTAAAGAGAAGCTCGGGAGAAACGTAGAAGTGTACGTCGATGACATCCTCATCAAGTCTGCCCGAGCTGCCGAACTCATAGCAGATGTACGAGAGACCTGCTGCACCCTGCGAAGGTATGGCCTCAAACTCAATCCTGCAAAATGTCTGTTCGGAGCCAAGAGTGGGAAATTCCTGGGCTACATCTTGACCGAGCGGGGAATAGAAGTCAATCCGGGCAAAGTGAAAGCTCTGCTAGACATGCCACCGCCCAGGAACCTAAGGGAAGTTCAGCGCCTGACCGGAAGAATCACGGCCTTATCCCGATTTATCTCCCGGTCGGCCGATAGAAGTCTGCCGTTCTTCAAGATCCTGCGCAAGGCCTCCAAGTTCCAGTGGGATGCCGAGTGCGACCGAGCTTTCGAAGAATTGAAGGCCTACTTAGTCAGTCTGCCAGCGCTAGCCAAGCCCGAGGAAGGAGAACCACTGTATGTTTACTTATCTGCTACCGAGGGAGCTGCGAGTGCTGTGCTTGTAACCCAGAAAGAGACCGAGCAACAACCGGTCTATTTCTTTGGGCACTTATTTAAAGAGGCCGAGTGTAGGTATACTACACTCGAGAAATTAGCTTATGTCCTTGTGTTGATGGCTCGGCGGCTACGACCCTACTTTCTGGCTCATCCTATCCGAGTGCTGACCAATAGCACACTCGGGAAGATCCTGATCAACCCGGAAGTCTCAGGTCGGATGGTCAAATGGACGACTGAACTGAGCGAATATGATATCCAGTACCAACCCAGAACTGCGATCAAAGCTCAGGCCTTGGCAGATTTCCTAAGTGAACTTCATACAGAGGAAGAGGAGGAGGTCTGGAAAATATATGTGGACGGGTCAGCCACCCGGGCAGGGAGTGGCGTGGGAGTCTTATTGATGTCTCCTAAGGGAGACCCCATTCATCTGGCCGTGCGCCTAGAGTACCATGCTACCAATAATCAAGCGGAATACGAAGCCCTCTTGGCAGGCCTTCAAGCGGCCAGACAGGTCGGGGCCACTCGGGTCATCATACATTCTGATTCTCAGTTAGTGACTCAACAGGTGGTCGGGTGGTTCGAAGTGAATGACGAAAAGCTACAGGCTTATGTAGAGGCATACCAGCAGTTACGAGCAGAATTTCAAGAAGTTCGGATTATACAGATCCCCCGAGGGGACAATGCCAAGGCGGATGAGTTAGCTAGGCTGGCCAGCTCGGTCCGTCCGTGGGTCTTCCCCAAGCCTTCACCTCAGGTTATGCTGGTGGCTCAAGTTGGGAGGGAAGCAGAATTGGAGATAGAGGGGGACTGGCGAGCTCCATTCATCGCCTATTTGAAAGAGGGAACCCTACCGGATAACCCCGAGTAAGCTCGGATACTGAAGATAAGGGCCGCCCGATTCACTCTGATAGGGGACGCATTATACAAGCGGGCTTTTTCCCGACCCCTAGCCAGATGCCTTGGAAGGAAGATGCAGATTATGTACTCAGAGAAGTGCATTTGGGGTGCTGCGGAAATCATTCAGGAGGTCGGTCCATGGCTCGGAAGGTCCTGCTGGCCGGTTACTTTTGGCCGACCCTTCAAAGGGATGCAGAGAAGATGACTCTTTCTTGCCTTTCTTGTCAGAAGTATCAGAATCTGTCACACCGACCAGTAGAGATGTTGCGAGCGTCCATTGTATCATGTCCCTTTGATCAGTGGGGCATGGATATAGTAGGGCCCTTCCCCAGGGCAGCAGGCCAGAAGAAATTCCTGTTGGTGGCAGTGGACTACTTCTCCAAGTGGGTCGAAGCAGAAGCCCTGGCCAGGATCACCGAGCAAGCGGTGAAGAAATTCCTTTGGCAAAACATTTCGTGCCGGTATGGCATACCTCATAAGCTGGTATCAGACAATGGTCGGCAGTTTCAAGGTCGGATAATCAGAAATTGGTGCAAAGAATTTGGGATCAAGCAGGCCTTCACTTCCGTGGCATACCCCCAGAGTAATGGCCAGGCCGAAGTAGCCAACCGAGAGATTCTGAAAGGGCTCAGAGCTAAGTTGGATCAGGTCGGCGGATCCTGGGTGGACGAGCTGCCTGGTGTCCTATGGGCTCTTCGAACCACACCTAAAGAGGGGTCAGGATGCACTCCCTTCCAGTTAGTCTATGGGAATGAAGCAGTAGTCCCCATGGAGGTCGGCTGTGAGTCTGACAGAAAACATCTGTATGGAGAGGACAATGCGGAGAAAAGGCGAGCTGAGCTAGATCTGATTAAAGAGGTCCGAGCTAAGGCTGCAGTCCGCATGACTGCTTACCAGCAAAGGATGCGGAACCGATATAACCAGAAGGTTATACCCCGACATTTCCAAGTAGGGGACAAGGTATGGAAAGGAATCAAGCCAGTTGGAGAAGTAGGCAAGCTGGAACCTCCATGGAGTGGTCCGTTCCTGGTGGCCGAGGCGCTGGGATCGGGAGCCTACTATCTGCAAGATGCTCAAGGAAAGCGGCTCAGAAGACCATGGAGTGCAGTACATTTAAGATTGTACCGAGAGGAGAGCGGAGAGAAATGATTCTTGTAACTGTACTCAGAAAGAACGATGACAAAAACTCTAACTCTCTAAAAAACAACTAAAGCAAGTTATAAGTGAGTTTGTACTCACGCACCCACCGGACTCGGCGCCGATCGGGTCGGTCGGGCCCGGTCGGGTGTGGCAGTCCACGCTCGGTCAGGGTAAGTCGGACGGTGTCCAGACTCTTGCTAAGGCAAGTTATAAGTGGGCATACTCCCACGCACCCACCGGACTCGACGCCGATCGGGCGTGGCGTTCCACGCTAGGTCGGGCCCGGTCGGGCGTGGCGGTCCACGGTCGGTCAGGGTAAGTCGGACGGTGTCCAGACTCTTGCTAAGGCAAGTTATAAGTGGGCTTGTTCCCACGCACCCACCGGACTCGGCGCCGATCGGGCGTGGCGTTCCACGTTAGGTCGGGCCCGGTCGGGCGTGGCGGTCCACGCTCGGTCAGGGTAAGTCGGACGGTGTCCAGACTCTTGCTAAGGCAAGTTATAAGTGGGCTTGTTCCCACGCACCCACCGGACTCGACGCCGATCGGGCGTGGCATCCCACGTTAGGTCGTGCCCTGTTGGGCGTGGCGTCCCACGTTAGGTCATGCCCTGTCGGGCGTGGCGGTCCACGCTCGGTCAGGGTAAGTCGGACGGTGTCCAGACTGTTGCTAAGGCAAGTTATAAGTGGGCTTGTTCTCACGCACCCACCAGACTCGGCGCCGATCGGGCGTGGCATTCCACGGCCGGTTGAGCTCCGGTCGAGCGTGGCGGTCCATGCTTGGCCGGAGTAAGTCGAGCGGTGTCCATGCTCTTGCTCGAGATAAACATGGATCATTATCTTTCTGCAATACCTATCGCTGAGTCAGGGTATCCACCCGACCGAGCAAAGTCGCCGAGTCAAGGTATCCACCCAACCGAGCAAAATCGCCGAGTCAGGGTAACCACCCAACCGAGCAAAATCGCCGAGTCAGGGTATCCATCCAATCGAGCAAAATTGCCGAGTCAGGTCGTACGCTCGACCGACCCACATTGCTGAGTCAAGGTATCGACCCGGCCAAGCTACAATTCCAAATCTGGAAAAAGGCCAGGTTGGAGGATTAACAGCACGAATCGCCCGAGCTCCTGGCACTTAGCCAAATTTTCGAATCGGCCTAAAAAATCAAACTAAGGAGGCCAGGATGAACATCCCGAGTAATCGACAATGAGCGAGAGTTTGTCGTGGGACGCCAACGCTGGCCTCCGAAGAATGAACTAAATGAGTGCATCAAATAAGCAACACTTAGCAAAAATCTCGTGCGTCGCAAACGGATAAATGAAATAAAGAAAAAGAAAAATCCGCCGAAATGAGTTAGGGCCCGAGACCATCACAAAATGGGGCCTTGGAGGCCGAGTCAGGAAATCAAGTATCATTACAAAAATTTTAAGAGCTTATGGATGGAGCAGAAGCAGACTGAGCAACAGCTCGGGCGAAGGAAGGTCAGGCCCGCTGAGCTAAGTAAATTTTGGGAAGGCGTCCGGGGGGATCGTGGCCTTGATCAGGGAAGGCTTCACCACGTTGGGAAGCAGGTCAGCAGGGAGATGGCCGGCCTCCGTGAGCTGCTGTATTGCGCCCTTTACCCCATACATCATCATACCTACAATCTTCTAGGTCACCTGCTGCCGGAAGGGCTGAGATTGAACATAGGCTAATCTGGCTTGTTCGATCCGGGCCGGTTCACCAGCTTTGAAATCGGCTAGCTCTTTCTGCAAGCGGACCACCTCGGCATCTCGCTCTTTAAGTTGGGCATCCTTGGCTGTCAGGCCTGCCTCCGTACTTACCAGTTGGGCTTCCAAAGCCTGAAAAGCCTCTCGCTGAGCCTGGAGATCTGTCACCTTTCCCTTTAAGGCTACGAGTTCTGTTTCTTTGTTCTGGAGGGCCTGCTGGTGAATGGCGGATGCCTCCCGCAGTTGTTGCTGTAAGTCGCGGACCTCAATGATTTTCCTTTCCAGGTCAGAACGAGCCCGAGCATCGAGAGTAAGGGCGGTTTTCTTCGTGGCCTCAGCGGCCTCCAGCCGAGTGCCGAGCTGATCCATTTCACGGGCTGAGGTCGCCAATACCTCGTGTGCTCGCTCCAGTCGGATATCACCCTCCACCAATTGCATTCGTAAAGAGGTTATCTCGTCGCGGAGTCGGGTCTGACCCTCGACACTAGGGGGGAGAGCAAACTAAGCTAGTTGATGCTCTAAGTTCTGTATCTTATGCTCAGCCGCCAGGCATTGCCTAACATTCATGACCAAGGCTTTAGTGACTGCCTGGCCCCCGACCCACAGCTGCGCGAGAACAAGCAATGTAAGAAGAGAGTGAAGAGGGCGGGGGATAGGGGAGGGTATACCTTGACCATGTCCATGGCAAAGTTGTCGGCTAGGCTGAAAGGACTTCGTCCTTCAGTTAACTCCAGGCCTTGGTCCTAAGCCGCAGAAAGATGACCATGCAGGTTAAGGGGCTGGGGCTTGACCATCCGAAGTAGGGAAGTTTCGGAGGGAAGCTGCACCTCTACTAGAGCTCGGGGGAGGTCATGCATAGCCAGAAGAGAGGCGGCCGCCTCTTCACTAACCGTATCAACAACGTCCTCCGGAGGAGAAGGGACCGAGCTGGCGGCTAAGCCCACCGGTCGGGGTGTGCTCAGTCTAGGCAAGGAGACCTCGGGCAGAGAAGCGCTGGAAGATGGAGCTGAGAGTCCCGGGTGAGGAGAGGCCGAGCGGGAAGTCGACAGCCGAATCCTGACTCGACTGGGCAAGGGAGCGGGCAGCTCCGGCGCCCTCTCAGGTTGAGCCTGAGTCGCGGGAGTGCTGGAGGAAGCAGCTTCTGTTGGTGCCCCGGCTGGTTTTGATGTGATCAACTAGGTTAGTTAGGTCCTGTGTGTTTTTAATCCCTCTGCTAAGTGTGCAGGAGCTTAGGTACGGAGGAAGTCGAGTGTAAGATGTAGCGGACAAGAAGGATTGTGCGGGGAAGTGAGCCGACGGGCTCGGTACAATCCGAGGGACGCGGATGCTGTGGAAGAGTACACCGGTGGAGCGAGAAGGACGTGCGCGGTGTCCGAGGGACGAGAAGCCGGGAGGAAGGACGCTCGAGGAGCGAAAGGCCGGAGTCGGGTTTGGGTGAGCCTAACTCCGGTTGGCCGGAAATCACCCAGAAGACGAAGAATCAAAAAGACTAGTCCAAGCGCCCAAAAGAAAAGAGAAAATTATTTGGTGCCACGAAGGATCGAACCTGAGACCTCAACAACACACACTAACCCACTTACCATTACTTAGAGATTACAACAGCGACATGGAGATTCCAACAGCCATCTCGAGGAAAGATAAAGTTTTAATTAAAATAATTAAAACTTAAAGGATAATGTTACATTATCCTTTAATCAAATCCAATGGATGTAGTTTAATCCCATCCAAGATCAACCATCAAGATCGAATCTGCAGATCAACAGATAAGAGAAATCCTATCAAAGATCTACGATCTGGATTTATTTTCCTAACCTATAAATAGGCTTGGAGTTTTAGAAGTTAAGGCAATTAATTAAGTTGTAAACTCTCTTTCTCTCTAAGCTTTCTCTGTGCTACAACTGTAAAGGCTTCTTCGCCTTAAGGAGTTTCTGTTTGAGCATCAACTGCCTTGGAAGCAACGACTCTGTTGCAACCAAGTTTATTTCTTTTTAAAGATGAGTGTTAGTGCTTATTTTTCATAAACCGTCTATTCACCCCCCTCTAGCCGGTCGACCCGATCCTACAAGTGGTATCAGAGCGGGTTCGCTTTTGAAGGACTAATCGCCTGAGAAAGCAACAAGACGATGTCCGGCGCGCACATTCATCCACCTAAATTCGAAGGGGATTTCACCGTCTGGAAGAAAAAAATGGAGGTATTTTTTCGTACAGATTTTGATATTCTTTTATCAATAAAATATGATTTTGCAGTTCCTAAAGATGCGAACGGGGATAAAAAAGAAGAAAGCTTGTGGAATAAGAAGGAGCAGTCGGAATCTGTTGCCAATGGTAAGGCCGAGTTCCACCTCCTAACAGTCTTGCCTACTCAAGAGGTAAACCGGATCGGCAACTACCACTCCGCAAAAGAATTATGGGAGAAGTTCCTAGAACTTCATGAGGGTACCTCTGAAGCCAAATCAGCAAGAAAGGATCTCCTCCGGAACCAGCTGATAAACCTGCAAATGAAGGAAGGAGAAACGGTGGCTGAACTTCATGCCAAAATAAAGGAGCTAATCTCCGGACTCACCCAACTCGGCGAATCGGTAAGTAATCGTGACTCCATTCGATACGCCCTCAACGCCTTCCCAAGGACCCAGGAGTGGAGCTCAATCGTCGACGCTTATTACATCTCCAAAGATTTAGAGAAGAAAAGGCGGTCTCCGAAGAAACGAACTGTCCGATGCTACAACTGCAACGAGGAGGGACACCTAAAAGATCAGTGTCCCAAAATCAAAAACCAGCCAAAGAAAAAGAAGGCATTGAAGGCCACCTGGGACGAGACCTCGTCGGATGAATCAAAAGTTCAAGAGTACGCGGGACTTGCGCTGATGGCAAGTCATCAAGAGGGGAGCAGTGTTGAAGGGGGAGCGACATCAGAAAGCGACAACGAAGAAGGAACCTCGCTTTTCGAAAGCGATCCGGTAAGTGAGGTTTGTTTTCTTCCTCATGATCAATTGTATGCTGGTGTTAAAGCCTTGCTCAAATCTAATTGCAGATTAGAAAAAGAAAATTCTAAATTAAAAAATAAAAATATTGATCTGAAAAATTTAGTTGAGAAATTAGAATGTGATATTGTCTGTTTGCGACACAAGAAAAATAGTTATCCTGAAAAGTTGAATTGGTATTTTAAAAACCATAAAGGCCAATTTAAAAAGGTGCCAAAGAATTACATTCCATCCAAATTTTTAGTTAATCCTGTCGATAGAAATCTATTTTGGATACCAAAATCAATTTTGAATTAGTTTTCTACTACTGCATAATTTTTCTTGCAAAATTAGAAATAGATTAACACATTTTATGATTAAGTTTCTTTTGAAAAATTTTTTTACCTAGACTTTCTTACAAAATTCAATTTCTATTTTTACTTGATACAAGAGTATCTTATTTGTTTACTGTGAAATTTTGAAAATTTTTTTTGATAAATTTTGAACTTCTATTATTTTTCATTTTGAAAAGTAAACTTTTAACTTTAAAAATAGAAAATTAATTTATTCTGCAAGAACCGATTTTTTTTTTAGATCTACACATAGTCAATTAAACTTGGTAAATTTTTTTTAATTTTTTATGAGATTTTTGAATTTTAAAAATATATCTTTGAATTTTTTATTCTGCCACTAAATGATTTATTTTTGAATATACAAAATAGATTTTAATTTGGAAATTTTTGTAAAAAGCAATAATTTTATCTTCCACCTGTACAAAAATTTTTAAAATTTTCCAATGGACGAATTAATTTCTATAAATTTTTAATTGAAATTCATATTTTTTAATTTAAAAAAATATTTGAAAATTTTTTATTCAAAAATTAAATTTCGGTGATATGCACTTAATCTATTCACGGCTCAAAAAAAAATGTTTCACATTTTTCTAAGTTCTAATCATATTTTTTTCCTTTCCCTATTTTTTGTGCCCCATTTTTGCTGTGATCAAAGGGGGAGAGTAGCTTAAGTTTAGGGGTAGGTTGTGGTTATTGATTGCAATATTTTTTTTCTATGCTTAACTGCTTAATTTAGTTTTATTGTTTTTTTTTTGGTTTACCCTAACTAAACTTGGGTTGATCCACATCAAAAAGGGGGAGATTGTTGGTGCCCCGGCTGGTTTTGATGTGATCAACTAGGTTAGTTAGGTCCTGTGTGTTTTTAATTCCTCTGCTATGTGTGCAGGAGCTTAGGTACGGAGGAAGTCGAGTGTAAGACGTAGCGGACGAGAAGGATTGTGCGGGGAAGTGAGCCGACGGGCTCGGTACAATCCGAGGGACGCGGATGCTGCGGAAGAGTACACCGATGGAGCGAGAAGGACGTGCGCGGTGTCCGAGAGACGAGAAGCCGGGAGGAAGGACGCTCGAGGGGCGAAAGGCCGGAGTCGGGTTTGGGTGAGCCTAACTCCGGTTGGCCGGAAATCACCCAGAAGACGAAGAATCAAAAAGACTAGTCCAAGCGCTCAAAAGAAAAGAGAAAATTATTTGGTGCCACGAAGGATCGAACCCGAGACCTCAACAACACACACTAACCCACTTACCATTTGGACTAAAGGGCAATGGTAGTAAAATGTTGTCGATATTACTACTTAGAGATTACAACAGCGACATGGAGATTCCAACAGTCATCTCGAGGAAAGATAAAGTTTTAATTAAAACAATTAAAACTTAAAGGATAATGTTACATTATCCTTTAATCAAATCTAATGGATGCAGTTTAATCCCATCCAAGATCAACCATCAAGATCGAATCTGCAGATCAACAGATAAGAGAAATCCTATCAAAGATGTACGATCTGGATTTATTTTCCTAACCTATAAATAGGCTTGGAGTTTTAGAAGTTAAGGCAATTAATTAAGTTGTAAACTCTCTTTCTCTCTAAGCTTTCTCTGTGCTACAACTGTAAAGGCTTCTCCGCCTTAAGGAGTTTCTGTTTGAGCATCAACTGCCTTGGAAGCAACGACTCTGTTGCAACCAAGTTTATTTCTTTTTAAAGACGAGTGTTAGTGCTTATTTTTCATAAACCGTCTATTCACCCCCCTCTAGCCGGTCGACCCGATCCTACAGCTTCTCGAGGCCGTTTCTTCTTCTTGGACGCACGGGAAGAGGACGGACCCGTAGTAACAGTCTGCCTTTCGGCCTCCATGCGGACCTTTGGGAGGTCTGCCTCAACCCTTTGGCCTAAAACTTCCAATTCCGGATCACTCTCCGCCCCACCCGGTTGCCCGGGAGCTGGTGTCGCCCTCACGGGAGTCACATTTCGGAGGGCCAGCAGTTCAGCCGTCCGAGTGTTTAACGCCTCGTCCTCCAGGGCCAGCTCTTCATCAAGGAGGGCGTCCATCAGGGCCTGAGCTGCAAGTCAGAAAAAGTTTTAGTTAGCATTAAAAGAGTCGTGAGTAAAAAGGGGAGTTTACCATAAGTGCCGGGCAGTCTGGCAGGGATCTGACTCAGCCGGCAGATATAAAGCATGGCCTCGCTCAGCAATTTGCCAACATGAAAACGACGTCCTCCAATTTTAGAAAAGGCCGATCGAAAGCCGGGGTCGGCACGGTACCTTCGAGGAGCAGCAGGGTGGTCGGGTAGCTCTTCTAGCCAGTTAAGTGGCAAGGACGCAGGTGGGGTGGTGCTTATGTAAAAAAAGTGGGATTTCCATCCCTTGTTCGAAGAAGGAACCTTGTCTAGAAAGGCTGTGTTAACCCTGGCTTGGAAAAAGAAACAGCCGGACTCTTGCATTTTGAGGTAGAAAAAGAGATGGAAGATCCTAGGGGTAAGGGGAACTCGGAAGGACTCAAAGATGACCACCGTGCCGCACAGGATCCGAATCGAGTTCGGGGCTAATTGGGAAAGGGACACTTGAAAATACCGGCAGATCTCCACAATAAAGGGATGCAAAGGGAATCGCAGGCCAGCTAGAAGGTTATCCTTAAAGATGGTAAAGTAGTTCACCGGGGCTTGGTTAGGTCGGTCGTCCCGAGAGGGGAGAACAAAAGGGTGATCTTCTGGAATGCAATAATCTATACAGAGGGTTTCTAAGGAACCCAGACTCATGGTCGAACGGGTGGTGGTATACCACAGCCGGGGTGCAGAAGATGAGCCGGCCATATGGTCAAGCCCGAGAATTAACAGAAGGAATTTAGGCAGGGAAAAGAGTACCTAATGTCAGGGCTTGCTATAAAACACTGATCGCCGAAAGTGCTGTTCGCTGAAACTCGAGGAAGTCGGGCGGCAGAGGTCGGACGGAAGCAAAAGGAGAAGCGAAAGTCGGAGTGAAAAAGACGGAAGTGGTGGGTCAAGCCTATTTATACTGCAAGCCAAGCAAAGACGACCGTCCGATGTAGGGGAAGGGAGTGGCGGGCTTCAGTCTCCACCGTCCGATCCATGCAATTCCCCATGTCACTAAGCTTCCCGCGGACGCCACGCGAAGCCACGTCAATGACGCCTCGATACCGGAAGCATCCGTTTAGCAGTAGACACGTGGTCGGGTATTGATGAATAACTTGATGAGGGGTCCGACGCTCAAAATATTAACTCGGAAGGCAAGGGACACATAGGAAGGCGAAAAGGAAGTCAGGCCGACCGGGCCGGGAGCCTAGTCAGTCGGACTTGACGCCTCCTTCGACTAGACTTGAAGGGGAGGCTTGTGATCCGGGTGAGTGATTTTTTAGGAAAGTGGAGGGCCCGGTCGGAGTCAGCCCAGTAGGACCCGGTCGTGACGGGTCGAGCCGGATCTTGCCCGACTTCCCAGGCCGGGTCGAAGGCGTAGACAGAACACCGACAGGTCTGGACTAGGGCTCAGACATAGAGAGGTCGGGACGACGCCCGGTGATCTCAGGCCGGGTGCGAGAGCTCAGACACCCGGACGTCGGGAGCAAGAGCTCAGCCACCAGGAGGTTTGGACTAGAGCTCGATGACCTCAGGTCGGGTGCAAGAGCTCAGACACCCGGACGTCGGGTGCGAGAGCTCAGACACCCGGACGTCGAGAGCAAGAGCTCAGACACCAGGAGGTCTGGACTAGAGCTCGATGACCTCAGGTCGGGTGCGAGAGCTCAGACACCCAGACGCCGGGAGCAAGAGCTCGGACCTCAAGAGGTCGGGAGCTAGAACTGAGTGATCTCGGGTCGGATACTAGAGCTCGAACACCAAGAGGTCAGATCTGTCAAGATTCGGCATTAAGGGAAAAAGGTGTTGAACGCAATTATTACCTGACATAGCCGCCGAACACTAATCAGGGTCAGGAAAGGACAGGTTTACAGACTGTCAGACGGCTGTGTCAGTCTCGCCTCGCCGTTAAGATAACCAATCACTTAGCCTAACCCTTGATGGATCCTTAATGAGACGTGACAGTTCGCATGGGGTAAGACCCTTTCTTCCCCTATATAAACCCCCTTTGAGCTTCAGAGTGGGGGATCGCTGCTATTTTGCAACCACTCCACCATATTGAGAGCTCTATTTCGGTCCGACCTCCCAAACCAGAGCAGACCGGGTCGGCTTGGTTAGACCGAGTCATCCGAAGGAAAATCGATCTTCGCTTGTCGACAGGATCAGCCGGATCTTGCCCGACTTCCCAGGCCGGGTCGAAGGCGTAGACAGAACACCGACAGGTCTGGACTAGGGCTCAGACATAGAGAGGTCGGGACGACGCCCGGTGATCTCAGGCCGGGTGCGAGAGCTCAGACACCCGGACGTCAGGAGCAAGAGCTCAGACACCAGGAGGTCTGGACTAGAGCTCGATGACCTCAGGTCGGGTGCAAGAGCTCAAACACCCGGACGTCGGGTGCGAGAGCTCAGACACCCGGACGTCGGGAGCAAGAGCTCAGACACCAGGAGGTCTGGACTAGAGCTCGATGACCTCAGGTCGGGTGCGAGAGCTCAGACACCCAGACGCCGGGAGCAAGAGCTCGGACCTCAAGAGGTCGGGAGCTAGAACTGAGTGATCTCGGGTCGGATACTAGAGCTCGAACACCAAGAGGTCAGATCTGTCAAGATTCGGCATTAAGGGAAAAAGGTGTTGAACGCAATTATTACCTGACATAGCCGCCGAACACTAATCAGGGTCAGGAAAGGACAGGTTTACAGACTGTCAGACGACTGTGTCAGTCTCGCCTCGCCGTTAAGATAGCCAATCACTTAGCCTAACCCCTGACGGATCCTTAATGAGACGTGACAGTTCGCACGGGGGAAGACCCTTTCTTCCCCCTATATAAACCCCCTTTGAGCTTCAGAGTGGGGGATCGCTGCCATTTTGCAACCACTCCACCACATTGAGAGCTCTATTTCGGTCCGACCTCCCAAACCAGAGCAGACCGGGTCGGCTTGGTTAGACCGAGTCATCCGAAGGAAAACCGATCTTCGCTTGTCGACAGGATCAGATAGATTTGGACTGTTCATAACGAAAGGGTATAACCCTTTAAAGGTCTTTTAATCTCGTCCCTTGATCTGAAGAGTTATATCCATCTTGATCTCAACCGTCAGATTAGAACATTTAATCTGACGCCTCAGATCCATCCTCCCTCTTCACAGTCGGATTCGAATCCGACGCTCCAGATCGCACCTGCCTGCGATCTGTCCAGATCTTTGATCCGACGCTCCAGATCGCACCTTCCTGCGATCTGTCTAGATCTTTGATCCAATGGCTACCATCTGTTCGCCCAATCTAATCATCGTTCTCTATATAGTCACGTGTTGCATAGGCACTACCTCGTCACTGACATGCCACGTGGCACCACCTGATCATGACACGTCACACCGACATGCCACGTGGCACCACCTGATCATGACACGTCACACCGACATGCCACGTGGCGCCAACAAAGCGCCCATTGTGCACGCGTGTGGCGGGCTCACAAGTGCGAGCACCTGCTCGCCCAAGGATAGAGACCTACTGTGCTTTTGTATTAACAACATTAGCACAAGAATACATATAAGGAAACACTGGCTCTCGCCGATTAGCAATGTGGGACTAAAAGCCCCATCTTTTTCCTTAATGCTTATTTGAGTGTATCTTGAACAATTAATTTCTCATTCATCTTTAATCGGTTTTGAGCAAATAAATAGTCCATATTTATCTACGCGAAACGTAGATTTCAATTTTAAAGTCAAACTTGACTTTTAATGATCGATGACATCAAAATTTTGTTTTACAAAATCGTATCCAATAAAAATCTAGGGTTATCTATTTAGTTTCATGAAAAATTTTTATCAACTATTAGGATAAATTATGAAACGGCAAGATAAATCGAGGAATATTCGTGATGAATAATTTAGAAACCTAATATTTTAGATTCTTGGTTGAAAAAAAATCATATTATATTCGTCCATCCGTTACATCGTAATCAGACTACGTGGCCAACTAATCGGTACGCCGACGAGTCAATATGTTTTATTAATACTTTAATTAATTGTGTGGCTGCGAAGCACGTGGCGGTGCGGCTGCGGCTTGGATTTGGTCTTCTCCAAATTTTCATTTCCATCTCAATATTTATCTTATTTTTCAAATCCATTAGCTTTATTATGCAAAATTTTTGTTTAGACAAACAGAATCGGCAAAAACTTATCATTAAAATCAAACAAACATAAATAATATTAAATCAATAAATACGATAATCAACATAATTAACTATTTTTTATTAAAAAAATTAATGATAATTTATGTCACTATTTTTAAAAATTAACTATTTTAAAATCAATATTTCTTTTAGACATCCATCAATTATATCACTCGATTATATATGTCTTCGAATTATCACAAACTTTGGATGATAATCCTCCTTCCTAGGTCTTCGCCAATCTGCTCCATGGTAAGGAAACAAATCAGGATGACTGACAAATCGAATTATCACAAACTTAAATCAAGAATCGATTGATCATAATGTATTATTCAATTTTTAATTATTTATATATTTTTTAATCAGATTGGATTTAATCAATTTCAAAATTATAATTTGAATAAATTAAAATAATTGATATTTAAAAAAAATAGATTTAATCTTAATTTTGATCACGCCTATGCTAATACTTAAATATTTGTAGGGTATTAGAAAGACTAGATAAAATTTAGAGGCTAAAGTGGGAAATTTTTGATTCATTAAATTCCACTATTCTCATTTATTCTTCGCTCCATTTTCCCACGTTTTTAATGGCGATAAATTCATGGTGCGGAATGTGACGTGACGTGGGTTGATAAAATAACAGGGAATTTGAATATGAATGTAGCATTTTTGTTTTTTTGGCATCTTTTGAACGTTTCCAGTCATTTCCTTGTTATTGTCATTGACAAAACAGGAAAGAAGTTAAGCTGATAAGGAATAATTAATTTTATAATATAATTAAGATTATATTATTTTAATTGATATAATTTTAAAATGGTAAAATATTATAATCTATATTATAAAAATTAATTAAAAATTTATAATCTGAATTATAAAATGAATAATATATGGATTATATTTCAAGTTAAATTATATAAATTATATTATTCCTAATCAAGTATAGTCTCAGTGTCTGTGAAATATTTATTTTTGGAATCCAAATAATTGAATTAGGGAATTGTATTATGATAAATAAGGCTGTTTGGAGTGATATAATGCATGTTAAAGGTTGAATTTTGAGTGTTCCTTGTGATATATTAAAAATATTTTCATAGTCTAGTTAATACATACAAACTATATATTACATGGATTGTTATACAAACAAATTAATAATAAGATGCATATTTTTATGTAAATAATTTTTAATGATAATTTTTTCAACTCTAATAATTTTTATGCATATTTTTATATAAAATAACTTTTTAATGGTAAGGTGAATATTTTTTACCTAACATAGTAATCTAATAATGATGATGGATATAATTAAAATAATATTATAGGTGGTGAAGTAGACAAACTTCTTATGATGAAATATTCATCTGATATTAAATTATTTATATTCCTCTTATTAACCTTGTTATTATCGGATTAAAAAAAGGGTTTCGCTTCAAAATTCTCCTCTCCGATAGCATATTGAATAATAATATTATTATATTATATCTGATGTAATCGTGATCAAAGATAGGAATAGTTACTGTAATGTTTATCCAAGACCATCTTCTTCAAAGGGAGCAAGAGTACCTCTAATGGAAAAATCTTACAAACTAGGGTGTATTTAATTTATTTCATTTTCTATTTTTATTTTCTTAAAAATCATATTGTCTCAATTTCTAAAAAATAATTTTATTTTATTCTCTAATTTTCCAGAAAACGTTATATCTTTTTCTGGAAAACAAGATTGAAAAATAAAAACCAAATATATTTTTCAAAAAATTATATTTTCTACGAAAAATAAAAATAAAAAACAAGTATATGAAACTCAACCTAAGATTTTCATATTTTTTTACATGTCACATCATTACCACATAAAAAAAAATAAAAAACCGACTCTCAATTATAAAGAAAATCTTTCTACAATTTTTTTACGAGCCTTATTCATATATCTTTAAAAAAAACCTCAATAATCTGGTAATAGATTACTCATATATCACATAATCTGTCAAACAATAATATTAAAAATTTATAAATTTATGAAGAAGTACAATATTAAATAATAAATTATTATAAATAATTTATAAAAATTAACCTTTTACTAATCACACTCGATCCTAGCATGTCTAAATATATTCAACTAAATTGGCTCAAGCTGATGATATACTTACGTACAGTAGCACTCATAGAATTCTAATGCTCATATCTAAATTATTTTTTTTCATTATAGAAAATTCATTTCAATACAAATAATATTAATATAGATAAGAATGAATAACATAAATGAAATTAAAAAATTATAAATTTTATAAAGATCATTTTGAAAACTTCCACATTGTATCTCTTTTTAATACTTTCACAAACTTTAGAATTAACTTAAGTTGATCTTCTATTAGCCCATTAGTATCTTTCATAAAGATTTCATATTCTTTCATTGTCATCTCATGTATTTGCATCTTAGTTCACTATCTTTATAATTCTTCTATTTTTTTTGCCACTTATTATTGAATTCTATATCATCAATGTCTCTAATTTTGGATTTACCTTTCCTTTTTATTAGCTATTGCTCCATTGGATGAGTATGGACTTCATAATCATCTATATTGATAGGAGTATCCAGATTTGATGAGGATGTGTGCCCCCTTGATTCTGAGGTCTTTGATTGTTTGTTAGCATGATGATCAACTTTCTATAGAGCATATTTCTCACAATTTTGGAAAATTCACTAAATATGTTTGTTCCGGAAGGAATCGACGGCGATGTCCAGTCACCGAAGCTCTGCTCACGTGGAAGTCGCTATGCAAGGGAGGAACTCGGTGCCCTGCGAGATCAACACGAGCGTTTGGGAAACGCACCGGAGATTGTCCGACGGAGCCCACTCCGACGCTCAAGTCAGTATTTTGAGGGAGATTAGAGGCAGCACGAAAGGAAAAGGTATGAAGAGCTAAGAGAGCGTAACCCCTTTACCGGAGGGGTTGGACTACCTTTTATACTGATGGTGGTGGACTTGGCGCATTCCCTCGTTGAGTGTCACGTCTCCGTAATTTATGTCACGTCCTCCCCTTCTGCCGGCGGTTATTGGATAGCCTTTGAAACGGTTTGTGCCGTTACTACGCTTCGCCCTGTTACGATATTTAAGGATCGTGATGACTCCTTAAGACGGGGAAACTTATCCATAGGTCCGTTATAAAAAAGGAGGGGGGGGGGGGGGGGGAGGAGGATCGTTGCCTGAGGTCGTAGCTAACTCGGGCTCCGCTACCCCGAGATGAGCTCGGGGCCTTCTGACTCGGGTGAGCTCGGGCGCTATAATTCCCGAGGCGCTCTTGGGACCCAACCCCTTGGGGTGGTCCTAGGAGGGGTCTTCTGGCTATCATTCCAGGGCGTGTCCCCCGAGGGGGGTCCTGAGGCTCTGGAAGGAGGGTCATTGTGACCCGACGTGTCATGCCACGCAGTTTCTTCATCCCACGTGCCTGCCACGGGCTATTCAACCCTATCACAAGTCTCTTCCTTCAATTCTGATTGAAGGAAGTGTGGCTGACTGATCGGACTAGTGCACAGATGAAGAAGCTGAGTTCCGGCGGGACACCTTATCCGTTGTTGTTCCTTCAGTAGTTATACGGGGCCCTCGGGTTATAATCTTCGCCCCGAGTTTCAAGAAATCCCCTCTTTGGTTTCATCTTTCCCGAAAAGGCTTCTGCGATGATGATACCTGCCTCCTCGTTATAAAGGTGCATGACACCCTTTTTAATGGCGACAAGGTATCTTTGTGAATGCTTCATTGCCACGTGCTTCCACGGCCCTTTCAACGAATCCTTATTGATGTGCGCCGCTGTAGCTGACTCAAGTCAGACGGCTGCCCTGAGTGAGGCGGTTTCTCATTGTCCATGTGCCTCTCCCCCATTGCACTCAGGCCAGCGACTTCCTAGGTATAAGAGGGGAGGACGATGGCGTTTGGCCCACTTCCGACTTCGTGGTTGGGCGCGCTTCGTCTTCCTCTTCTCTTATCAGGCTTCTTTTGTGCGTAAGTGGAGCCTCCTGCAGACATGTCGACATCTTCTTACGACACATGGAGTCAGGACTTCATTTCCCCATTCCCCCTTTCTTCATGAACACATCTTCCTACTTCGATATCCCTCTTCATCAGATGGCTCCTAATGCCTTCGCTCAGATGGGGGGGCGCGTATATTGTCTTCAAGCTTTTTGACCTCCCCCTGACACCTCACCTTTTTCATTCATTCTTTGTCCCGATCGGTTCTATGGGGGTCTTCAGTTTCGCGGCCTGACCGGGCCATAGGTTTTTAGGAGGGTTTCCTTCTTCACACAAAGGGTGGAAAGAGAAGTATTTCTTTATCCAACTGCCAGTGTTGCCCTTCGGTCCCGAATCAGCTTCAGCCTTGGTATGCTTGCCTTTTTTTTTTTTATTAATGCCTGTTAATTCTGACTGATATTTCCTTATTTGACAATTGCAGAGGAAATCATGTTCGCCAAGGTAATGGGCCGACTCATCAAGTAGGAGGAGGCTAACAAGGAAACGTCGAATCCTCCCACGACCGTTCCTAAGGTACCTCCTAAGTCTGCCGAGCCCTTCGAGGGGGATGCTGACTCGTCCCGTGGGGCGGTTTCACCTGAGAGGGTAGGAGCCACTATTTCATTCCCGCGGGTTGCGAACCGAGGGCCTTCAAGTCAACCTATTGACCCCGTGGCGGGTCTTCCTTCTGGAGGTGGTTCTCCCCCAATTGCTGTCCATCCCGAGGTGGTGAGCGAGGGGTCTTCCCCCCCCCCCCCCCCCCCCCCCCCCCCCCACCATCCCCTAGGTCGTCCAAACCAATGGTCGGAAGAAGAGGTGGCTCCCAAAGGGCTTGAGTCATAGATGGACAAAACTGCGCTCTGCAGGTCCCGACACTCTTCCCTCCGTGCCTAAGGAAACGGTCGCTCCTTCTGAGGGGGGAGCGCCTGTTCTTGCGCCTTCTCCTATCCCTTTGGCTGAAACTCCAGAGAGGGTCGGCACGACTCCTAGTTTTCCCTCAACCAATCCTGCCGAGGTCTCGAAGGGTAAGGAGGTAGTGCATACCTAATACCGGATGAGATTGGATCGCCTCAAGAAGAAGTTGGGCGCCGCCTTAGAGGCTTCCATGCAATCCTTCCCCCTAGTATGATTGAAGGAGGTCCCGCCTCGAGGGGGCCTTGTCTGAGGATAGTTTTAGCTCCGAGGAGGGTGACTCCGGCCCCTCCAGTCTACCACCTGAAGCTCCTGTCATCCAACGTCTTCCTCCTCGTCGGGATTCACCGCCGCTCAAAGGAGGAGTTAACCCATCCAGGTCCCTAGGAGGGGCCGCTGTGCAAGTATCGGCGGCACCGCAAACCACTCTCCGGAGACCCTTTTGAAGGTACAAGTTACTGTTGCATTGGATATGCTCGTGTATACCCTCTAACCTCTTGGTGCAATGACAGGCAGCTGAAGACTGCCTAACTGCCGGCCAAGGCATGTACTCCTTGCCTCGGGTTGAAGCTTTGATCCGTCAGGCCCTGCGGGCTGAAGCTACCGCTAATCACAAGCGCCGGGCAGGACTATGCAGGAGGAAGTTAGTAGGGCTCTCCGTGCAAAGGTCGAGCATCTGCTGGACCTCGTACAGGACAAGGAGCTGGCCCTCCAAAATTCCCGTCACCGCGAACACCTGGCGTCCGAGAAGGCTGTGGTCGTTACCCAAGACCTGCTCCAGGTGATGCAGGAGAGGGACCAGCTTCAGATGAAAGAGACGAAGCTATCGGGTGACCTCCGACTCATGGCCGTCTCGACCAAGAAACTGAACGTGTGTGTTCAGGATCAGGTGCAACTGTTAGTAGGAGCCTTAGAGTCAATTATATAATGATTGACTAGGGACTTTTTGTATCATATTCTATCATTAATAAAGACATGTTTGGTTATTATACTTACTTTATTATTTGTGTCAAATAACTAAGTATAATAATCTCCTTGGGTTGTAGGTTCTTATCTACATCATATCGATTGGTTGAATCGATAGATGATCTAGAGAACACTACACTAAACTATTCCTAGTCAAGCATTAATATTCAAGGACAATATTAATACATGAAGATTAGCATGTAGGTCAATTGATTACTTGAGCTCACAAGTCATGGATATGCGATATCAAGTTGACACATGGGTATACGTTAGAGAATGTATACTGAATTGACCTGCCATGAGAAAGTTTCATAGATTATCATATGAGTGTCATAAACTTTCTCATGTGACTATTAGTGTGAATAGTCCTTAAACCTGAAGTCACTACGGTTCCCTACATGAGGAGTTATATACTTTGGTATCATCAAACGTCACCCGTAACAGGGTGGACTATAAAGGCGATTACTAGGTGTGTAATGAATTATGCGGAGGGATGTGAGTGATGTATATGGGATCTATCCCTCCCATATGACGGGAGTGATATCTGTGGGCTCCTTGATCGAGTAAGACTACTAAAATGCATGATCATGCTCAAATGAGTCAATATGAGATATGGAGCTCATTTGTTTGAGTGAGTCTACTCGGGGAACAAAAAACACAAAGATTGATCGAGGATGACACTGTCTATGCCTCATTGGTCAATCTAGATATCAAGGATAGAAGGACAAGGTCATACATTATCATAGTCACAGAGGTTAAGTTAGATCTCGACTTTTCTTATTACTTGGGTAGCAATGATGCATTGCTAGATATCGCTCATTGCTTATGTGTCTAAACAGGTTTAGGCGCATTGCCAACGTCACGAGAACCTATTGGGTCACACACTAAGGACACGATGCTTCGGGAGTTCGGGAGACCCGATCGGGAGCTCGAGTCAGGAGTTCGGGAGACCCGGTCGGGAGCTCGAGTCAGGAGCTCGGGAGACCCGGTCGGGAGATTGGGTTAGCAGCTCGGGAGACTTGGTCGGGAGCTCGGGAGACAAGGTCGGGAGACCTGGTTGGTGTTGGATCGATAGAATACGATAGAGGGGGGTGAATATCGTAAAACTGTTTCGGATTAGATTGAGAGAAATTACGCAGCGGAAATAAATAAACACAAACACGAACACAAGATTTTTACTTGGTTCGGAGTCGCGGTCGGCTCCTACTCCAAGGCCCATGGTCCTTGACCGTTTACTGTGGGCAATATTATAATCGCGAAAGCTATTACAAGAAGTAGTACAGTAGTAGTGCAGTAAATGTTAGTAATATGAGAAAGTGTCCTAAGGCAATCGCCTTATGATTGTAAATATTTATTTTAATAAATGAAAATTCACTATTTGAGTATACATGTTTGTGTATTTGATTGGGATCTTAAACTCATTTACTGAATGTCCGCAATACAATTCACAGCATAAGAGAACTTATGATGGAATCACAACTAGTGATAATCTCTACATGTGTAATTGTGAAGTATTGAAAATATCCCTAGTCGATGAATTGATAAATACGGACACTATCAATTCTATTGAGACTAGCATGAGTTATTCTCTAATCAGCTGATTCTCACTGGCTGGTGACATTGGGATGTCCGGAGATAAACATGAATGCTAGTTAAGGGAACTAGTTCATTGGAGTGACTAGCTGTAAAACTTCATATGATAATCTACATATAGATATGTCAATGAAAGTTCTTACTGCAGCTTAAGTGCGATGTTCCTTTGACTTGCAGTGTTCAAGTCATCTTGGTCACGGAGACTTATACTTTGACATCTTAAGCAAGCATCTCTGAGGAGGTGTGGACCCATGATGGTTGGGTATAAGCCGAAGTGCCCGAAGATGTTTGAATAGCCTACAAAGGATTCACCACTCCTTGCGAGGAAATGTATACCCAAGGCCTATCGTCGGATTGTTACTCGAAGTCTCTAGCCAGAGCATGACATGTTCCGAGTATGAATCTCTAGGAAACATGAGAGTAATTAGAATCCGTTGGATGAGAAAGACATTACTTGGGCTAGGTGTGACGTAGTCAGCCTAGTGGGGACTAACACACATAGACCGTGTCCTGAACCAAGTGGGTATAAGATGGTGAAGGGAATGAGGCATGATTCATTAGAGCTGCTGAAGGGTTTCAGAATTATTTCTGAGGTCAACCGTTGATCTTTCGATTAATTGGGGGTGATGATGTACTACTAGGTGCCACTCATGATCGTTCTATAATTGGTTGATTATAGACAGCCAATATAAATCGAAAGCCTATTTAGTCACACGCACTACGAGTAATCTGAGGGATTTAAAACGAGTTGAAAATTGGATTTTCCAATCAAGAGAAATAAGTCGAATCTGAATTTATCAGAGGCACATCGGAAGCTTAAAATGGCTAAGTCTTTTGAAGGCTTATTGGACGAATTAAAAGAGTTTAATTCGTAATGGGGTTGGCTTGGTGTGGCCGGCCAAAGAGGGTGCCCACCCTCTTTGGTTTGGCCGGCCACAATAAAGGAGGGAAACCAATTTATTTGGTTTAAATTATAAAATAAATCAAGCGCAATTTGTTTTATAAAATTATGGATAAATAAATTTATATAAAGAAATTTATATAAAGAGATTTATTTTCATGGAAATTAAAATAAACCTTGGATTGGTTTATTTTATAAAATCAATTATGAATTGATTTTTCCATGATAAGAAAAATTTATATAATAAATTTATTCTTTTTATGGAAATTAAAATGAACCATGGATTGGTTTATTTTATTTTATAAAATCAATTATGAATTGATTTTCCCATGATAAGAAAAATTTATATAATAAATTTATTCTTTTTATGAAAATTAAAATGAACCATGGATTGGTTTACTTTATTTTATAAAATCAATTATGAATTGATTTTTCCATGATAAGAAAAATTTATATAATAAATTTATTCTTTTTATGAAAATTAAAATGAACCATGGATTGGTTTATTTTATTTTATAAAATCAATTATGAATTGATTTTTCCATGATAAGAAAAATTTATATAATAAATTTATTCTTTTTATGGAAATTAAAATGAACCATGGATTGGTTTATTTTATTTTATAAAATCAATTATGAATTGATTTTTCCATGATAAGAAAAATTTATAATAAATTTTATTCCATAATAAAAGGGGAGACATGGTTGTTTTTATTATAAATAGAGTTATAATAAAAACTTGGTATAACGGAATAATTCATAGAAAAATTTATAAAGATAAATTTCTTATGAAAAATTCCGTTAAGAGGAGACTTGGCGATTAAGAGGCTACTATATAAAGGTACCAAGGCAAGGCTTGGAGATGAATTCAAGTGATCAAGGATTCTTGCCTAGCCTCTCTTCCTCTCCTTCTCTCCCTCTCCAAGTGGGCGCTGGCCCTAGAAGTTCCTCCTAGGGTTGCCGTGAGCCAACTCCACCAAGAAGGCACCGAAGAAGAAGAAGAAGCGGGTCGCGACTCCTTCCTTCCTTTCCCCGGAATCTTGATTCCGTTACTTGGTGGTTAGTTTCCATCTCTCTCTCTCTTGATATTCTTGTCGTGCCTTTGGAGAATCTAGTAGTTCTTGTCGGCACGAAACTCGTGGCTTTTCGAAGTCATCCCGAAGAGAACTCGGCGTGGACGCGAATAGAGGCGGAGCTTCCAAGGGACGCTACGGTTGGATCTCGTCCCTTACTTCGAGTTACGTGAGGTATTGAGTAAATTAGTTTACTTTCTGCAAAATTTTAATTTATGATCATGTCCACACATCATAAGGTTGCATGCTAGATACGTGGTTAAAATAATTTGAGAAATTATTTATGCTAATTCTTCCGCTGCACGTAATTAAATTTTAAATTACGAACCCGTATCCATGTCAACATGCACCCGGTCCCAACAGTAAACATATAATTAAAGTCTAACTCTTCGTTATTTTCCAATTATGGAAACTTTCCAATTATGATAAATTTTAGATTTAGGAATTTCAAAGTTTGGAAATCCTCATGAAATTTCGCAAACTTTTGAAATATCCTAGTTTCTGAAATTTTATGATAATTGTGAAAACTTCCCATCTTTGGAAACTTTCCAATTTTAGAAATTTTCCAATTTTGGAAATATGTAAGTTTTCTTTGTACTAGAAACTTACAATTATTCTGAAATCTCGCAATTTTGGGCACTTTCTTTCAAGAAAGTCTAGACAAATTTAAGGATCCTTAATTGACAATTAAATTCGAATTGGTTTTAAATTATTAACAAAATTCTTTATTTTGGATTGAGCCTCGGGGAGCCATCCAATTTAAAGTTAGTTGTTGTAATTTAATTTCCCATTTTGAATAAAATTGTCATGTTTAATTTGGTTACGCCTCGGGGAGTGGCCAAATTGGATTTACGACAAATTTCTTTTCTTTGGGTATTTGAGCCTCGGGGAGCCACCCTTAGAAAACAATTTGTTGTAATTAATTAATCCATGAATAAAATATGTCATCAAATCTTGGAAATTTGATTTAAGAGGTGATGCTCTTACATATTGTTGTCTCCAAAATTAATTAGGAAAATGGTTTCCTATAGAGTTTTCTTAAATGAGATTTTCATGAAAATAATATGTGGTTGAATTAGGGGAATCTGTCTCTTAATTTAATAAGATTTGATTTAGAGAAATCAAAATCTTAAACATATTATTTCCGAAATTGATTATGACAATTTAGGAAATTGTTTCCCAAAACAATTCCTTGAATAAAGTATGAAATTAGAATTAGGAAATCCGATTCCTAATTCAATTAATGAGACTTGATAAATTAAGTCACATACATACTTTATTAAGGAAATCGTTAGTCATGACATAATTATATATCATGAATGTGCTTAGAAAAGAAAGGATGAGACCCAAAACCCCTTACAAAATATTAAGGCCAACACCTTCCATTAATATGGTTAGAATTGAAGTTTTGTTTCTCGTTTGGGTTGATGGACACATCCATGCCCGGCTTGAACCTCAACATGTTCAAACCATGGAATTAGTTTATGACAAATATAGTTGGAGTCAGAGGTCAATCCTTAGTTTTGGTTGTTGGACACATCCAAGCCTAACTAAACGGTTGAATGAGCTCCAACCATATTAAAACTATTTCTTGATTAATGGGTCAGCCTTAAGCTTGGAGCATCGATTTGTTGTGCCACAGCCAAGGTCGATGTAAAGAGAGGTGCAGTTGGGTGCTATGTATATTGTGCATACTTGTTAATGAGTTAACAATCCAATGATTTATGCAAACATTCAATTAGTTGATAGCATAAAGTGATAGTTACATATATGTGATATGTAATCGGTATAATTGTCTACCTTCATAGCTAAGAATAACTTGATGGCCACAGCCATAGTTGTTCTTATCTATGGTTGGATATCAACCTATTTGGAGATGCTCCTACGATCTCCCGAATTGATAAAAAGGGTTATTCAATTCGAAAAATAAATAGGATTTAATTAATGTATGTTGATGCATTTTTTGTCATTCTTCTCACATAAGCTCAATTTCTATTTCTAGGATAATCACTCGATCATGTCTTCTCTGAATTTGCGTTCCATTTTGGACACCAATAAACTAACTGGGCCAAACTTCATGGACTGGCTTCGAAACCTGAGGATATTCCTCAAGGGAGAGAAGCTTGCTTATGTCCTTGAAGAACAACTTCCTAACCGTCCTCCTGAAGATGCAACTCCAGACCAGTTTCCTGAGTTGCCCAACCTACTGAAGACTGTAGAGCCTTCTGTGAAGTAGGATCAGAAGACGGTACTGTTAGTTGGTTCCTCGAAGAAAGGTTCTAAGAGGAAGGCCAAAGAACAGAATAAGGGAAAGAAGAAAAAGGCCAAAAAGACTGAAAATACCCTAAAAGGCACTTGCCATCACTGTGGCAAGGAGGGTCACTGGCGAAGAAACTGCAAGGTTTATCTTGAGTCCTTAAAGAAAAAGGCATCCGATGCCCCATCCTCTTCAGGAATCTTCGTTATTGAATGTCACTCTATTTCCTCAAATACCTGGGTATTTGATACTGGGTGTAGCTCACATATATGTAATGACATACAGGGGCTAAGGAATAGAAGAAGACTCGTCAAGGGAGAAGCGAATTTGCGAGTTGGAAATGGAGCAAAGATTGCTGCTGTTGCCATCGGAACATATTTGCTGAAGCTCTCTACTGGACGTGTCTTAGAATTGGATAATTGTTATTTCATTCCTTCCTTAATAAAGAACATTGTATCTATTTCATGTTTGAATGAAAAGGGTTATTATTTAACTTTTAGTAACAATTGTTGTTACATAACTTTAAATGGCGTTCTTTATGGGAATGGAACTTTGTGCAATGGTATCTACACGTTAGATTTATTCGGTGACGTTTTCAATATCGAAGTTAGCAACAAACGTGCTCGAATAGATAATCGAATAGACTCCTACACGTGGCATTGTCGTCTTGGCCATGCAAGTAAGAAATGCATGAGCAAATTACACCGATGTGGAATTTTGGAATCATTTGAACCCGGTTCATTTGATACATGCGAATCATGCTTAAAAGGCAAGATGACCAAATTACCCTTTTCTGGAAAAGGTAATCCAGTGGGAGAATTGCTTGGTCTAATACATACTGATGTATGTGGACCAA
>JAGFNQ010003649.1:0-39296 GCA_024364735.1 Boesenbergia rotunda
GTGGCGAACCTCTTCCCTCTCCGATTTCTCCTTCAGGCTGCAACCTCTTTTCCCTTCCTTGCTCATGGGTTTTAATAAGAGGAGGGAGGAAGGATGGAGGGAGAAGAGCAGTTTAACCTGCCACCTTTATAGTGATAGCCGCCCTTGTGCATTTAATGAGGGCACAACGTGGGGGCAATAATGGACGCCAATCTCGAAGCGTCGCCTCTTTTCTATCATCGTCGATTGGCATGCTTCGGCGGCACCTCGGAATTCACAAACCTTTGTGAACAATTCAAGGGACCGCCTTGGCCCGGAGACGATTGTTCGGATTCTGTGGACTTACCAGACACTCAACAGAGAAGGGAGCCAATACATATCCCACAGATGAATAGCTTAGGCCAGGCATGCATACTTTCGGGGTTATCTCGGGAAGACCCACACCCGAGGTGGAAACCAAAACCCCCTAGGTTATCTCGACCCAGGAGACACTTGACGTCACGAGGGGCTCGAGGTTCCCAAAACCAACCTAAGAGGCAGCTAGGGATGAGCATTGGCTCCCTAGCTCCCCTGCCCCTGGGTCGGGAAGGAACGTACACTTTTCAGGAGTGTTAGTCTGGTATCTGGCTCCTTGAGTCGAAGAAAGACACCGACTCTTCGATTCTCTTGGTACTCATGACAAAGACAAATAATATGAGGAGCCAAACAAAAAGATACTCAGGACAGTAAGTCGAAGGAATATTCTCATTATAATCAAAATGAGTACATTGGGAGATGATAGAAAGAAGGCCAAGGTCCTAGGGGGAAAATAATTCTACAATTCCTTATCTTCTGGCGGGAGCTCCTCCCAGACTCGGCCACTACTCATAAACTTAGGTCGGTATTCGACGGCAGGAGTTGGGCCTTCCTTAGCTGGCCGATGGCCCTATGGAAGCCCTGCTTCAAACGTTTCATTACTTGGTCGGCCAGGATATCACCAAAGTCGTCCGACTCTAAGAATCTGGCCTTGAATTCCGCCTCGACCTCCTTGAGATGGGAGTCCTCGGCAACTCGGCGATCGCGCACCTTGGCCTCGGCTGCCTCCTGGGCAATCTTTAGCCGAGCCACCTTAGAAGACATTTTGGCCTGGTCTTCCAGGGCCGCTTTGAGTCTTTACGAAATGGCCAAGGCTTCTAATCGTGCCTGGGATGCGTCCTCCTCAAGGTCGGTCAAGCGATTAGCTGCCACCATGAGGGCGTCTTCCTTCTGGGCTAGCTGGTGCGCTTGGTCATTAATGCACTCATTCAACTTCCAGGCCGAAGTCTCTAGGAGTCGGACATCCCCCGATGGCTTTTCCTCCCTCGCCTGAAGTCGGTCCCGCTCCTGAGTCACCCGGAGCAGGTCATCTGTAAGGGCCACAACCCTCTCGGACATCGAACGTTCTCAGCGCCGGAAACTCTGTAGGGAAGACTCCATTAACAGCAAGGTGTCCAGTTGATGCTCCACCTTTGCTCGAAGAGCTCTATTGACCCCCGATTGCATGAGTCCCGCCCTATGCTCATGGTCGGCTCCGACCTCTGCTCTCAGTGCTCGGTAGGTCAAGGCCTCAATCTCCGGCCAAGTGTACAAGTGGCGGTCGGTTTTCAGGTAGTTTTGAGCCGCCTATTATAATACAAAAGAGTTATAAAACAGGAGAGGAAGTAACCTATGGAACAGGGAACACTTACCTTTAGAAGAGACTCACGGAGGGTAGTGAGAGGCCCGGCGGAGACCCACACGACTTCCCCTCTTAAGACTCCTTGACTTCTCGGGGGGTCAACCCGGCTCACAAAGTGTAAGGGGTCTCTACGCGGGGGGAGTGGTTGGACAGTGGGAGTCCTAGGTGGCACTGTAGAGGGGCCAGAGTCGTCGTCCTCCGAACTAGAGGCCCCCTCGGAAGAAATACCCTCGGCAGGGACCTCCTTAAATTGCACCAGAGGGAAAGAATGCACGACACCCTCTAAGGCCGCGTCAAGGCTTTTGCGTATGCGGTTGAGCAGCATCCGAGGTTTGGTAGGCAATGCTTGCTTGCCTTTCGGGGCCTCGGAAGGATCGACCGAGGAGGAACCAAGGGCCTGACCGCCTGTCTCTGTAGAGGCAGTCGGCTGGGAAGGTGGAGACAGCGGGACAACTTCCTCATCATCGAAGGTAGGAATGCCTTCCTCAGGGATGGAAGGGAGCGTGCTGGGGCCGATGGGACGCAACCTCTTCCGTCTCGGGGATAGGCCTTCCGGGATTTTTCTCTTATGCTGCCCAGAGAGTTTGGGCATTTGTGGGTCGGCGAGAGGTGATGACCTCTTTGCGGCCTCCCCCATATAGATGACAGCAAGAGGTGGATCAGTCCCCAAAGGGACGCCATCCCCCGAGCTGATAGACACACCCGGAGTCCTTTGGTCGGCAGGTGTCGGAGGCACGGCAAGAGCCTCTACCCACTCTGGCGCAGCATACTCACTGGATGATTCAGCAGTCCCCTCCGAGGACTCGACGAAAGCAGAGGGCGAGGCGAGAGGGATTGGAGGAGGATCCAGGGCTCCCTTGTTGGCTTCGTCCCACTTGATTAGCTGGTTCATCACCTTCGAGAGCATGAGTTCCTCTGCAATAGACAGACAACAGAACGTCAGTTAGAATTAACAAGCATTGATGGAAAAGATAAACTTACCAAGGCTGGGGCTGATGCCGGTCACATTAGGGCTAAGGCCCACTCGGTACATAAGCTCCTCGCTCTATACCAGGTCCGGGTCGTTGAACTCCATGCTGGAGTGAATGCTCCTAGCTCGCTGGTAGGCGAGACTCTGTAGAAAATTCCCTAGTATAGGGGGAGCCGACAGATCCTCCGTCCAGCGATGGGAACTGAAAGGGCGGTGGGATAGTCAAATGAAGAAAAACTTTTCCTTCCACCCTTTATGAGAAGAAGGGAACCCCCGTAGGAACCTATGGCTGGGGCGCGCGGTAAAACTAAACGCCCCTCGCTAGCCAATCGACACAAAGAAGGAATGGAAAAGGCGAGGCGTCAGGGGGATATTGAAGAGTTTAAAGATGATGTACACCCCGCCCATCTGAGCAAATGCGTTGGGAGCTATGTGGTGGAGAGGGATATCAAAGTAGGAGGCTACATTCATAAAGAAAGGGGGGATAGGAAATGGAGACTGGACTCCACCTGTCCTAGGAAGAAGGTAAAGAAATCTTGAGGAGGTTCTACCAGCGATTGGTCCACCTTAGGGATCACTACTGTCATCTCGATCGGAATGCCATAGGCCTCTATGGCCGCCTACAGTGCTTTCGGCCTCACCCTAGAGGAGGAGGACTCGTACCACTCGGCTTGGTAGTCCTCCCATGGAACCTCTCTCCTACCCTAGTCTTTCTTGCTATCTTTACCCATGGCTCTTAAGGAAGAAGACGAGAAGGAAGCAGAAGACTTATCACGCCCCCAGAGGCACAAACTTACTCGAAAATCGGACAGCATCTCCCCTATACGGCGGACAAGTTGGAGCATATATACATAACACCTCACCAATATAGCTTAACCACAAGCGGCTAGCATCACAAAAATAAAGAAAATAAACACAACCACGCAGTTTATAATAATTGGATGGCTCAACCATCATTAATAGAAAGTAAAAGCACAACTACGCAGTTAATAACTTTAGACAAATTTGAATTAGCAGAGAGGAGAGTCCGAATACCCAAAAGATACGAACATAGCAAACCAACGAGACGATACCGAATAAATAAATAAATTATGAAACTCACAAAGTGCGGAAAATAAAACAACTAAAACCAAATACCCAAAACAACTACACCGAGGGACTGACAACTGGATCCTCTCCTGGCTCCAACAAATGCAACTACTTGCTATCTGAAAACAAAAAGAAGAAGCAGGGGTGGTGAGTCCGGGCGGACTCAGCGGGTATAAGAATAAACAAAAACATGACATAATAAAGATAGAATAAGTAGAGAAAACAACAGGTATAGTCTCTAAGAAATATAAGAATACCTAAATATGTATAACATATAAAACAATATGGCATAAAACAAAATAACAACTAAGCATGTACGAAAACCTTATGATATCACAATATCAAAACATACATGCATGTCAACCAAATGTGCAAACATAGCTCATATAAATGCAACAACCACAAGAAAATGCATAAATGCAATCAATGCACAATCAACGCTGGGGAGCCAACTGCTCCAAACCCCGGAATAAAGGGGGAGCTATCAACAGCTCTAATGCTGGGAGCAAACTGCTCCAAACTCTGGAATAAAGGGGGAGCTGTCAACAGCTCTAATGCTAGGGAGTCAACTGCTCCAAACCTCGGAATAAAGGGAGAGCTATCAACAGCTCTAATGCTGGGGAGGCAACTGTTCTAAACCCCGGAATAAAGGGGGAGCTATCAACAGCTCTAATATCCCTCTAAAATAACGGTGAGGGTGTCACTGTTTGCCTACAACTCCAAACATGTGTGACATAACAAGACAGTTGCTCGTACCCTAGCAACTACTACGACAACAAGTGGTTGAGTGAACCGAGCAACTAAATGACTAATGACGGCTTAATTAAATGAAAGCCAATAGTCGTTAGTATGCAACGTGCAGGTATAGTGCATACTACAAGATGCACGAACAACCGAATAATAACTATGCAACAAAATCCAACAAGTATCAAAAACCAACGATTATGCGTCTACACTACTAGGTAGGATATTTCTAATGCCAAATAAACCTAATTGTGTTTAATGAACCTCTAAGTACTCGGGTATAAGCGGTACTTTACAGAACATAAATTCAACGGGAGACTATATGGATACAAAATTTCGAATAACTCGAATATCAACGAAGAAAAGTATCAACGACGATAATAAACAATCAACAGCAAAGAACAAGATCAAGCAACCCATTTAGATATAAACAATCATGCTTTAAGATAAAAGAACTACATGAGTACAAAGGAGAAGTACCCGCATTTTATTGAAGAATTTCGTAAACAAGAAGAACCTCCCACGATCGACGACGTGAGCCCAAAGTCAAGATCGATCGGCGCTGATCTGCGAAGGGCTCGGCGTCAGGGAGAAGAGGGAATCGACCCACGTGTGTGCGGCGGTGTCGGTCTCGGGCGGCGAGTGGCTGCGGCGGACGACGAGTGGCATCGGTTTCGGCAGGGGAAGTCGGCGTCGAGGGGAAAAAAAGAAACTGATCCAGGGAGAGGGCATTTTAGGGTTTTAAATAGGTTTTTTTACAGCTTTACAAAAAGGTCCTCCATGTTTGGGAAATTTCAACTAGGCCCCAAATTTTCAAATTAACCCCCTAAAAATTCAGTATTTAACATTCTCCCCCACTAACAAAAATTTAGTCCCCAAATTTAGCTAACAAACCACAACAAATACTATTCAACCCCAACAGGTACTAGTCAACAACAAGAGATATCAACAACTCAGATATAATATGAATACGGAATGAAAAACCAACTATACGCACCTCAAGTAAATAGATTAGGATAGCGAGCTCTAATCGTATCCTCAAGCTCCCAAGTAGCTTCCTCATCATAGTGGAGCTGCCAACCAACTTTGACCAACCGAACTGTCTTGTTCCTCAACCGATGCTCCTTGCGGTTCAGAATCCACATAGGTACCTCCTCGTAGGTTGCGTCCGGCTGAAGTGTGACCGACACCTCCGATAACACATGTGTAGGATCTGGTATATATTTCCTCAGCATGGAAATATGAAACACGTCGTGAACTCCAGCCAAAGACGGTGGTAATGCCAGACGATACGCTACTGCTCCAATCTGCTCCAGAATCTGAAACGGTTCAATGTAGCGTGGAGCTAGCTTACCTCGTAACCCAAACCTCTTCACTCCTTTTGTGGGTGACACTCGTAAGAACACGTGATCGCTCATGGAGAACTCCAAGGGTCTGCGTCTCCGATCTGCATAACTCTTCTAATGATCCTGAGCTTCTAACAGCCTGCGTCTGATAGTACGGACTAGCTCTGCATCACGTTGAATACTCTGAGGACTTAGCAACTGAGATTCCCCAACCTCCTCCTAGAGGGTGGGTGTCCTGCAAGCTCTACCATACAACGCCTCGAAAGGTGTCATCTGAATAGCTAAATTATTATAAGCAAACTCAACCAAATGCAGGTGATCCTCCCAGTTAACTCCAAAGTCCATAACGTAGGATCTCAACAAATCCTCTAGCATCTGAATGGTACGCTCAAACTGTCCGTCCGTCTGTGGATGAAAGGCTGTATTGAATCGAAGCTCGGTACCCATAGCCTGCTACAAACTCTGCCAAAACCGCGAAGTGAAACATGGATCTCTATCTGATATGATGCTCAGAGGAACACCATGTAGTCTGATAACCTCACGACAGTACAACTCTACCAGCTTGTCCAGTGAATCTGTCCTCTGAATCCCCAAGAAATGAGTAGATTTGGTTAATCGATCAACGATCACCCAAATCGCGTCGTGTCTTCTACGAGACCTTGGTAATCCCACAACGAAATCCATAGTAATGTGCTCCCATTTCCACTATGGAATAGGGATCTTCTGAAGTAATCCAGTAGGTCTCTGATGCTCGGCCTTCACCTGCTGGCACACCAGACATCTAACAACAAAATATGTAATGTCTTTCGTCATACCGTTCCACCAGTAGGAGCATCTCAAATCTCGGTACATACAGGTTCCGGTTGGATGTATAGCAAACCGAGATTGATGAGCCTCCTGAAGCAACTCCTCCATGATCGGATGTGACTTAGGTACGCACAATCTCCCTTAGAAATATAGAATACCCTTGTCATCTCCTGTAAAGTCAGTCTGCTGCTCTGAGGTCATCCGGCTGCCTAGGAACTGCAGATGCTGATCAATAGCTTGAGCCTCTCTGATCCTCATCCTAATCAAAGACTGAGCAACCATAGTCACCAACAACCCTTTCTCTGTCTGACCCTGCTCGTCTAGTCCCAACTTTGAGAAGCTCTGAACTAAGTCTGTGACCATAACCCGGTGACAAGCCAGAACACTCCGGGATTTTCTGCTTAGTGCATCTACAACTACATTAGCTTTCCCTGTATGATAGCTAATAGTACAGTCATAATCCTTCAAGAACTCCATCCATCTCCTTTGACGAAGATTCAACTCCTTTTGTGTGAATAAATACTTGAGGCTCTTGTGATCTGTGAAAATCTCAAACGTGACGCCGTAGAGATGATGTCTCCATATCTTCAAGGCAAAAATAATGGCTGCAAGCTCTAAGTCATGAACTGGATAATTCTTCTTATGCTCCTTCAGCTGACGAGAAGCATAAGAGACTACCCGTCCATGCTGCATCAAAACTACACCCAAACCCTGATGTGATGCGTCAGTGTAGAGTACGAAACCGTCCTCGCCTGAAGGTAACACCAAAACAGGCGCAGACACCAATCGTCGTTTGAGCTCCTAAAAAATGGTCTCGCAAGCGTCTGTCTAAACAAATTTCATGCATTTTCTGGTTAGACGTGTCAACGGTGAAGCAATGCTGGAAAATCTCTCAACAAATCGTTGATAATAACTAGCCAATCCGAGAAAACTGCGCATCTCCTGAATTGACTTCGGCTACTCCCAATTGGTGACAGCCTCAATCTTCTAGGGATCTACGGAGATACCTCTACTGGAAATAACGTGTCCGAGAAAACCCACAGAAGACAACTAGAAAGCACATTTGCTAAACTTCGCATACAACTGCTCCCGTCGGAGCGTCTCCAGGACGATGCGAAGGTGGCGCGCATGTTCTTCCTCGAAACGGGAGTAAATCAGGATGTCGTCGATGAAAACAATAATGAACTGATCCAAATACTCCATAAAGACCCGATTCATCAGATCCATAAATACTGCAGGAGCATTGGTAAGCCCAAATGGCATTACCAAAAACTCATAATGTCCGTACCGGGTACGAAAAATTGTCTTCTGGATATCTGAATCTTTGGCCTCAACTGGTGATATCCTGACCGCAAATCAACCTTAGAATACACTGAGGTATCCTTCAACTGATCAAACAAATCTTCAATACGAGGTAGGGGATATTTGTTCTTGATGGTCATTGCATTCAACTGCCTGTAATCGATGCATAACCTCATAAAACCATTCTTCTTCTTGACGAACAGAACTGGCGAACCTCATGGAGATACGCTAGGACGAATGAATCCCTTGTCAACCAACTCTTGAAGCAGGACCTTTAGCTCGTCCAACTCCTTAGGCGCCATACGATACAGAACCTTTGATGCCGACGCAGTCCTCGGAATCAACTCAATCATAAACTCGACTTGCCTTCTGGGAAGCAAACTAGGAAGCTCCTTTGGAAATACGTCTGGAAATTCTCGGACCACTAGAACATCCGAGAGCTGAGGGCTACTACTGTCATCAGTGTTGATTAATGACAATAGAAAACCCTGACATCCGTGCGATATCAGCTTCTGGGCCTGAAGTGCAGAGATAATAGAAATCCCATCATCTCTGGTGCCAATGAATTCCCGTGAGGCTTGGTTCGGAGGCTGAAACGTGACCACCCTCGCTTGGCAATCAACTGTGGCATGATAGGCCACCAATGAGTCCATGCCTAGGATAATATCAAATTCTACCATCTCAAGAACTGACAGATCCACAGTGAGATTATAATCTCCGAAGTCTAATGGACACACCTTGACTTCCTGCGTGATATCCAATACCTCACCGGATGGTAGAGACACTAATAGTCGTTGTGATCTAAGGGTAGGCAACCTACTAATCTTTCCCATAAACAACCGTGATATGAAAGAACTAGAACTACCGGTATCAACAAGCAATTCAGCAGGAAATGCATAAACTAAAATCATACCATAGAAAACTGATCCATTGACCCGCTGTGCCTCCTCTCTGGTGACTACATAAACTCAGCCTGTCTCTGGAGTTGGAGGTGGCAATGCTAAAACCGGCTGCAGCTGAGAAGATGAAGGCCCAGCAGTCTGCTGGGGCTGATAACTAGAAGGCCCAACCGGCTGCTTAGACTGATAACCGGAAGCTCCAGCCGACTGCTGATGCTGATATGCTGCAGGCTGGTATGCTGGGCATGGCTGCTGATAGTACAACCCCGTCCCAGAATACTGAGATGCCACTGGTGAGGGATACTCATGCCTAGGCATACAATATATCTGAACTGGTGAAGGAACTGCCTGCTGATGTCCTGTCTGCTGCTGTCGAGAGGACGTCTGAGTCTGACGGCCGCCTCGCTGAGGCCTTTGCTGTCCTGATCGGGCCACCCTGGGGAGTAACTGCTACCGAATTATGCTGAGCCTTCAAAGGGGCAGCCTCGAATCTCATGACCCGGAAGTTTACAATAATAACAGATGGGGTGCCCTAAGGGACAATCTGGTCTGCTGTGGTCCCTAGATCCACACTGAAAATAATGAGCCCCACCAGTAGTAGACCTCCGGGTCTGCTGAGAACCCTGCGACAATCCAAAAAACGAACAGACTTCTGGAGTCGAGACTGAGGCTCAGAAGTCTCCTGCATACTCTGACTCCTGCTACTGTGCTTCTGTCCAATAGTCTGTTGTTTCTGTGTCACTGCTGAACCCTGAGTTGTCTGCTTTCCTTTCTGCTTATCACCATGCAACTGATGCTGGATCATCTCAATATGTAGAGCCCGATCCAGAGACTCTCGATAAGAAGTAGGAGTTCATCCAGACATACGTAACTGGATATATCCTGCTAGGCCCAGTGTGAACTGTGTCGTCCGCTCCTCCTCTGTAGCAACCAACTGAGGACAAAACTCTGTCAGGCGATTGAATTCCGCCTCATACTCCATAACTGAGCGGTCTCCCTGATGAAGAGCAAGAAACTCCTGACGCCGGGTTGTACGAAACGCAGCAGGATAATATTTGCCCTCAAAAGCTTCGTGAAAAGAAACCCAAGAAATGGTCGTCCACCAATAATATTCTTCTGCATATTCCACCAAGTGACGACCTGATCTCGAAGGTGATATGTAGCCAACTCCACCTTCTCTATGTCTGTGAGGGTCATATAGCTGAAAGTGTCGTCCAATGTCTCCAACCAGGCACGAGTAGCATACGGATATGGTTCTCCATGGAATAGAGTGAAACGACCCTTCACAGAAGCTGCCAACAATGGAATCCGTGCGCTGTCCAGAAGCCAACCAACTTGGGCAGGGGGTACCACTGATGTCACTCCAGGAACTGCCACTGGTGGCACTGATGGACATGCCTCTGATGGTACGACTGGAACTACTATCGGATAAGGAGGAGGTACTCTTAGTGGTGGAGGTCTCAGCTCACCCAAAGGGTCTTAGTGCGTTGATCCCCGACCAGTCGTCTCCACTCTAGTGGGCCTCTCAACCTCCTGACGCGTGTCTCCCTCAGCCTCCTCTGGCCTCCCTCGTGATTGTCATCCATGACCACAAGCATGGGGTGGAGACAATTCAATATGACGAGGCATACCTGTTAACAACACCAACATACATTACTTAGATATAATTTTATTAAAATTTAAAACCAACTTACTTCTTGTTTGCCAGGAGAGATCTTGTCGCTGCCAAGTCCCAAAACACAACCAGACTGAATAAATGACTCCGCAAAAATACAACAAAATCCATAAAATACAGATGGACCTCGTAAAACAACTCCACAAACCCACAGACACCAAAACATTGCAAAACTTGGTTCTGATACCAAAAATTGTCACGCCCCCAGAGACACATGCTTACTCGAAAATCGGACAGCTTCTCCCCTGTACGGCGGACAAGTTGGAGCATATATACATAACACCTCACCAATATAGCTTAGCCACAAGCGGCTAGCATCACAAAAATAAAGAAAATAAACACAACCATGCAGATTTTAATAATTAGATGGCTCAGCCATCATTAACAAAAAGTAAAAGCACAACTACGCAGTTAATAACTTTAGACAAATTGAATTAGCAGAGAGGAGAGTCCGAATACTCAAAAGATACGAACATAGCAACCAACAAGACGATACCGAATAAATAATAAATTACGAAACTCACAAAGTGCGAAAAATAAAACAACTAAAACCAAATACCCAAAACAACTACACCGGGGGACTGGCAACTGGATCATCTCCTCGCTCCAAGAAATGCAACTACCTGCTATCTAAAAACAAAAAGAAGAAGCAGGGGTGGTGAGTCCGGGCGGACTCAACGAGTATAAGAATAAACAAAAGCATGACATAATAAAGATAGAACAAGTAGAGAAAACAACAGGTATAGTCTCTAAGAAATATAAGAATACCTAAACATGTATAACATATAAAACAACATGACATAAAATAAAATGACAACTAAGCATGTACGAAAAACCTCATGATATCACAATATCAAAACATACATGCATGTCAACCAAATGCAACAAACATTGCTCACATAAATGCAACAACCACAAGAAAATGCATAAATACAATCAATGCACAATCAACGCTGGGGAGTCAACTCCTCCAAACCCCAGAATAAAGGCGGAGCTATCAACAGCTCTAATGCTGGGGAGCCAACTGCTCCAAACCCCGGAATAAAGAGGGAGCTATCAACAACTCTAATGCTTGGGAGCCAACTGCTTCAAACCCCGGAATAAAGGGAGAGCTATCAACAGCTCTAATATCCATCTAAAATAACGGTGAGGGTGTCACTGTTTGCCTACAACTCCAAAAATGTATGACATAACAGGACAGTTGCTCACACCCTAGCAACTACCATGACAACAAGTGGTTGAGTGAACCGAGCAACTTAATGACTAACGATGACTTAATCAAATGAAAGCCAATAGTCGTTAGTATGCAACGTGTAGGTATGGTGCATACTACAAGATGCACGAACAACCGAAAAATAACTTTGCAACAAAATCCAACAAGTATCAAAAATCAACCATTATGCATCTACATTACTAGGTAGGATATTTCTAATGCCAAATAAACCTAATTGTGTTTAATGAACCTCTAAGTACTCACGTACAAGCGGTAACAGAAATTCAACGGGAGACTGTACACAAGACTTACGCGGAAGAAGGGATCTTTAGGGAAGAAGATGAAGACGATGTCTGCTAAGCGATGGAACCAGAAGGTGGTCGAACGTCTTCGCCTCCCCTTTTTATAGGGAGGAAGCCGCCTGCGTGTTTGCGATAGGGACAAGACACGTGGACGGCGGGGGGTAGCTACATCGAGGCGCCAGCACTAAGCAGTCGTTGGACGTGAGCCGGCTACGCATGTCAGCCAGAGCTGCGCATGTCAGCAAGAGATCGCAAGAAGAGCAGTTGGGGCGCGTGGCGAAGGCAGATTTGTGAAGGGGTTTTATCGCCATTAAAAGGCCTCATGTGCTTTTATGGGTGATGGACGGTTGTCATTGCAGTACCTGGAAGACCGCAAAAACCTTTTGGGAAGGCCAATTCAAAATTGCCTCAGACCCCGGGACGAATGTATCGATTCCTTGGACCCAACGTTTCGCCAATGGAGTAGTAATGGGGGCAGGGACCCACCATAGCATAACTTCTTCGTTACACCATTAGTCTAATCAGTCAGCCACACTTCCTTCGATTAGACTTGAAGGGAGGGACTTATGATGGAGTCGAACACCCCATGGCTGACACGTGGACTGAAGAAGTTATGTGGCAAGATTTACCAAGTCTGGACGACTCTCTTTCCCTGACGCCCGAGACCCCCTCGGGAAGGTGGATTCCCGAGACCAACTCGGGTAGCCACAGTCTTGAAGATCGCTCCAGAAGGATACACGTCCGAGATCACCTCGGGAGAGCAGGTCCCCGAGATCACCTCGAGAAGGCGAATACCTGGGACCCCCCCGGGCCAAACGACCCTGAGATCACCTCGGGGTAGCGGAGCCCAAGGAGTACTCAACCTCAAGTAACGGTCCGCTTTCCTCGGATCGATGGATAATCATCACCAATTATTACAGGATAATTACGACCCGTGATACGCAGCCATCAAAGCCTTACTCACCGTAACTGTCTAAATTTAATGGTTGCGAAGACCGTTACAAAGATTATCCAGTAACCGGTGATTGAGGGACGTGGAGAAGAAATTGGGGACACGTGTGACGACTGCCTCAGGGTGGAAGTTCTTCCTCTATCATCAGCATCCGCGTGGGCTAAACCCTGGTGACTGGTCGTTGACGTCGATTCCTTCCGGAATACCACCCAAGGATACATGTAATTTAGTTGTCTATTTCGAGAATATATTAAAATTTTTAAAATACAACTTCTTAGCTAAAGATAAATCTATTTACAAATAGAAAATATGAATATCCATAAATAAAAAATATATATCCATGATCTTTTTTAAAATATATTTATTTAGTAAAAGATACAATTTCATACAATTCAAATAGAAAATATGTACACATAATCCACAAATTAACTTTACATCCATGTTATTTATACAAAAGTAAAAACACTTCTTGAATTGTATGAATGAGAATGAACTCACAAAACTGTCTATTTTATCCTTCATAACAAGATCTTTATCCACTAAGCTTTACAAAACATCCTTCACTATTCAAATAGAAAATATGCATACATAATCTACAAATTAACTTTATATCAAAATTAAGTTTATACGAAAGCAAAAAAGTCTTCTTGAATTATATAAAGGGAAATGAACTTACAAAAGTACCTATTTTGTCCTTTATAACAAGATCTTCATCCACTAAGCTTTGTAAAACATCCTTCACTGATTAACTTATGATATATTTCTTTGGGCCCAACTTCTCAAGCTCTTTAATGTTGGGGCAATCAGCCCAAGTATGATTGAGAGGATCATGGTTTTGATATGTGTGTGTCAATATGGTTAAGTTAGGATGTTATGTTGTTTTGATATGTGTAATTGAGTCTTGCAGGACTTGGTGAGTCACACATGGAGTACGCATCCAAGGGACGAGAGCCGAGGGAAGAGGACTCCAAGGGCAAGCCGGGGGAAGTGGACTTCAAAGGGCATATGTGAAGGATGACATGAAGGCAAGTCGAGGGCTTGTGTGCGCATTTGAGGGACGACAGCCAGTGGAAGAAGACTTCAAGGGGCAAGTCAAGGGAGTGAACTTGAAGGCATACGTGAAGGGTGGTCTTCGGAGTGAGCAAGAGTGAATATGTAAGCTGGGCAGTCGACTGGGGATGGATCAGTCGACTGCCAGCGGGAAAACTCGAACTCACAGAAAGATCAGTCGACTGATCAGGTCAAAAATCTAGCCGTTGAGTTAGCCGTTGGCTAGCTATTGCGGTGGGATTAGTCGACTGCCCTAAGGGCAGTCAACTGGTATTGGGCTAGACAGCTTGAGGAGTTGTCCTTTACTCTATTTAAAGGGAGACTTTTGAGTAGGTCAAAATAGTGGTTCTAGAGAGTAGAATCAGGTCCCAAGTGTTCAAAATCTCCAGCTCTTCCTCTCACTTTCATTTCATCTTTGTAAAGAGGAAGAGTTCCATTTGTGAATGTTTCTCCACCTTGAAGGAGATATTCATAGTGGAGCTCGTGCGTATGTGTGGATCCTTGGATTAGTCACCTCTCTGAGGTGGATACCAAGTAAATCAGGGGGTTAGCATTGCTTTTATTGTTTTTATTGATTTTGTTTGTGTTTAGCTAACAATCTTTGTAGACAAAATTGAAAGAAAGCTATTCACCCCCCCCCCCTCTAGCTTGACGCTGCGATCCTAACAAATAGTATCAAAGCTGGTTCATTTCGGAAGAACTCACCGTTAACTGGAGCATCAAAATGGCGTTTCAAGAGGGTTATAGCACCGCATGACCACCTTTCTTTGATGACAACGATTTCACGTATTGAAAAGGTAGGATGGAATATTATCTTATGAACGATATTGACAATTGGTGTAGCATTGTAGATGGATTTGAAATACCAATGAATGAGAGGGGAGAGCCTTTCCCTATCAAAAGTTGGACAAAAGAGATGTTGAAGAAGGCACAAGCGAATGCAAAGGCTACAACGACTCTTCAATGTGGACTCTCAAAAGAACAATTGAACAAGGTGAGACCGTTCAAAACTGCGAAGGAGCTTTGGGAAAAGCTCATTGAGCTCAATGAAGAATCGAATGAGTCAAGGAGGACCAAGAAGGATCTCTTGGTGGCACAACTCCAATCTCTCACCATGAAGGCCAATGAAACGGTAAGTTAATTACATGGAAGGGTCAAAGAGATCATCAACGAACTTCATGTCATAGGTGAGAAGGTAGAAAATAGGGATCTTGTTGAGGTATGTGCTTCAATCCTTCCTTAGAACCACTTTATGGGCTTCAATGGTTGATGCCTATAAAGTCTCTAGGGATCTTTCTTTGGTAAAATTAGATGATTTATTTTGTGAATTTGAATTACATGAACAAGCTAACTTGTCTACTAAAGAGAAGGGTGTAGCCTTTGTTGTAGAGAAAGAAAGAAAGAAGAAGAAAGAAAAGAAAAAGGTGGTCTACTCATCATCCGACTCGGAGGAGTCAAGTGCCTCCATGGATAACAACCAAGAGTTGAAAACGAGAAGCATCTGAAAATCAACCGAATTAGAAGTGATCATGGTGGAGAGTTTGGAAATTCAAACTTCTCTCATTTTTGTCTAGAGAATGGGTACAAATATGAATTTTCATGTCCAAGAACCCTACAACAAAATGGTATTGTAGAAAGAAGGAATAGGATTTTACAAGAAGCGGCTAGGAATATGCTTAATGCTTACTCCTTACCTAGCTATTTTTGGGCGGAAGCGGTGAATATCACTTGTTATATCCAAAACCGAGTTTTGATTCATAGGTTTTTAGGAAAAACACCTTTTGAATTGTGGAATGAGAGAATTCCTCAAATTTACTACTTTAGAGTTTTTGTGTGTAAGGTCTATATTTTGAACACTAAGGGTGATCTATGAAAGTTTGAGTCAAAGGCGGATGAAGGGATCTTAGATGGTTATTCATCTACTAGTAAAGGGTATAGAGTGTACAACAAGAGGACTAGAGTGATTGAGAAATCATCCAATGTGGATGTTGATGAGTCTACTAGCAGTTACCCTAGGAAGTCTTCCATTGACAAGGATATAGAAGAAAATCAAAACATTACCCAAGAAATGCAAGACTTACATTTAGGGGGTATTGATCAAGGGGGAGGGAAAAGTGCATTGGAAGATGAAAAATGCTATGATAATAATGTAGTAAATGAGCCTATAACCTCTAGGACTCTAAGATAACATCAAGATCATCCTATTGACCAAATAATAGGAGATGTTACCCAAGGAGTAAGGACTAGATCCTACTTTAGAGATCATATTAGTCAAATTACCTTAATTTCACAATTAGAGCCAAAATCAATTGATGAAGCCTTAGGTGATGTGGAATGGATTCTAGCCATGCAAGAAGAGTTGAATCAATTTGAAAGAAGTGAAGTGTGGGAGTTAGTTCCTAGACCCAATGATAGTACACCATTGTCACCACAAGATGGGTATTTAGGAATAAATTGGATGATCAAAGGAAAATTACTAGGAACAAGGCTAGGTTGGTAGCAAGGGGATTCAATCAAGTTGAGGGTCTTGACTATGATGAGACATATGCTCCCGTAGCTAGATTAGAGTCCATCCAGATTTTATTAGCATATGCCGCTCACATGGGTTTCAAATTTCATCAAATGAATGTGAAATCAGCATTTCTTAATGGGGTCATTAAGGAGGAGGTAGAGCAACCACCCGGATTTGAAAACGCAAATTATCCTAATCATGTCTATAAACTAAGGAAAGCCTTATATGGATTAAAACAAGCACCCCGGGCTTGGCATGAAAGGCTCTCACCTTTCTTAGTTTTCAAGGGTTTTAGAAGGGGAACAATTGATCCAACCTTATTTCTAAAAATCTAAGGATAAAGACATCTTTGTGGCCTAAGTATATGTTGATGACATCATTTTTGGGTCAACAAATAGTGAATTTCTCCATGAGTTTATCAAGTGCATGGAAGATGAGTTTAAAATGAGTCTTGTTGGGGAATTGACCTTCTTCTTAGGTTTACAAGTCAAACAAACAAATGAAGGGACTCATATTTATCAAACAAAATATGCTAAAGAAATTATAAAGAAGTTTGAGTTAGAAAATGCTAAGGTAGCATTCACCCCCATTGGCACAAATGTTAAGATGGATAGTGATCTTGAAGGGAAGATAGTGGATCCAAAATAATATAGGAGCATGATTGGTAGCTTATTGTTCCTAACCGCTAGTAGACCAGATATATTATTTGCAGTAAGTATGTGTGCAAGGTATTAATCTTGTGCCAAAGAGTCTCACCTAGTGGTAGTAAAGAGGATCTTAAGGTATATTAAGGATACTCTTAATGTCGGTCTTTGGTATCCTAGAACGCCAAACATTGAACTATTTGGATATACCGACTCGAATTATGCGGGTTGCAAATTAGATAAAAAGAGTATTAGTGGTGGATGCCAATTTATTGGGTCATCTTTAGTTAGTTGGAGTAGTAGGAAGCAACCATGTGTTGCCTTATCAACAACCGAGGCCGAATATGTAGCAATGGGTGGTTGTGTGTCTCAATTACTTTGGATCATGCATTCCTTAGAGGATTATGAGCTTCATTATTCCAAGGTCAAGGTTTTATGTGACAATGTGAGTACTATTAATTTGACTAAAAATCCGGTGCATCATTCTAGGACAAAACACATTGAAGTGAAACATCACTTCATTAGGGATCATGTGGCAAGGGGTGACATAGAATTACATTATGTTGAATCAAAGTCTAATCTTGCCGACATATTTACCAAGCCTCTTCCCAAAGCAGAGTTCACATCTTTAAGAAGAGGACTTGGTATGTGTTTTTGTAGAAGTGTAGGATTGACCTTGGAATAATACAATAGGAAGGTAGTACATTATCCATTAGGATGATACAAATGATTCACTTATGCTTATGACATATTGTTGGGTTATTAGATGTATCACATTATTGAAAATATACCAACTATGGGGAAAGCAAATGTTTAATTAATGAACATCTTGTCCAAAGATCATAGTTGGATATTTCAAATATTTCAAAAACATTACTGTGTTTATTTGCTATGGCATAGATTTGGGAAAAACATGATTTCAAAACTATGTAGAAAGTTTGATACAAAATTGAAGTTTTTCAAAGTTTTTGGGTTTTTGTCAAAAAGTCAATCATGTTTGGATTTTTCATGAAATTATATTTTTCTCTGCTAGAGTACATCATATGAAACATGTTTGCAAACTTTCATGATTTTTTAAATTTTCTGGAATTAATGGTGTGTTTCTGAAATTCGACCCAGATTCTGAAATGTGCAGACTGAAGCGTATCAGTCGACTGCCCCCTGGGGCAGTCGACTGATACCTCTGATTTCAAAAATCTGGGGGTTTTCTGAGGAAGAAAAGTATCCCTAATTGATGCCATTAGTTATTGTTGCTTTGGGCAATCCTTTTGATGGTGTCAAAGGGGGAGAATTGGGTGGTTTAAGTTAGTGTTTGTAACTTAACTTATGATTTATGCAAATTGAAAATTGGGTGTGAGAGCATAGGTTAAGGGGGAGGTTGCCTCTTGTTTTTACTATGTCTATAATTTTCAATTGTTGTTTTACCTAACTTAAACATATTGCCACACATCAAAAAGGGGGAGATTGTTGGGGCAATCGACCCAAGTATGATCCAGAGGATCATGATTTTGATGTGTGTATGCCAATATGGTTAAGTTAGGATGTTATGTTGTTTTGATATGTGTGATTGAGTCTTGCAGGACTTGGTGAGTCACACATAGACTACACATCCGAGGGACGAGAGCCGAGGGAAGAGGACTCCAAGGGCAAGCCTGGGGAAGTGGACTTCAAAGGGCATACATGAAGGATGGCATGAAGGCAAGCCGAGGGCTTGTGTGCGCATCTGAGGGACGATAGCCGGTGGAAGAGGACTTCAAAGGGCAAGCCAAGGGAGTGAACTTGAAGGCATATGTGAAGGGTGGTCTTCGGAGTGAGGAAGAGTGAATATGTGAGCTGGGCAGTCGACTGGGGATGGATCAGTCGATTGCCAGTGGGAAAACTCGAACTCACAGAAAGATCAGTCGACTGGTCCAGGACCAGTCGACTGATCAAGTCAAAAATCTAGTCGTTGAGTTAGCCGTTGGCTAGCTATTGCAATGGGATCAGTCGACTGCCCTAGGGGCAGTCGACTGGTATCGGGCTGGACAGCTTGAGGAGTTGTCCTTTACTCTATTTAAAGGGAGACTTTTGAGCAGGTTAACGTAGTGGTTCTAGAGAGTAGAATCAGGTCCCAAGTGCTCAAAATCTCCAACTCTTCCTCTCACTTTCATTTCATTTTTGTAAAGAGTAAGAATGTCATTTGTGAAGGTTTCTCCACCTTGAAGGAAATATTCATAGTGGAACTCGTGCGTGTGTGTGGATCCTTAGATTAGTCACCTCTCTGAGGTGGACACTAAGTAAATCAGGGGGTTAGCATTGCTTTTATTATTTTTATTGATTTTGTTTGTGTTTAGCTAACAATCTTTGTAGACAAAATCGAAAGAAAGCTATTCACCCCCCTCTAGCTTGACGCCGCGATCTTAACATTTAACACCGCCAATAATTGGTGGTCTCATTATAAGTTTTCTTGTACCTCCCAATAGTTGCTTTAACACCGCATGGCGCATCAAAACAAAAGTTTGGTATTAGAGATTCTCTTATAAAACTTAAAGTCCAAGGTCACATCAAAACTAGGAAGCAAAGAATTAAGCTTAGCGAAATGTTTTTGAAAAATTTCACTTGAGCAACCTTATAAGAACTACACAGAACTAAATGTTTATAGTTATTTTATAGATAACCAATTAGGCATAAATAAGTAAACTCTAATATGATAAGCAAACCATGCTATGATGTTTGGAATTTGATCAATGATTTATAAACTCTCGATGCATAATTAATGAGTTCTCTAGGATTGCACAAAGAATGTTGATGGATTCAAATCTCAAATAAAAATCTAAATTAAATATCTCACCCACACATGAAAGGGGAGTGTCAAAAAAGAAATTTAATCAATTCATATGTTAGCTTTAATTAATGAAAAAAGATGGCTACTAAACTATTTTCAATTTGCTCATACATAAACTTAAATATAAATAAAATTATGACGACTATCATTCCATACCTACTTATAAATATGATATTGTATATTCTGCAAACTTAGAACACACCTCATCAATTTTTTCCTGAGAGTACTATGCTTTTATGAACTATGAACACAGACATTATGTTAATGAAAAAAATAATCAACATTCACTTTATAAAATTTAAATAGTTTATTTCAAATAAGATAAGCAAGATAATATTACTATTGATTGTAGTAAATCTCTCTCGATAGTTTTAAATTTTTCAATAATTTATCTCATTAATCTCATCACATAATAATCACATTGTTTTGTATTTTGTTGCCAAGGAGCCTATGGTAATTAGAGACAAATTATTAATGACAATATACACATTTAAATATATGTTAAACATAAGTATACATACCTTTGTTGGGATCTCCCGGCGACATAAACAAAAACCTGCAGCGGAAACAAGATCCCTCGAGCGATCCATGCGAAAGAAAACTTATACAAAGCCGATCTACAACTTTATCTTATAGATATACCTTTGATACGTGTCGTTTCGTTTATCCCGCTCGTCCAAGGTACGCCAGATCTTTTGCACGTTCAAGCGTCCGTACCTCTATGCGTATCCACACGAACACAATCTCTCAACTTCGAAGAAGAACTACCTTAATTGTGCTAGCAACTTGAGATAGTTCGCAGAGACACCAAGAACCCCAAAATAGGGTTTCGACCAAAGAGGGAGAAGAGGAGGAAGGGAAAAAGACTAAGCTACCATCCAAATGATAAGAAACTCTTTTATACTCATCCCATGAATATGAAGAGGTTTTTGTCCCTCTAGCTTCCCTTCATTAAAGCCAATAAAGAGCACATCTTCTCATGTGGCTCTTCAACTTCTCTCCATTCAATAAAGAGAGACTTTTCCTCTTCCTTTATTATTAATTCATTAAACACTTTAATGAATTAATATCTCATTCAAATGTGGTTGAGTCTAATCTAAATGAGTCTAACTCAAATTAGATCTCAATCCCATAATCCAATTAGATTCACTTGAGTTTAACTCAATCAATCCAATTCAGATCAAATCTTAGTCAAACTAAAATCAATCAATCTCCGAAGTATCGTGTCCTTAGTGTGTGACTCAATAGGTTCTCGTAACGTTGGCAATGTGCCTAAACTGCTTTAGACACATAAGCAATGAGCAGCATCTAGCAATGCATCATTGTTACCCAAGTAACAAGAAAAGTCGAGATCCGACTTAACCTCCATGACTATGACAATGTATGACATTGTCCTTCTATCCTCGATATCTAGATTGACCAATGAGGCATAGACTGTGTCATCCTCGTTAATCTTTGTGTTTCTTGATCCTCAAGTAGACTCACTCAAACAAATGAGCTCAATATCTCATATTGACTCATTTGAGCATGACCATGCGTTTTAACAGTCCTACTGGATCAAGGGACCCACATATATCACTCCCGTCATATGGGAGGGATAGATCCCATCTATATTACTCACATCTCTCCGCATAATTCATTATATACCCAGTGATTGCCTTTATAGTCCATCCTGTTACGGGTAACGTTTGACGGTACCAAAGTATATAACTCCTCATGTAGAGAACCGTAGTGACTTCAGGTCTAAGGAATATTCATACTAATAGTCACATGAGAAAGTTTATGACATTCATATGGCAATCTATGAAACTTTCTCATGACGGGTCAATTCAGTACACATTCTCTAATGTATATCCATGTGTCAACTTGATATCACATATCCATGACTTGTGAGCTCAAGTCATTAATTGACCTACATGCTAGTCTCCATGCATTAATATTGTCCTTGAATATTAATGCTTGACTAAGAATGGTTTAGTATAGTGTTCTCTACATTATCTCACTATCGATTCAACCAATCGATATAATGTAGATAAGAACCTACGACCCAAGGACATTATTATACTTAGTTATTTGACACAAGTATAAAGTAAGTATAATAACCAAACATGTCTTTATTGATAATAGAATATGATAAAAAAGTCCCTAGTCAATCATTACATAATTGACTCTAGGACTCCTACTAACAACCTTTACTACCTCCCACTCAATACTTTTTTTCTACTTTCCTTCCCTTATTTAAATTAAATAATCTTCAGACCTTTCATACATAAATAATATTTGATATATGAGTTTTTTTATTGAGTAAAATAAATTCTTAATATGAACAATATGAACTCACATTTTTACTATATATTTCCAATCCTCATCCACTACAAAAATATTCAGGATTACCGACTAAATTTTCCATCGATAATCCATAGGCAATGTCGGTTACTGACGAAAAATTACCCGTTGGCGCACAATCCGTCAGTAGCAAGTTACCGACGTAAATTCCATTCCTTTGGTGGATTTTTCGACTGATTTATGGTTCGTCTGTCATGTCCACCAATGGAAACCTTTTTGTCTGTCATGTCCACCAATGGAAACCTTTTTTCCGTTGGTACTGGTCATCGATGGAGGTCGTTTTTCAGTCAGAAAATTTCTGACGGAAATGCCAATTCTGTTGGAAATTTTCAATTCCGTCGGAAATTTTCCGACAGAAAAACTAACTCCATTGGAAAATTTCCGATGGAACCGACATTTCTGTCAAAAATTTTCGTATGGAACTAGTATTTCCGTCGGAAAAATATCGCATTCCCAGATTTGAAATTTACCGACGGAATTATATTTCCACCAGCAATATGTCGGAAAAAAATGATATAATATATTTATATTTAGGATTATCATATATACAATTTATATATATCGAAATAATCCATACATATCACATCCAACGATACATACAAACACATATCCAAATAATCATATGTACAAACAATCCATACATATATCCAAACATATCCAAATATTCACATATCCAAATAACTTCACATTCAAACACATACAAACAAATATCCAAATGAAACTAAAGTCCGAACAATTCTTAGTCTCGCAAGTCACAAACTGCACAGTTTGTCTGCAAACCGTCTTTCTTGCTGTCAGAAGATCCTGGATCAGGGGATTCCTTGCCATTCAAAGTACACGCATTGCAGTACCAACACCGAGTTGGAATCTCACTAAGCACAGTTTTGATGCAGGAAAAATGTTACCTTGCCTCGCATCCATCTCAAATGAGGTTGCGCTGACCATTTGCTTGTGCCACAGTGATTACAAGTGCAAACTTTGTACAAATCAGCTGCCTCTATTTCATGGGGGTTTTTTTTCTTCTCCTATAAAGGTATCCTCTTCATCTTCTTTTTGGTTTATTTCTCCCATTATAATGGTCTTTAACTTGTTGGTGTGATTCCTTTGACTAATTTTTGATTGAATTCAATAAGCCTTTTTATTTGTTTAGTGTTTATTATATATTCAATTAGAATACAGTAGTAGCATCACCACAAGATTCTTCATTTGCCTACTTGTTTACTTGTGAACTTATTTTGGTTGATTAATAATCTTTGTTGGATGTATGTCAGTGGACCAACCACCTAGCACGCTAAACCGCCTTATAAAACATTACTCCTACAAGAGTTTCAAGTGCAGAAGTAAACTACTTGTTGAATACCAATTACCAACAGACACACATGATATTTACACCAGTTTAGTAACCTAATATCCTACTGTATCAGTGGCATGATACATTATGGTCCTTGATGGAAATACATAAAAGATCATATCCATCACGTGTTGAAGGAAACTCAATAGAAAAGAGAAACATGCAACGAAAATTTTCACCTGAAGTATCGAGTGGAAAAAGTTTCCTGACTATAATATTTTTTAAGATTTTTTTTATTTCACATAAAAGAGTGGTTAGTTGGTAAATATTTTTAATCAATATCAAACCAAAATATCTTTCTGCCATAAGATAATGAAAATGTATTAAAATTTGTCATGTAGTATAAGTATGCTAATTTATCAGCTGTGTTCCATCTAGATAATATTGAATATACTAGAAAATCACTAATTATCTATAATAATATAGCATGCAACCGAAAAGTTATTTTACTTGCAACATCGTAAGTTACCGACTCTACATTTCATAATTTACTCAACTCGGCAATTAGAGGTTGAAAGAAAACGTCTATCTTATCTTTAGGATTAGTTGGATCAGGAATCAGTAAAGTAAGGAACATAAATTCATTTTTAATGTACATCCACAGTAGTAAATTGTACAGTGTCAATATTATTAACCAAGAAGAATATTGCTGTCCCGACCGACCAAATAGCTGAAATTCATATGTAGAAAGTCTCAATTTGACATTACGAGGTTCCATTTCAAATGAAGGATATATAGTATCAAGATGTTTTCATGTAGAGGAATCAAAGGGATGACATATTATACCTCCTTCATGCTCATGCTCATGCTCATGATGCCACATCATGTGGCATGCTGTAGCGGCAAATGCATATAAGCGTTGAAGTCTAGCAGTTAACGGAAAGTAATATATGGCTTTCTATATAATATTTTTCTTCTTCTTCCATGGTATACGAGAACGATGCTTTTAACAAGGACAACTACAGATTTTGCATTCACTTAGTTCGTTGTTTTCATTCCAATAGATCATGCAGTTATTTATACAATAATCAATCTTCTTTATAGGTAAACTTAAGTCTCTAACCAATTTTTTTGTATTGTAGAAGTCATCAGTTATTATGTTATCAGCAAAGAGCAACTCTAACATTAATTAACATATTTCATCATAATATCTGTCTAAAAAATGATGTTATACTTTTAAATTTAATAACTTTGCAGTAGCTGATAACTGAGAATGACCAGAAGGAATATCTTCCTACACTTTTCTTTCACTAGACTTTAACATTTCATATAATTGTTGATATTCACGTGCAGGTATTTCGTTTATATTGGAATAATCAACTATATTTATCGCATCATGACCATTGATTGTATTGCAACTAGACTTTAACATTTCATATAATTGTTGATATTCAAGTGCAGGTATTTCATCTATATTGGAATAATCAACTATATTTATCGCATCATGACCATTGATTGTATTGCAATATCATTAGTTGATGATTCAGGTGACACAATAAAAATATCAGATGATGAACCAATAGAAGACCCAATTGTTGCAGATACATATGGTTCTCCGTGACAGTATCAGTTATAGTAGTTTAGCACAAAATCATTTCTACATACATGTACTCTCGCAGTATCCTCATCATGGTAGTTTGGATTTCTACATTTTCTATGATTACATGGACACTTTAACTTAGCATCATTCATCCATTCTGAATTACTCTTAACAAAGTTCATAAATTATTCAAGATAAGTAATAAAATCATCTTTGATAAATCCATTAGCTAATCGATTGTACATTCAAACTCTATTCATATACATTGTTATCTAATCTGAATAAAATTGAAATATAAATACACTTTTACAAATTAATTAAATAGTAAAAGTTAATTAAATCATATAAGTTATTCAATTAGTGAGAGCATCATAAGCATAATTCAATATCAAATAAATCATGTAAGTTATTTTAATCTATTCATGAGAATCAACTAACTATTTTGCACGAAAATATAACTCCTATATTAAGCTCTAAAATCACAACAAATGCTAACTTAATAAAATACTAACCTAACAAAATTAGCAAAAAAAATTATAGCTAAAGCAGGAAATATATTATCATACAAAATTAATAACTATATCTGGAAATAAATAGTCGAGTAGAAGAAAAACAACAAATGCAGTAGTAGCCAATAAATAAACCAATTATACCTAAATTACTCGCAATTAATCATAAATATTTAAACAAAATAATATTAAAAGATTCATGCTACAACTATACCATATGAACACATTAAGGTAAAAATAGATTTGCAGATACTTCATGACACATCTTGTTTCAAAAGATGTATACATAGAAAATATTTAAAAGAATAAAACTAATCGGAGGCTAAAAAATTGTAAGTATCATTGTTGATGACACTAGTATAAAAAACTCCAAAAAAACCTAAACAAACTTTGATCCAATTGAATGAACACGTAGCTGTTAAAAAACTAATTATTTCAATTTATTTATTTTAAACTTTCTTAAACAAATATACGAGCAAAATTTAAATAATTAATAAATTGATTTAAAGTGGCAGACTGATTTTAGTTGTTATTAGTCATCACATCCAACTAGACAGCTTGCTGCATGATAGAACATAATAAAAAATAATTAATGAGGATTTTTTTAGTCTCAAACGAGTTTGGTTCCATGAAAAATTTTCACTAGCAATCAAAGTAAATTGGGATGTACTCGCGGCGGACGGTCCAGAAGCTCAGCGTCCCAGAATTCACGTCTCATTTGAAAAAAAAAAATTCTTGTAAAATATATCATAGCTAAAGATCAAACCATGAATACCTAGGATAATAATTAATCACACTTCCACTACACCCCTAACTCCAAAGACTGTAAAATAGATCATAATATCGTTAACAGCTAGAGGAGATAGAACATAATATACTTTAGAAACATCAACTGACACATAAAAAGACAAAACAATTAACATTATCTGAATTGTTGAGTTAGGATTCTTTATAGATTGTGTACATTTATTCTTAAGTATTCCCTGAAAAAAAAAGTAAAAATCATAAGGTAGCAATTATTGTTGTTCCCATCAGAGCAAATGGCAAATCTAGACAAAACAAGCGAAATCAAGTTCAAGTGTTTGCGAACAGACTGTTGCATGTTGTCCATGGTTTCCGGAGAATAGTTCTCTACAATCATGGAGGTAACGACATAAGGATCCATATTTGAAGCTGGTCTCCGGTCCTCAAAGTAGTCGGAAATGCCAGACGACGCCAGTCGCGGCCATACGGCGCCGCCCATGGCTAGAAGGCACCGGCAGCGGCCAGAGCTGGCCGCGTTCGGCTGGCCAATCTGGCTCTAGCCGACAACGGGGAGAGGGGGGGGAGTGGTTTACCATCACCGGAATGAGTCGCTGACGGAGAAGGGGCCAGAGGATGAAATGCGGTGACCTAATTTTGTCAGAGGGCTGTGCCCTAATTTTGTTCTAAAATGCCTAATGCAATTCATTTTTAGTCGGAAATTGCCAACGGAAAACGATTTCTATCTGAAAATTCCGTCAGAAAAGCAATTCTTTCGGGAAACCCCTTTGACCGCTTTTAATTTACTGCCTCGGAAATATTTGGCAGTGTCATTTCTCGACAGAAATGAAATTCAGTTGGAGTATTTGCGACGGAAATAGAATTCTGTCGAAAAAAATGATCAAAACTCTATTTATTTCTGACGGAATTCTAATTGCGTCGGAAAATATCTGGTCTAACCGGCTAAATTGTAAAATACTGACGAAATTAAACATTTTGTCGGAATCTACCGATGGAATACGAATTCCGTCAGAAATCACCAATGGATTTATTTTTCTATCGGTAAGCCCGTTGATATTTCTGATATTTCTTGCAGTGATGGTGAATGTCGTGACTTAGAAAATCTAACAAATAAATAATATTTCAATGACAGTGAAAATCTAATAAAAACTATGTTAATTAGTGTATCTAATTCTTACTTGATATTATATGATATCAAAATTAATTGATCTGCTAGTATAACACTCATCGACTTTTTATCAAAGGACGTACTCAAGAATTGATATTTACTAAAAGACGTACCATGATTTCATTATTACCAAAGAACACATTTATTTTAATGAACTTCCTCTTATACCCCTCCTGCCAAGTACTACATCTCTTTCTCTTTCTTTTTCTCAGTAACGAATTCCGAGACATCTGAACATGATTTTTCAGACTTTTTTTAAAATAATATATTATGGAATCGGGTAAAAAACGTAAGGTAAAAATTGAAAAAATATTTCAATTAAAAATTATTTATCCAATGTGATTTCAAAAATATACAGAGATCATTTTTTATATTTGATTAATATAAATTAATATATTAAATAATATTTAATATATATATTAATATAAAAAAGGCCACTGGGCCTGAAATTTTTGATTTCAGGCCCACATTGGGTCTGAAATTAGATGATTCAGGCTCGACGTGGATTCATTTTTTTTCTATTTTAAAAATATATTAATATATAAAAAAACCTATCAAAACACGTAATTTCATATTAAAACACAAAGTCAGAGTCACGCTAGGAGGGGCTGAACACAATCTTGGATAAATGTAAGTAAATTAAATATATCAATAGTTCTAGTTAGAGTTGAGCTAGGAGATGGTATTTTTGGAATCCAAACTTCTAATAATTATAAATTATGTTGCCATAGGAGATTTTTAAGTCTATCAGTGGGTTTTCATCAAAACCCACTGATGGACCTAGGATATTTGGATTTCTCAAAATCCAATAGTTCTAGTTAGAGTATGAGCTAAGAGATGATATTTTTGGTATCCAAACTTCTAATGATTATAAATTATGTTGCAATAGGAGATATTAGGTCTATCAGTGGGTTTTCATCAAAACCCACTGATGGACCTAGGATATTTGGATTTCTCTAAATCCAATATCAATAGTTAGAGTTGAGCTAGGAGATGGTATTTTTGGTGTCCAAACTTCTAATGATTATAAATTATATTGCAATAGGAGATTTTTAGGTCTATCAGTGAGTTTTCACCAAAACCCACTAATGGACCTTGGATATTTGGATTTCTCAAAATCAAATATCAATAGTTAGAGTTGAGCTAGGAGATGATATTTTTAGTGTCCAAACTTCTAATGATTATGAATTATATTGCAATAGGAGTTTTCTAGGATGAATCAGTGGGTTTCGGTGAAAACTCACAAATAGACCTAGGATACTTGGATTTCTCCATACTTGATATCTCTATTTAGAATTTACTTAGGAGATGTTATTTCTGATGTGCAAACTTAGTACCAATAATTTTCAGTTATGTTCTCTAACCGTATCGGTTGGCACACAAAAATGTATAAATATGACTGCATCTTGGGCACAGTTAAAAGAAACCTCTCTTTCAACATGATTTCAAAAATATAAAGAGATAATTTTTTATATTTGATTACTCTAAATTAATATAATAAATAATATTTAATAAATATATTAATATATAAAAAAACCTATCAAAACACGTGATTTCAAATTCAAATGTAGGGCCTGAAGTCATCATAGGAGGGTCTGAAGTCAAATAACTTTAGACCCTATAAATAATTAATTTAATAAATAATAATTAAATATAAAAAAATATTTTTAAAATAAATGATTTCAGTGTCCTTGGGCCTAAAGTCATCTGACTTCATGCCCTCCTATCGTAATTTCGGGTCCTACGTTTGAATATGAAATTACGTATTTTGATAAGTTTTTTATATATTAATATATTTATTAAATATTATTTATTATATTAATTTAGATATTCAAACGCAATTTATTAATAAAAAACCTATTAATAAATTTATTAAATATTTTATTAATAATCAAATATAATAAATAATCGTTAATAAATATATTAATATATAAAAAAACTATCAAAACACGTAATTTCATATTCAAACGTAGGGTCCGAAATCACGGTAGGAGGGCCTGAAGTCATCTGACGCATGAAGTCAGATGACTTCAGGCCCAAGGGCACTAAAATCATTTATTTTAAAAATGTTTTTTTTATATTTAACATTATTTATTAAATTAATTACTTATAGGGCCTAAAGTTATTTGACTTCAGGCCCTCCTAGGACGACTTCAGACCCTGCGTTTGAATATGAAATCACGTGTTTTGATAGATTTTTTTATATATTAATATATTTATTAAACATTATTTGTTATATTTATTTAGATTAATCAAATATAAAAAATCATCTCTTTATATTTTTGAAATCACGTTGAAAGAGAGGTTTCTTTTAACTATGCCCAAGATGTAGTCATATTTATACATTTTTGTGTGTCAACTGATACGGTTAGAGAACATAACTAAAATTATTAGTACTAAGTTTGCACATCAGAAATAACATCTCCTAAGTAAATTCTAAATAGAGAGGGGGATCGAGTTCGACTGATAGACCTAAAAATCTTCTATTGCAACATAATTTATAATCATTAGAAGTTTGGACACCAAAAATACCATCTCCTAGCTCAACTCTAACTAGAACTATTGATATTTTATTTAATTTACTTACATTTATCCAAGATTTGTTTAGGCCAAGGAGTGCCTGAACACAGATGTGTTTAGGCCCTCCTAGCGTGACTTCATACCCTGCGTTTTAATATGAAATTACGTGTTTTGATAAGTTTTTTTATATATTAATATATTTTTAAAATAGAAAAAAAATTTTGAGTCCACGTCGGGCCTGAATCATCTAATTTCAGGCTCACGCTGAGCCTGAAATGAAAAGATTTCAGGCCCACGCTGGGCCTGAAATCAAAAGATTTCAGGCCAGAGGCCTTTTTTATATTAATATATATATTAAATATTATTTAATATATTAATTTATATTAATCAAATATAAAAAATTATCTCTGTATATTTTTGAAATCACGTTGGATGAGATATTTTTTTAACTGAAATATTTTTTGGTTTTTACCGTTTTTTACCCGATTCCATAATATATAATTTTAAAATAAAAAGTCTAAAAAAGCATGTTCAGATGTCTCGAAATTCTTTACTGAGAAAGAGAAAGAGAAAGACATGCAGTACTTGGCAGGAGGGGTATAAGAGGAAGTTGTTGGACCTTGTATGGCTAGAGAGGGGGGGTGTGAATAGCCAGACACTTAAACTTTTCGCTTCTTTTTGTTTCTGCGATTAGGGTTAGTAGCGGAATACACAAAGACAGAAACAAAAACAACATAAACAGAAAAACTGAAAGAACAACAAACGCTAACTCAGAGATATACAAGGTTCGGGGATAACTTGCCCCTACTCCTTGGCGTGCTCGTGAGGTGGGCGATCCCTTAATTGTCGGCAGATCAAGCCCCGGAACTCCGGATAAGAATCTTCTCCTTCTCGGTGGAGTAACCTCTCCACAACCGTCTCAGTAGAATAACAGTTAAGCGCATGAGACAACAAGAAGGATAGCTCACACAGATGATAGCAGAAATACTCAAGTAAGAAGACTATACAGAGAGCTAAACAACCAATCAAAACCCACAACAAAAACACTTCGCTTGTTTTCTATCTGTTCCCCCGCTCCTCTGCTTCGCCAGCTTCTTCATAAGCCTCTGCTCATCACCCGACGCATCTGCAACCACTAATCAGCTCCGTCACCAACCCACTCACCTCTACTGGGCTCAGTCCACTGAAACCTCTTCAGCCGAGCCTCAGGTCAGTCACCAGCCTCGCCAGACAGTTGCCAGCCCGCGCCAGAAGCCGTTGAATCCTGCGAATGGAAAGCAGACAAACCTGACCGAAGCGAAAGTCGCCAATTAACCCTCCTTCTTGGTTTGTGTCATCCCTGTATTACCTGCACACTCATCAGAGAATTAGCACAACAACTCAAAAGGAAATCAGCAGGTATCAGAAAGGATTCAGAGCGAAATCAGACGTCTGACAACGATTCAAATTAAAGTTATCAGACACTGATCGGTCACCCTGACCGATCAGTTATCCTTCTGATCAATCAGGTCACTTCCTGATCGATCCAGTAACAATCTGATCGGTCACCTTGACCGATCAGAGATTGGGGATCGGTCACCAGACCGATCCACCAGTTCACAGGGATTTCAAGCCACAACCCATAAGCTCCCTAACCTAATCGGTCACCTGAACGATTAGGTTATGCCCTGATCGGTCTAAGTGACCGATCATGTCACCTCTGGACCGATTAGGAGCCATCCTGATCGGTCTAGGAGGGCCCTGATCGGTCCAAGTGACCGATCAGGTTTTCTCCAGACCTTCCTGATCTCTCTCTGATCCGTTCACCAGAACGATCAGAAACCACACAGAAAGTTTCTGTCCTCTTTCTGATCGTTCTCCAGAATGATCAGACACCTTGGATCGGTCACCAGACCGATCTATTATCCAGGGAGTTCGTGTCAATCCCTGATCGGACTCCAGACCGATCCAGCCACTCTATGACTCATGCTCAGTCCTCCAGACCAAGACTTCGTGCCCAGCTTCACTCACCAGGACTTTGTTCAACCTAGCTTCACTCACTAGGACCCGGCTTCACTCACTGGAGTTTCCGTCACCTAGCTTCACTTGCTACGACTCGACTTCACTCACCAGGATTTCCTTCACCTAGCTTCACTCGCTAGGACCCGGCTTCACTCACCGGGATTTCCTTCACCTAGCTTCACTCGCTAGGACCCGACTTCACTCACCAGGACCCAGCTTCACTCACCGGGACCCGGCTTCACTCACCGGGACCCGGCTTCACTCACCGGGGCTTCGTTCACCTAGCTTCACTCACTAGGATTTTTGTCACCCGACTTCATTCACCGGAATTCATGCCCAGTCCCCGACCTGGACTTAAGCCGAACTTATCTTACTCACCTAAACATAAATCGGTGTCAACACCGAAACAATTATCAGGTCAGACTGCATCAACAGTGTTGTCACTAGTTGACTAGTAACGGCTATTTCAAGGACGAGCTCTATTTAAGAGAGCTCAGTTTGGCTATGAAAATGTTGACAAAATAAGCTTAGGTAAAGCTTATTAGTAGTCTACAAGTGCTCTGGTGTGGTTGCAAGGTTGTGGCGAGGTTTCTCCACCCACAAGGAGCGACATGAGTTAGCCGGAGGCTTTCTGGGAACTCATCCACTGATGGATCGGGATCGTCCACCTTACAAACAGTCGTGGAGTAGGAACTTTATCTCCGAACCACGTTAAATTGGTTTGTGTTCTTCCTTGTTAGTTTTAGTTTGTATTGTATTCCGTTGCGCACTAACACGTGTAGGAAGAATCAGTGAATTGATTATTCACCCCCCTCTAGCCGTATACACCGGTCCCAATAAGTGGTATCAGAGCAAGGTTCGCTCATCTACGGACTAATCACCGGGAGAGCAAAACACTAGAGGAAGATGGATTCGGAAGGTCTGCTAGGAATGATACTCGAATCCCACCTCCATATGATCGAAACAATTTTGATTATTGGAGGAAGTGGTTGGAGACTTGGTTTCAAATGGATTGGGATCATTGGACTGCTTTGGAGGTACCATTTGAAGCTCCAACCGATAAGAAGAGGAAACACCTCCGACCTCGGTATTGGACCAAGGATCAAAAGGAGGAAGCGGAGTCGGATAAGGAGGTAACGAGAATTGTATTAAATTTATTACCTTCTTATATTATGTCACGTGTAGGAGAATACAAGAATACTTATGAGCTTGGAGAAAGGTGATAACTATACATAAAAATTCGACACAAGGACAAGGAGTGGAGGAGTCCAAGGATAAGGGCTCATTGGTCCAAGAGAAGGAGAATGACCAATCGGAAGTTGAATCGAGTTTAACATCCGAAGAGGAGGAGGAAGTGGAATCATCCACATCCTCAAGTGAGAAAGAAGAAGAGCAATCCAAGGTGGAGGAGATCTTGGAAGCTCAACTCTCAACCTCAACTACCGAGAAGAGTGGAAAATCCCACATCAAATGCTTTGAGCTTGGGGAAATGGGACACTACAAGTGTAGGTGTCCTTCACTCAAGAAGCTAAAAGAGGTAAACCCTAAACCCGGTAATGTTCATTTAAAAACTAATAAGGGTTGTAGGGATGGAACTAAGGAGAAGAAGCATATAATTTGTTTCACGTGTGGTGAGCGGGGGCACTACCACACAAAATGCCCAAGGAAAGGAGAGCTCAAGAAGCTAGGGCATTTGAAAAAATTAGAAAAGAAGAGGAGCTCAAGTCAAGAGGGAGCTTCAAAGGTAAAAGAGAAGGTAATTCCTTATTTAAAATTTAATCCAATTTTAAATTCCTATATGTTTGTTAAAAATAATATAGATTATTTACCCATGCATAATCATGGATTTAGGTATAATGATAGGAATAGGGTTAACAAAGTAGATAATCCTAGAAAATCATTACCCAAGACTAGACCAAATAAGACTCAAACTACCATGCCTAAGGGGAGGAAGGTAATAAATGAGCAAGACATCAACCCCAAGAAGGGGAGACATATGCCTAGGAAGATGGATAGATCTACAAATGTCCAAGGTGGACATGTTGACACTAAGGTAAAAGCCCTAGAATTGAAAAATCAAGTCTTAAGAGCAAGACTTGAGGAAATGGAGAGAGTCCTAGATAGGTTCAGTATTGGACCTAGGAGACTTGATATGTATTTGGGTGGTCAAAAATCTAAAAATGTTATATTGGGTACATCTAAGGTAAAAGAAAGGAAATATGCTAGGCTAGCATATAACTATGCCAAGGATGGAAAATCCAAAAATGGTAAGGATAAGTCATTTAAAGTTAAGGAAAAGAAGAATTTAACCAAGGACAAGGTGTCGAAGGTTAAGGAAGAATTTAAAGTTAAGGATAAGTCACCCGACTTCACTTACCGGAATTCGTGCCCAGTCCCCGACCAGGACTTAAGCCGAACTTATCTTACTCACCTAAACTTAAATCAGTGTCAACACCAAAACAACAATCAGGTCATACTGTATCAACAGAAGTTCACTAAAATAAGTGTACTCTTTGATAACAAAAAAACTATGATACGTCTTTTAATTTATATCAATTTTTAAGTACGTCCTTTCATAAAAGGCCGAACACTCATTCATGTATGCCTCCATTTTGTATACGTGAAGTTAAAACTTCCGTAAATGGGAGCATGCACGTCTTTCCCAGATGCTACTTTACTGGACTAAATATTAACTCAACTGACAGAAATTAACTCGTTTCATTTTGGACTCGAAATATTACTTATGACTTCATTTAAAAATGCATTTTGATTATGCCATTCTAAAATGTTCTAGCAGACCCAAAATATAATCATGGAATCAAAATTTCAAAAGCACATGCAAATGGTATGTTAGGGCAGAAAAAAATAATTAACAAAGTTAGATAATATCGAATTTGAAATAATTAATTTTATAAAAAAAATTTTATCGGTCGTCAAGATAAATCGAAAATCACTTAGATAGCTGATCTAGAAGTCCAATGTCCCACAGTTACATGCCCCATTTAGAAGAAAAAATCCAATAAAATCCATCATAATCAGAGATCGAATCGTAAATACTTGAGAGATAAAGAATTATCTTTCCATGCAATATATTCATTGTAGAAAAAAAAATAATTAACGAGGTTGGATAATATGGAACCTCGGATGATCGACCCGGTCCCACGAAAATTTTCCATCAACTGTCAGGGTAAATCGAGAAGCGTTCACGACGGACAATTCAAAAATCAACATCCCAAGGTTCATATTCTATTTGAAAAAAAAAAATCTTATAAAATATATTATAGTTGAAAATTAAATTATAAATATTTGAAATGATAATTAATTATTTTTCTACTAATCATAATTTCAAGGGCCACAATACGTTGATTGCATAGCACATACATTAGATGTATCAACTCGTAATACTTGTCCAAACCTATTCCCATTAACATCACTATCTTATCCAACTTGAACAAAACTATTCTGACACCTTAAATGAGGATTGTACTTATGATTTTTCATCATTGTTTGGTCAGAAAAAGTGAGAACATTAGCTTTGGTCAGAAACGAGAGAAGAGATATCATCATCAATAACATGGTGTGTGGAAATAGGAAAACCCACTCGTCACTCCAATTCAGTTGGTAGTCGGAGAACTCTCATCCATAGGGTATGATTAGATAAAATAGGGGGAAAGGGACTAAAAAAATATAAATAGGAGGCTACTACTTAAATAGTCGGTGTAGGACGTGTCAGAATAGACAAATAAATATAATTAAAATTTTTAATTTAATATTATCTTTTAATTTTATCCTTTTTTATTTATTTTTATATTAAATTATATCCTTTTGTATTTATTTTCATATTAAATTATATTATATCATTTCTTATTTATTTCATATTAAATTAATTTTTTAACTTATAAAAATATATAAATCCATTATAATTTTTAGCATCATTATCAAAATTATCTAAACTCAATTATATTCTTTCTTATATATTTTATACTAAATTATATTTTTTAATATTTATTTTCATATTAAATTATTTTTTATTTATTTATAAAAATTTATTTCAGATGACCTATCCAAATTTATTGAAAATAAAAAAGGAAAGAACTGATCCAGTAAATAACTCGTACTTTATCATCTCTTTCACTTGTTTATCCTTGCACACTAACAATGCAGAGCATATCTGCTTGCTATGCAAATAACATTAAGACTACGTTGGGTAAGGATAATCAACTTTGTAATGTAATCAGAATTATATTACAAGATTGATTATTTTATTTAGTACAATTTTAAAACTATAATATAATGTAATGTAATCTGCATTATAAAAGATAGTTAAAGTATTATAATCTGGATTATAAGATCAGTAAAATGTAATCTGGATTATATTACAGACTTAATTATATTACAAACAGAATTATATTATAACTAATCAAACGCAGCTTAAAAGTATTTTTCGAAATGAAGCATTCTTTCTGTGCTGCATTTTCCAAATATATTTCCAAAAACTATGTTTGCTGATGGGGTTAAGGATCTCAGGGTTGACACGTGGAATGAGAAAGCTATGTGTCTGGGTCCATCAAGTTCGAACGCCTATCTTGGACTCCCGGGACCACCTCGGGAGGGCAGATCCCCGAGACCAACTCGGGATGGTATACGGCCAAGACCTCCCCAGGAAGACAGGCTCCCGAGGCCCTTCTAGGAGTTGGGGGGGAGGGGGGAGATTCCTGAGACAACCTCGGGAAGGCAGATCCCCGAGACCAACTCGGGATGGTATACACCCGAGACCTCCCCGGGAAGACAGGCTCTCGAGGCCCTTCCGAGGGAGGAGATTCCCCGAGACCCTCTCGGGAGAGTGGAGCCCGAAAAGTCATATACCCGATAGCCCGATTCCAATAACTATTTCCCTTTCTTGTTTAGGAAAGTTGACGGATAATTATTGTCCTTTATATGCGATAATTAAGGCCTTAATATTCGCTGGAGCCGTTACCTAAGAGTTATTAGGTAACCGACAAGTAGGGAACGTGGAGGAGAACGTTGAGATACGTGCGACCAAGCCCTCAAGTATATAAGATACTTTAACCCACAGGTAAAGAGGTTACGCTCTCTGAACTCGCATCTTTCTCCTTGATTTTCCTCTTACAAGCGACTTAAGTTTTGACTTGAGCGTTGGAGTGGGCTCCCCCGGAAAATTTCTGGCGTGTTCCCATTAACGCTCGTGTTGATCTCGCAGGGTGTGATCTACGCCCTTTCATCATCATCTTGGTGGGTTGGACTCTGGTGACTCGTCGTCTTCGTCGATTCCTTCAAGGAGTGAAGAGTAGCTAGTTCTTAGGTTATATGGTGACAGAGAGGGGCATCGAGGCAAATTCAGATAAAGTGAAGGTCATCCTCGAGATACCCTCTCCTCGCAACTTCAAGGAGGTACAGAGGTTGAACGGTAGGATTATAGCCTTGTCTAGATTCATCTCCAAGTCTACCGATAGGACCCTGCCCTTCTTCAAGATTCTAAGAAAGACAATCAAATTCGGCTGGGACGACTAGTGTGAGAAGGCGTTTGCGTATCTGAAAGCATATCTGGCCGAGCTCCCCGTCCTTTACAAGCCAGTGGAAGGGGAGACATTGTTCGTCTACCTGTCCGCGACCGAGCAAGCGGTGAGCTCTGCACTTATCCGAGAAGAAGGCACTGTGCAATACCCGGTCTACTTCTTCGGACACCTCTTGAAGGATGCAGAGACATGCTACACCATAATGGAGAAGTTGGCCTACACTTTGGTATTAATGGCTCGGAAGCTCAGGTCATATTTCTTAGCACACTCAATCATGGTTCTCACCAACAGTCTGCTGGGACGTTTTCTCACCAATTCGGAAGCCTCGGGTCGGCTGATCAAATGGACAGCAGAGCTGAGCAAGTACAGAATTGAGTACCAGCCCCATACTACCATCAAGGCACAGGCCCTTTCAGATTTCATGCTCGAAGCTGTTCTGGAGCCCAAAGCCGAGGAAATCTGGAAGATCTATGTCGATGGGTCATCTAACATCAAGCACAACGGAGTCAGAGTGCTAATGGTTCCCTCCCGGGGAGATACGTTGCATTTATCTATCCGACTCCACTTCCGAGCCCCCAACAATGAAGCTGAATATGAGTCGATCCTAGCAGGGTTGCAAGTAGCCAAGCATGTGGGAGTTGCTCGCATCATCCTGCATTCAGATTCACAGCTCGTTGCCCAGCAAATAAAGGGCGACTTTGAAATAAAGTGAGAGCACTTGCAAAGGTATGTAGCCATTTACGAGCAGCTGAAATCCTCTTTCACAGAGGTTATTCTACAGAAGGATTCCCGAGCGGACAATGTCAAGGCGGGCGAACTAGCCAAGTTGGCTAGCTCCATTTCTGCATGGCAGCTGGACGAGCCCAGTACCACTGAAGAGACTATAGCTAAGATTGAAGAAGAAGCTGAGGGCAATACCTTAACTGATTGGAGAGATCCATATGTGGAGTTCCTATGCAATGGGAATACGCCAACTGATGTTCAAGGAATCCTACTATTCCGCTGTCGAGCTTCCAGATTTACACTGGTAGGAGATCAACTATATAGGAGAGCCTTCGCCCGACCACTCCGTAAGTGTGTCAGGCCAGAGGAAGCCGACTATGTCATGCGAGAAATCCACGAAGGCATTTACGGAAGCCACATTGGGGGAAGGCCTCTATCTAAGAAGATTATCCTGGCAGGGTACTTTTGGCCAACATTGCAGGTCGATGCTCTCCAGTTCATAGCCAAATGTGAGGTCTGCCAGAGACATCAACATATAACTCACCGACCGATTGAGCCGCTGCGAGTCTCCACAGTGTCATACCTATTTGATCAGTGGGGAATGGACATTGTGGGTCCATTTTGTAGGGATCTTCTGGTGACATAAACAAAAAATGCAGCAGAAACAAGATCCCTCGAGCGATCCATGTGAAAGAAAACTCGTACAAAGTCGATCTACAACTACTTATCTTATAGATATACCTTTGATGCGTGCCCTTTCGTTTATCCCGCTCGTCAAGGTACGCCGAATCTCTTGCACGTTCAAGCGTCTGTGCCTCTATGCGTATCCACACGA
>JAGFNQ010003650.1:0-44019 GCA_024364735.1 Boesenbergia rotunda
TTTGAAAATAATCTCTTGCAAATGTAGATACAATAAGATTTCACAGAACAAATTTTTTCCCCTACATTTCATATTGATGAAACTTCTAGTTATTTATCAAGACAAACACAATTCGTAATAAGTCTACAAACTTTATGAGCTAATTAAATACCAACCATGTTTTTATTAATTATTCTTCCCGCACACATCTTCTAAAAAAATATGAAAATAACAATTATATTATAATCTCGAATTTAATCCATTTAAAATAATTTTAATAGAAATATTTTAATATAATAATATTTAGTTAATTATTGTAATTAAATTGAATCAGTTTAATTTAACGGTAAAGTTGCTTTAAATCTCTAATGGAGAGTGAAACTTTACATTCACTCCCCACACAAGTTTTTGTTTGTTTTTGCTCCCTGATAAAACTGAGTATAAAAGGATGAAAACTGAGTATACATCAGTGAAAACTGAGTATAAAAGAGTGAAACTTGAATATAAAAGAGTGAAAATTGAGTACAGGGTTATTGATGTGGTGGATGAAAACTGTCATACTCAGTTTTCTAACTTTTATACTCAATTTTCTTCAAATAATACTCACCAAACATCACATCAGGGACTGCATGCAAAGAAATGTTTGGGTAGGGATTGCATGCGAAGTTGACTTGGTAAGTGGGGAGTTTAGGAAAATTTATCCTTAATTTAATATTTTTAAATAGTTTTAATAATGTCTTTGTTAAAAAAATTAATTAAAAATTATAGAAAAAATGACGCCATTGTTGTTATAATAATTTAAAATAAATTTTTGATCGTCTAGAAACATCTAAAATAAAAATATATATTAATCAGTAGGTATTACCTAAAATCTATTATTTTATATGTGTGGGTCTGTTCTATTTAAATAAAAATTTATAAAAAATGCTTAGTTTTTGAGAAAAAAACGATTAAACGTCTAAACTCAGACGAAGCCAACAGAAAAAAAAAGTATTATATATGTGCGTGTGAATAAAAATTTATAAGAAATGTGTTAGTTTTTGCTATATATGTGTGCGCCTGCCTTATCCTCTCCTGTCTTCTGCATTGTACACTCTGTCTCCCGTCAGTCTCAACAGGAAGTTTCTTTCCGAAGATAGAAAAAGCATGAGCAGCGTTGTGCAGGAACACAACACAAACAGATGGTCTCTCGCCGGGACGACTGCTCTGGTCACCGGAGGCTCCAAGGGAATCGGGTACTTCCTCCATCTAATTAATTTTTTTCTATATTAATCTACTCATCGATCGATCGATCAAGCTTAATGTAGGTATGCGATCGTCGAGGAGCTCGCCAGACTCGGATCGGCGGTGCACACTTGCGCCCGCGACGAAGCGGATCTGGAGAAGTGCCTGCAGCAATGGCGCGGTTCCAATCTCAAAGTCACCGGATCTGTCTGCGACGTTTCGTCCCCGAGAGAGAGAGAGAAGCTCATGGCGACGGTGAAGCCCCAATTCGATGGGAAGCTCAACATTCTAGTATTAATTAATTCCCCCCCTTTTTGATTTTCCTCCCCTTCTAAATCCTAAACGAAATTTTAATGTTCTTCGTTTAATTTGCAGGTTAACAATGCAGGGACAACCATCTTCAAACCGGCGATGGAGCAAACCTTGGAGGATTTCAAACTCTTGATCAGCACAAACCTGGAATCGGCGTTCCACTTGAGCCAACTCGCTTACCCCTGTGAGAAAATAATTAATCCAGACATTAATTATCATCATATTTTATTTTATAATTTTATTCTGATAAATTTTATGACTTAGTTTTGGATTAGCCTTTCCTATCTTAATAGGATAACTAGAGAATTAGTTTCCCTATTTTTATTCCTATTTTAATGGGATAAGTTATGACTAAGTCTTGTTCGTGGTGTATTTAAAGGGTCCTAGAGGCATGTGAAATAGTGTTTCAATTTTATTGTAAGTTTGTTTCTTCCAGAAAATAAATTCGTTCGTTCTTCTTTCGTTCTTTCGGGTTTTTTCGTTTTCTTTTTGTTCCTCTTGCGTATTGGTGTGGTTCTTGGGTGCGCTATTCTTTGATCTGAGCCAACAATTGGTATCAGAGCTTTGGTAGTATAGAGCAGCCAAGAATCCTCGCTTCCACAAAAATGTCGAGCATCGTAGCGAAGGAGAATGGCGGAGTGCCATTTCCCTATCCGATGCTAAACCCTCACAATTATACTGTGTGGGCAATAAAGACAGATGCAATTCTCGATGCCCAGGGAGTCTGGGAGGCGGTGGAGCCAGAGAAAGAAGCCCAGGTGGATGCAAAGTAGGACAAAAAGGCACGTGCATACATCTTACAGTGTGTCCCCGAAGACATTCTTCTCCAAATCGCAACAAAGAAGACGGCGAAAGAAGTCTGGGACAGCCTCAAACTGAGGTACCTAGGCAGTGAACGAGTGAAGAAGGCACGCGTACAAACGTTGAAGAGCGAGTTTGACGCCCTCCGGATGAAGGAGACCGATACAATTGATGAGTTTGCTGGCAAACTCAGCGCCCTGAGTAGCAAGTTCTCCACTCTCGGTGCCACGCTTGAAGATTCCTCGTTGGTAAAGAAGTTACTCGATTCTGTCCCTGATAAATTCTTTCCTATTGTTGCTGGTATTGAGCAGTTCCACGACCTTGAGACTATGCCATTTGAGGAGACTATCGGACGACTGAAGGTGTACGAGGAACGAACACTACGATTACGCGGCAATACCAACGACACTGAAGGTGAACTCCTACTTAGTCATGCCGAATGGCAAAAGCGACAAAAAGAGAGCAGCGTGAACACTCCGTCAGAAGGCAAGGGTCGCGGGTCCAGCGGCCCTAATCGTGGCAAGTGGCGTGGGCGAGGGCGCGATCGTGGTCATGGTACGCAGCGCCAAGACAGTGCAGGAGGCACTAGCGGCAACAACAGTGGCACCCGTAACAAGAGACACATAAAGTGTTTCAATTGTGAGAAAATGGGGCATTATGCGTCCGAATGCTACAGCAAGCGTCGAGATGATGAGGCTCACCTCACTTGCGACACCGATGAAGAGCCAACACTGATGATGAGCGTGTCCCACGAGGAGTCTCACGATATAATTCTGCTCAGTGAAGAAAGGTTTCTTCCAGAGATGTATCGCAACGTTAAGAAAGGGGAAGATAAAGACGTCTGGTACCTTGACAACGGTGCCAGCAACCACATGACGAGTCATCGCGAGAAGTTTCAAGAACTAGATGAAACCATCACCGGGAGGGTGAGGTTTGGCGATGGATCAACCATAGAGATCATGGGCAAAGGGACAGTTGTGTTCGAATGCAAGAACGGCGATCAGAAGGCTCTCCATGAGGTATACTACATTCCAAAACTTTGTAGTAATATCATCAGTCTTGGTCAATTGACAGAAACTGGGAACGAAGTGCACATGGAAGGAGATGTCATGAAGGTGATTGATGGGAGCAGGAAGCTCTTGATGCTGGTAAAGCGAACACAAAATCGCTTGTACAAGATAACCTTGAAGACATTCAAGCAAGACTGTCTCCTAGCAAGCCTAGAAGACCCAACTTGGTTGTGGCATGCAAGGCTCGGGCATGTAAATTTCCATGACTTGAAGCTACTGGGGGAGAAGAAATTGGCGGTTGATATGCCACTACTGCCCCAGCCGAACAAGCTTTGCGAGGTGTGTGTGATCGCCAAGCATGCAAGATTGCCGTTCCCGTACCAAGCAAACTTTAGAGCAAAGAAGCCGTTAGAACTTCTCCATGCTGATATTTGCGGGCCAATCTCACCATGTACACTTGCCGGTAACAAATATTTTCTTCTAATTGTGGATGATTTCACTAGGTGGATGTGGGTGTTTGCATTGGCAGCAAAGAGTGATACATTCCAGGCATTCAAGAAGTTCAAATTCCTGACAGAGAACAAGATTGAGTACAAGATCAGAACACTCCGGACGGATCGAGGCGGCGAGTTTCTATCCACGGAGTTTACTCGATTCTGTGAAAATGAAGGAATCGAGCGGCACCTCACGACTCCCTACACCCCTCAACAGAATGGTGTCGTGGAGCGCCGCAATCGCACTGTAATGGCCATGGCAAGATCTCTCCTCAAGGGTACACATATGCCGGCGAGGTTCTGGGGAGAAGCGGTTAGACATGCCGTTTATCTGCTGAATCGTCTCCCAACTAAGGCGTTAGGAGAACGCACTCCATTTGAAGCTTGGACGGGGAGAAAGCCACATCTTGCCCACTTGAGAGTGTTCGGTTGTGTTGCATATGTGAAAAACATAACCCCTCATCTGAAGAAACTTGACGACAGAAGCTCACCCATGGTATACTTGGGTGTCGAGGAAGGCTGCAAAGCTCATCGCTTGTTTGATCCAAACCACAGCAAGCTACAAGTAAGTAGAGATGTCATATTTCAAGAAAATTCTGAGGGGACATGGAATGCAGGTGCTAACAATGAAGAAAACTTGCCGAGTTTTATGATGCTGGATCCACTTTACTGCGACGAGGCGATTGTTGCAGCAGACGTTAAGGCAGGGGCGGAAAATGTCATACCATCAGCAGCAGTCATGGTACCCATGACAAGAGCATCAAGTCCATCTACTCCATCATCGAACTCGAGTCCATCTACACCATCATCGAACGCCCGTGCAACTACCTCGCCTCTGGTAACAAACACTCCCGATTCTTATGAAGGGCCAGTCCGCTATAGGTCCGTTGCCGATATCTATGCCAACACTGAGGAAGTGGTTGGTATTGATGAAGAGCTGATGATGGTGGTGTCTGATGAGCCAACAAGTTATCAAGAAGCTGCAACTGAGGCTTGCTGGTACAAAGCAATGGAGGAAGAATTGAAATCTATTGAGATGAACCAGACCTGGATGCTAACTGAACTCCCATTAGGCCGCAAACCTATCGGTCTAGACTGGATGTTCACATTGAAGAAAGATTCAGATGGGAAAGTTGTTAAGCACAAAGCAAGATTAGTTGCTAAAGGCTATGTACAACGACAAGACATCAACTTTGAAGAGGTTATGCATTGTCGTCATCTTCACATAGTGCTGTGTTGCCTTATCTTCATACATGTCTCCAGCCAGGTTTGGGTCGTGTTGCTAGATTGGTTACATTGGAAGTGGAAGATGGAAATGCTTCACATGATGTTGTCCAGCATCCCAAACTGTCTGGAGAAACTACAATACAAAATGCAGTTACAGAGGTTGCTACCATGGTGGGGGAGAATCCTAGGAGTGAAGTTAACTGCCATGCGACAACTACTCGGTGTCCGTGATTTACAGTCATGTCTGGATTAGGGGGAGTAATGTGAGAAAATAATTAATCCAGACATTAATTATCATCATATTTTATTTTATAATTTTATTCTGATAAATTTTATGACTTAGTTTTGGATTAGCCTTTCCTATCTTAATAGGATAACTAGAGAATTAGTTTCCCTATTTTTATTCCTATTTTGATAAGTTATGACTAAGTCTTGTTCGTGGTGTATTTAAAGGGTCCTAGAGGCATGTGAAATAGTGTTTCAATTTTATTGTAAGTTTGTTTCTTCCAGAAAATAAATTCGTTCGTTCTTCTTTCGTTCTTTCGGGTTTTTTCGTTTTCTTTTTGTTCCTCTTGCGTATTGGTGTGGTTCTTGGGTGCGCTATTCTTTGATCTGGGCCAACACCCCCTCCTTAGGGCTTGTGGAGGTGGGAGTATTGTGTTCATCACCTCCATCTCTGCCTTCATTGCCTGGGATCATCTCTCTGTGTATGCATCAACAAAAGGTGCCTACTTCTTGCATAGATTGAATTTGCTTAGCTTGAATCATTTGGAAGATGAACTATTTTCTTTGATCTTCTTCTCCTCCTCCTTTTGAATAGGAGCAATGAATCAACTGACTAGAAATCTTGCTTGTGAATGGGCCAAAGATAACATTAGAACAAACAGTGTAGCTCCAGGGTCCATAAGAACACCGCTCGTTGACTTTGTAAGTGAACACAGCTAGCTTGTTCTTAATTATCTAGAAAAGAAAGGATTACTGGCGAAAAAGAAATTAAAAAAAAATGGCTGATGAATATGGATTTGTTTGTTGTGGCAGTTGGTTAAGAACGACGAGTTTGTGGCGGAGGAGAATCATCGTGTGCCTCTCGGGCGTTGGGGGGAGCCGGAGGATGTGGCCGGCGTCGTGGCCTTCCTTTGCCTCCCTCCGTCTTGCTACGTGAATGGTCAGGTCATCGTCGTCGACGGAGGTAGAATTGTGAACGGAAATCACTAAGCAGTTTATAGGTATCTTTGAATAAGGTGGGTGTTTAGAATCACGCTGTTATGAAGATCTTGTACTATAAGAAAAAAAATAATGCCGAATTTAAAATTTCATTATTAATTAATAACCGTGATAGGGTTGAACATCTCCGGATTGACATATGACATAGGGAAGTTACGTGTTAGGGTCCATCGAACTCGACTATCGAGGTCGGACTCCCGATACCACCTCGGGAGGACAGACGTCCGTGGTCATGTCGGGTCGTAGGCTCCCGAAACCACCTTCGGAGGACTGACGCCCAGGTCATCTCGGGAGAGGAGACCTCGAGACTAACTCGGGAGAGTGGAGCCTAAAGATTAATATATCAAATAGTCCGACTTCAAGTAGTTGTTCCTCTTTCCAAATTAGGAAAGTCCGACTTCAAATAGTTTGATGCTTTTGGCAGGATAAACAGGTGGAGATCAGCCGGTCGACATCCCTCTGCAGGGAGGGCCAGTAGTACCAGGCCAGTAACGCTTTCCGAGCCACAGCCTGAGCCCCTGCATGACTTCTGCACACTCCCATGTGTATCTTCCTTAGTACATAATCTGCATCTTTTTCCCCCAAGCACTTGAGTAGGGGTCGGGCGAAGACCCTCTTGTAGAGCACATCTCCGACCATTGAGTATTGCCCCGCTCTCTTTCTCAGGAGCCGAGCCTCCTCCTGGTCGGCCGGCAGGACCTCGTTTGTTAAGTATGCTATGAGGGGTGTCCTCCAGTCCGTCCCGAATTCCAGCTCGGTCTGCTGCTCAATATGCATCACCATCATGGTGTGACTGATCGGCTGAGATATCACCCAGGAGTCGACAGAGCTGGCCAACTTGGCTAACTCGTCCGCCCTCAGGTTGCTCTCTCTCAGGATTTTTTTGTATTTGAACCACCTGAAATCCGACCTTCAACTTTTCAAAGGCCTCCACGAAGGCTTGTAATCGGTCGTTGTTGACCTCGAAGCGACTGGAAAGCTATTGGGTGGCCAACTGAGAGTCTGAATATAGGAGCACCCGAGTGGCGCCCACATGCTTGGCCGCTTGGAGTCCTGCTATAACGGCCTCGTTCTTGGCTTCATTATTCGTGGCCCGGTACTCCAGCCGTATGGACAGATGGAACTGCTCTCCCTTGGGTGAAATCATAAGAATACCAATTCCACTACCTTGCCGAGCCGACGAGCCATCCGCATAAAACTGCCAGGCCTCCTCCACCTCGTTCGAGTGCAACTCGCTCAAGAAGTCCGCTAAGGCTTGCGCCTTGATTGTCGGCCGAGCTTGATACTGTATGTCATACTCGCTCAGCTCGGTCGTCCACTTGATCAATCTTCCGGATGCCTCGGGATTTGAGGCGACCCTTCCCACGTTGCTGTTGGTTAGTACCACAATCGGATGCGCTAGGAAATATGGCCTGAGCCTTCGGGCGACCAGCAACAGGACATAAGCCAACTTCTCGAGTGTTGTATACCGACTCTCGGCTCCTTTTAATAAGTGGGCAAAAAAGTATACAGGTTGTTGCTCGGCTCCTTCCTGCCGAACCAGGACCATACTGACTGACACGGCTGAAGCAGCAAGATATACAGACAAGACTTCTCCCACTTCCGGCTTGGCTAACACAGGCAACTCGGCCAAGTACTCCTTCAATTCTGTGAACGTCTTGTCGCATTCGGCGTCCCACTGGAACTTGGTGGTTCGTCTCAGGGTCTTGAAAAAGGGTAACCCACGCTCGGCTGATCGGGATATGAATCGAGATAACGCCGTGATGCGCCCAGTGAGCCTCTGCGCCTCTCGTAGATTCCGTGGTGGGGGCATATCGAGTAGGGCCTGAACCTTGCTCGGATTAGCCTCGATACCCCTCTCGGTCACAATGTATCCGAGGAATTTGCCGCTCCGAGCCCCAAAATGACATTTGGCTGGGTTTAGCTTGAGGTCATACCTGCGCAGAGTCTGGCAGGTCTCTTCCACGTCTTCCACCAGGTCCGCAGCTCGACCCGACTTGATCAATATATCATCCACATAAACCTCGATGTTCCGGCCGATCTGCGCTCTGAATACTTTATTCATCATCCTCTTGTAAGTGGCCCCGGCGTTCTTTAGGCCGAACGGCATGACCTTGTAGCAGTATGTTCCGCCGGCCGTGATGAAGCTCACCTTTTCTTGATCTTCGGTCGCCAACGACACTTGATGATACCCCTGGTAGGCGTCGAGTGTCACTCCCCGAGGTGCCGCTCGTCCGATACCGACCGGACAGCTACTCCCTCATCTTGGCGGACAATCAAAAAACTCAATCACTACGACTACCTCAACCTGCTTGTACCGCAGCCTATAGGGCTGGAACAAGCGACTGTATAAAGCAAAAACGAAAACGACGACAAAGCTGTGTACCGGTACGACTTACGACAAAACCAAAACGGAATCGATGCCTCCATGGCACACAAAAGTACAACTATACTGCCGTCAAATGGTTGTCAGAACAGAGCACAACATATGACAGCGGAAGTGAAAAGAAACAAAATGAATAAAAGAAAAGGGTACCAACATGTACCACAACCAAAACATAGCACAATCGCGGAAATCGTCTCGGAGACACATGAACTGGGACAGACTGCTGGGCAATCCAGACGGTCATCCTGAAAAGATAAAAACAGGGCTAACGGGGTGAGTCCAAAGAACTCAGCGAATACAGTTTGATATGCACAGGAAGAAATAATAGCAGTAAGTCACCGTCTATCTATCTATCACAATACTGAAGATAACTGCAGTAAAAAGAAATGCAGAACTGAACCATAAGCAGTAAAGGAACTACATACCTACCTGCGTCGATCCAAACCCGGTAGTATGCATGTCAACCAAGTGCAACAATCACAATCATATGCATCAATGCACAGTATGCTCATGATGCAGCATGGGTCACCCCTGATGCCAGTCGGTCAATAATGCACACGCGGGACCATATGGGTAGGGCTCTGACCTGGTCTTCCCTACACGAACAGACAGTCTATAATGCACACGCGGGACCGAACGGGTAGGGTCGGAGACCATGAACGAACCCCGCCATCGGGTGGAGTAACATCCTAAACGCCCCTCACTATCATCGGATAGGTAGGGGACCTGCTGCAGTGCCGGGACCGCCAACGGGACTGCACGACAGGTCATGTGGCAGGTCTGACAGCCCATCTCAACCACTAGGAGAGTCGAAGGTCGCCTACATATGCCCCTACACGAGTAGCAAGTACGACGACCCATCTCAACCTCTAGGGAGTCAAAGGTCGTCCCCTATGCTACGTGCAACAATGATGCATGTCACAATCCCATACATTATCCACTATCTATCCCTGCTGTCATCTACATGATATGCAGTAATCCAGATAACCGGTATGCACCAATACCTAAATCCTAGCGTAAGGTATAAGGTAAACTGTGCATCACCAATCCATACAGAAATAGTAAGCAATAAAGCTAACAGATACAACTACCGAAGCAAGAGCACAGAGATAAAGATATCAGATATCCCTACTACTAACTATATCTAGCTATGCATAAAAAGAGGTACCCGCCTCGATATAAGAAGTCCATGCGACGAGAATCCCCCGTCCAAAATAATATCTGCGACAAGTGAATCAACTAAATGTCCTGCATCAAAAACAAATAACAAATACAACTTAGCTAATGGTATAATTTATTAAACGACCTAACTCAACCAACCAAGGTTGGATTTAGATTAGGTCTAACCCAAACCTAACCAACCATACCCACACAGATCCAAACACTCACTCGGCTGACCTGTTTCCCAGGATGCAAACCCATCCTATGCATCATACAAACTGCAACCAACGCCATGAATGAAAACGTTCCCCACTCGGATAAATGAACAAGAACGCAGCTCAACCATTCAAATTCGAACTCACGCAAAATCCTACCCAAACAAGAACACAAATCCAACAATTCCAAATCTGATCAAAGAGATCAGAGACACCAAGAACAGAATAGAAGATTCTGTGATCAGATTACGAATTCAACAAAAACATCCCACCTTAGAGTTCCACAGCATCAATAGAGGATTAAATCAAAACTACTACCTTCTACACCATTCGATAACTGATGAAGAACACAAGATCTCACTCGAGAGATGGAAACAACCAAATCCATACAACAACTCAAGAAAACAAACCCGAATTCTCGGCCAAGCTAACCTCACGGCAGAAGGAAAGAAAGAACAAAACAAGAACAACGGGGAACTCAAGATCTAACCCGTAGCATCACGATCTTACCTCCTGGTGCACGCACACGCCAATCGTCCTCTGCTCCAATTGACTCCAAATGGAATTCATCCACTTGATAAATCCAGATCCCAGCTACCCCTTCCGCCAATCCCTAATTCGCAAACCACACAAGGTGTAGGATCGATGCACGTGAGAGGAGGGGTGAATCACGTGACTTTTTTAAATTTAAATCAGAGTGCTTTAAAAAGCGTGCACAGCGGAAATGAAAGAAACGATTATAAAAACGAACACACACACACGAACGATTTTTACTTCGTTCGGAGCCTTCGGCGACTCCTACTCGAAGGCCCAGGTCCCTCGGACCTTTCCGTTGGGCAATCCACTAAACTCTCTATCGGTCAACCCCGATAGAGTAGGCGAGTACAAATGAATTGAAAGTGTGACAACCCCACACTTTCAAGTAATTAAGTGCAATAAAATATGTATTAAAAAGTTAAGTTCTTCTTTTTACCGACGTCCGGAGTAGGTCGACTCTTTCGGGGCAGCAGGACGTCGTCGGCTCGAAGTGAGGCGTTTCCGGAGCAATGCGCGAGCGTAGAAGAACTTTGAGGCGTTGGAAGTAGTGTTGTATCTCCAGCCTTGGTCGAAGGCTCTATTTATAGCCCTGGGGGCGCCCGGGATGCTCGGGGCGCCCCCCACGTGGCTTTCGATCCGGTGCGCCCTCCGGTCAAGGCTGATCTCTTCATCTTCGGGATCAGCTTTGACCGGGGCGCCCGACGCGCACAGGGCGCCCGGGTTGACCGGTCAAAACCTCATCTCCATGGCTTCGTGAGGGTGAGCTGCAGCAGCTGAATCTGCGTGGCATAGTGGGCGCCCGCGACACGCGGGGCGCCCGACGCGCGCGGCTGTCGGGGCGTTTACCTCTGCTGACTTTGGGTTGACTCTGGGGGGGCGCCCGAAACATCCGGGGCGCCCAGCTCAGCTACTGCTTCACTCCTTTGAGGCTCTCTGAGCTGCAGGTACATAGTCCTTCGGTCCTGCATCCAGGGTTAGTCCAAAACAAGGCTAGCACAATTTTATATGGACTAAAATAAGATACAATTCTAAGTTAATTAGATGCTGTCTCCCAGACCAGGATCTAACCAGGACTCAACTTAGATCACCTAAATGGGTCTAAGTTGGACCGCGCCTAAAGTCCAAGATTGGACTCGTCCTCACTGGGTCGCTCCTCCAGTGACTTACCTTACTTACCCATTGTGCAGTTTTACTTGACCTCTTGACCCACCAGGACTTCCTGCCAAGGCTCAACCACCCTGGTCTTCCTGCCAAGTCTCAACCAACTTGGTCTTCAGCTAGTTGTCAGGTCCCGCGGCCAACTGGACTTCCCGCCAGGACTCAACCATCCTGGACTTCAGCCTGGTGTCTGGTCCTAAGTCTTTCAACCCTGCACACTTAGTAAATAGGTTAAACACCAACAACCCTAACTTTAACCACTTTGTCATACATCAAAATCCGAGTTTGACCGTTAGTGCAAACTGCACCAACAATCTCCCCCTTTTTGATGTATTGACAACTCAGGTTAAAGTTAGAAAAAAAACAGCAGATATGAACTTGCATAAACATGCAAATAATATTACATAAGCATAGGTATGAAAGTTGCAGCACACAAGAGAGCAGAATTAATTAACTGTGAAATAATCATGCTGTTTGCACTTTTCTAACCCTTTACCCTACTCTCCCCCTTTGTCATTCATCAAAAAATAGGCATAACAAGTTTAAGGGAGTAGAAATATAGGCTAAGTGTTAGAAAAAAAAACTAGTCTTAAATCTATTAACTTAGCTTTAAAAAAAATTTCTTTAAAAAATTTTTTTTTTTCTTCAGAAAATATAATATCAATCTTAAAAAAAATTTTTAGGGATCAATATTTATCAAAATGTTCAAATGTGTTTTGTCAAAAATGACATTTTTAAAAAAGTATTTTGACCTCAGCTCCCCCTGGACCAAGTAATGATTGTGGTCCCTTTTCATATGTCTAACTCTAGTTACTGACTAACTATCTAGATGATAGTAGTGTTCACTGAGTTAGTCAAGTCAAGTAATAATGTCTAGCTCAGATTTTAGTGCAAGACTACTTGACTTGATCACTGTAACGTAGGTATTTTACGCCCAGACTTACTGTGATGCACTGACATAAGCATTCGGAAGTCCAGGCAGAGTCCTATGCATCTCACAACCGTTCTATGTTTTTGCAAACACAAACAAGTTAATCTTATGTGTTTTGTGAGATGCGGCTACCTAAAACTATAGGTTCATGCAATTCTAGGGGTCAAGCTTAGGCTAAGTTGCCAGTTTTGAAAATCAGATTTTGAAAGACAATAAAAGTTCTTGAAAACCACATTTGAAAAATCCGTGTTTAAGTTAAATTTTGAAATGCAATAAACTTTTGAAAAACAGGTTTGAAAGATCCATGTTTTTAAACTCACAAGCTTAATTAGTTAAACCAAAAGTCAACTTAAGCTTATCAGGTCAGTCCTAGTCTATAACACACATTCCTATTAACCTTCTCAAGTTGCTAAATTCAGATTCAGGAAGTGGTTTGGTAAATATATCAGCTAGATTAGACTTAGATTCAATATGGTTAAGTTCAATTTCTCCTTTATTTACATGATCTCTGACAAAATGGTGTTTGATTTCTATATGTTTGGTCCTAGAGTGGTGGATTGGGTTTTTGGTTAAATTGATTGAACTTAGGTTATCTATAAAAATTTTGACTTTCTTAAAATCTAAGTTAAAATCTTTTAAGGTATGCATCATCCAGAGTAGTTGGGCTACACATTCACCCATTGCTATATACTCAGCTTCAGTGGTGGATAGGGCAACACAATGTTGTTTTCTACTGAACCAACTAACTAGTGAGGGTCCTAGAAGTTGGCATCCACCACTGGTACTTTTTCTGTCTAACTTACAGCCAGCATAATCTGAGTCAGAGAATCCAATAAGTTCAAACTGGGCTGTTCTAGGGTACCAAATTCCTAAATTTTTTGTCCCTTTGAGATACCTAAATATCCTTTTAACTAGGGTTAGATGTGATTCTTTAGCACATGTTTGATACCTAGCACACATACTAACTGCAAAGAGAATATCAGGTCGACTTGCAGTTAAGTAAAGTAGGCTTCCTATAGCACTTCTATAGTACTTAAGGTCAACAGGTTTGCCTTTTGGGTCACTGTCTATAGTTTGATTGGTAGCCATAGGTGTCTTAATTTCTTTAGCACTATCCATTCCAAATTTTCTAAGTAATTCTTTAGTGTATTTTTGTTGATAGACAAAAGTACCCTCACTAGTCTGTTTTATTTGTAACCCTAAAAAGAAAGTTAATTGACCCACTAAACTCATTTCAAATTCATTTTTCATTACCGTTATAAAATCTTGTAAAAAGTTTGAGTTAGTTGAACCAAATACTATATCATCTACATATACTTGAGCTATAAAAATATCAGTTTTTAGAGTTTTAACAAATAGTGTTGGGTCAATTTTGCCTTGGTTAAAGCCTTTAGATACTAAGTAGTTAGACAATTTTTCATACCAGGCCCTAGGGGCTTGCTTAAGTCCATATAAGGCTTTCTTAAGTCTAAAGACATAGTCAGGGTGTTCTAAGCTTTCAAAACCAGGAGGTTGACCTACATAAACCTCTTCTTTAATTAGGCCATTTAGGAAGGCTGACTTAACATCCATTTGATAAAGCTTAAATCCCTTATGGGCTGCATAACTTAAGAGCATTCTAATGGATTCAAGTCTGGCTACAGGGGCATATGTTTCATCATAATCAAGACCTTCTACTTGGCTAAACCCCTTAGCTACTAGCCTAGCCTTATTCCTTACTGTTTCTCCTTGTTCGTTAAGTTTATTCCTAAAGACCCATTTAGTTTCAATAAATTTCTTGCCTTTAGGTAGGGGTACTAAGTCCCAGACTTGACTACGTTCAAATTGGGCTAACTCTTCCTGCATGGCTATGATCCAATCAGGGTCAAGTAAGGACTCTTCTATAGACTTGAGTTCAATTTTTGAAATCAAGGCAATTTGACTAAGGTTCCTAAAAGCTGATCTAGTCTGAACCCTTAGTTCTGGATCACCTAATATTTGATTAGTTGGGTGGGCTGAGCTAACTCGAACTGTTCTGGGTTGGTTAGGTTCAGTATCAGGTGTGGGTTCAGTTAGATCATCGTTTTGGTCCTCAATTTGCCTTTCATCAGGGTCAGTACTGGATCTAACAAAGTCAATTGGTTGGTAGATGGTTTGATCAGAGTTATTTGAGTCAGATTTTTCATCAAATTTTACATTTGTAGTTTCTTCAATTTTTAGGGTAGTTTTGTTATAAACTCTATAGGCTCTACTGGTAAGGGAATAACCTACAAAGATACCTTCCTCAATCTTAGAAGTAAATTTACCTAAGTGTTCTCTTGTGTTTAAGATATAGACTTTACATCCAAATACTTTAAGGTATTTAATGTTAGGTTGTTTGTTATAATAGATTTCAAAGGAGGTCTTTCCTAGGTTTTTAATTAGAGTTATTCTATTTTGTACATAACAAGCTGTACTAACAGCCTCAGCCCAAAGGTATTTAGGTAAGTTGTATTCATTAAGCATTGTTCTAGCTGCTTCTTGTAGTGTTCTATTTTTCCTTTCTACAACTCCATTTTGTTGAGGTGTTTTAGGGCAAGAGAATTCGTGATGGTAACCTTTTTCTAGACAAAATTGATTAAATTTGTGATTTTTGAATTCTCCGCCATTATCGCTCCTAAGTCTTTTGATTTTAATCCCTTTTTCATTTTCTGTTAATTTACAAAATTGAGTGAGTATATCAAACGTTTCATCTTTATTTTTTAAGAATTTTACCCAGGTAAATCTTGAATAGTCATCTATAATTACTAGGCAGTATAGGTTACCATTAATTGATTTAACCCCATGTGAGTCAAATAGGTCTAGGTGAATCAATTCCAGAATTGACTTGGTTTGAGTTTGATTAGTTGGTTTGTGGGTTGACCTAGTTTGTTTTCCTTGTTGACAAGCATTACATAAGGTTGACTCAAGGTTAGATAAATTTGGTAGGCCTCTAACTACACCATTTAGTTTAGGTAGTTTTCTGAAGTGAGTATGTGAAAGTCTCCTATGCCAGAGCCAAGTCTCATCCTTATGGGTTAAGAGGCAATTTTCTAAGGGACAGGTTAACTTAATTTCATAAATGTTATTGTGCCTAAGTCCTCTAAGTGTGATGTTTGGGTTGTCATTGTGTTTGATCAGACATTCATTGGATAGGAACCTAACCTTATAACCAGTGTCACACAATTGGCTAATGCTTAGTAAATTGAAGTTGAAATTTTCAACAAGTAATACATTTGTTATTATGAAATCAGACTCAAGTTCAATATTGCCTAGGCCAATTACCTTAAGTTTACCGTTGTTTCCAAAAGCAACAGTCCCTAGTCTTTTGTACTTGAGTTCTGTAAATTTGGTGGGATCCCCAGTCATGTGTCTGGAGCATCCACTGTCAATGATCCATTTGTTTTCCTACAGTTAAGTAAAAGATTTAGACCTTAGGTTGAGTTTTTTTTAAAAAAAATCTAAGAAGATTTAAAAATTTGATTTTGAATTTTAATTTGAATTTTAATTTTAATTTTTGAGTTTTAATTTTAATTTTAATTTTAATTTTAATTTTAATTTGAATTTGAATTTTGAATTTTAATTTTAATTTTAATTTTAATTTTAACTTTTGAATTTTAACTTTAATTTGAATTTTAAATTTTAATTTGAATTTTAATTTTAATTTTAATTTTTAATTTTAATTTTAAATTTTAATTTCAGTTTGAATTTTAATTTTAATTTTAATTTTAATTTTAATTTTAATTTTAATTTTAATTTTTGAATTTGAATTTGAATTTTAATTTGAATGTTGAGTTATCAATCAATAATTTGAATTTGGTTATCCTTATTCATCTCACTCGGTCTAAGTCATCAATCAAGGGAGTCCTATGATTTTGTGAGATGATTTTGAGTTTGTTTAGAAAAGTTAACTTGACCTTGTGTTAGATCCAAGTTCAACAAGTAGTAAGTTAAAAGTATACTTCAATAATTGGCTTCCAGGCCATGGCGAGGCACAGTGGCTTTCTTTGGCCGAAGCCTTATTGGAGCAACAACCATTTTCTAGGCAAAGCCGCTTACAGAAGTTGGACTTTTAACTTACTCATTGAAAACCCTGGTACTAAATAGTACAAGAGTCAAATTAACTTTGAAGCTAATCCTAAGTGCCCACTTGGGCAGAGGCTGATTTTAAGGTGCCAACTAGTTTGGAGCCTCCCCCTAAATTGTAGACTGGGTGTCTAGGGTCAATGTAATGGATGTCCCTTTTTGGGACATAAAATTGATTCTGACCTACTTGCTTTGTTAGATAAGCTTTCGGAACCCACGCTTTTCGTTGATTTTTGCGGGGGTGGATAAAGGAGATAAAAGATCTTTGGTTCGATCTTGATTTATATCCTATCCCAGATTTGTTGTACATGCCCTTTTGTGATCCAAGAATAAGGTCAAGGTTCTTGGATCGGGTTGTGAAAGTTGCTAGTAGATCCTTAAGTTTTAGGACTTCACCCTTTAGGGTTAAGTTTTCAGTTTCAAGCTCAATTAATTTTTGATTTTGAGTTTGTTCAGTTAATGTTCTGGTATTAATTAATTGCTCTTTAAGGTCTTGATTTTCCTTAAGGAGCTGATCATTTCTAGATTCAGATGCAAGCAATTTTTTATTTAAGACAGAAATAATTTTAAAGAACTTTTCATTTACTGAATCTAAATATACCTTAGTAGAGCCGTCTGAAAATAGTCCGATCTCTTGGCTCGACTCGTATTCGGAATCCTCGTCTTGCTCCGAGTCCGTTTCTGGTCCGGTTGCCATCAGTGCGAGGTAGCTTGCTTTCTTCGGTTGTTCATCGTCGGAATCGTCCGAGCTTTCATCCCACGTGGCTTGAAGAGCCTTCTTCTTTTTGTTCTTAGTGGGTTGGTCCTCTTTCTTGTAAGGGCATTCATGTTTGAAGTGCCTTTTTCTGTTACAGCCGAAGCAGATCATTTTGCTTTTACCTTCAGTGCTGTAGGGCTTCATTACCTTTTGAATATCTTTCTTTGAAAATTTGTTCTTCCTTCTGGTGAACATTTTTCTTACCAAGTTCACCAGTTGTTCTTCTTCATCAGAGCCTGACTCATTTTCAGGTTCTTCTTGGACTTTTCTCTTTGATTTGGCTTCCTTTGGTGAACCTGCAAATAAAGCTAGCCCTTTCTCGGCCTTGGCGTTAGTCTGTTCGTGCAGTTCTAATTCACAAAACAATTCATCCAAATTAATTTTAGAAAGGTTCCTAGAAATTTTATAAGCATCTATAATAGATGCCCATAGTGAATTTCTAGGGAATGCATTTAAAGCATACCTTATGATGTCTCTGTTTTCTTGTTTGTGCCCGATTAGGTGGAGTCCATTTAGTATGTCCTTGATCCGGGCGTGGAGTTGGCTTGCAGATTCTCCTTCCTGCATTTTTATATTAAATAACTTATTTAAAAGTAAATCCCTTTTTGTTACCTTGGCATCAGAGGTGCCTTCATGTAGTTCAATTAATTTGTCTCATAGCTCCTTTGCTGAGTCAGTTGGTCCAATTCTGTTTAGCTCCTCTTTGGTAAGTCCGCACTGGAGGGTGTTCTGGGCTTTGAATCGGTCTGAGCCTTTTTCTTCATCTCGAGTTCCATCTGTCGGGCCTAGTGGAGCATTATTTCCCTATCCATTGGCGGTGTGTAGCCTGTTTGAACTGCAAACCACTGATCCATGTCGGTCTTCAGATAAACCTCCATCCTTCTCTTCCAGTAGGGAAAGTCTTCCCCATTAAAGAGGGAGGGCGGCAGTGCTATAGCCTTCACCTTGGGCCATCTGAAATAGACTACACAAAAACTTGTCCCAAGACTAGGTCTTGGATTAGCAGTGTGGTAGGAAAAGGAGAAGAGAGAGAAAGAGTGACTCGAAATGGTGTTGCACCAAATTCGAGTAAAATCAAACGAACGAAAAAATAATCCAAATCTAGGGCAACAATACCTATTTAGATCAAGTGTAGCGAAAAACCAAAACTCGAAAAAAAAAACTGGATTTCCCCCGGCTCTTATGGTGGTTGCACCAATACGAGCGTACCAGGCTCTGATACCACTTGTAGGATCGATGCACGTGAGAGGGGGGGTGAATCACGTGACTTTTTAAAATTAAATCAGAGTGCTTTAAAAAGCGTGCACAGCGGAAATGAAAGAAACGAAAAAACAAACACACAACACGAACGATTTTTACTTCGTTCGGAGCCTTCGGCGACTCCTACTCGAAGGCCCAGGTCCCTCGGACCTTTCCGTTGGGCAATCACTAAAACTCTCTATCGGTCAACCCCGATAGAGTAGGCGAGTACAAATGAATTGAAAGTGTGACAACCCCACACTTTCAAGTAATTAAGTGCAATAAAATATTATTAAAAATTAAAGTTCTTCTTTTTACCGACGTCCGGAGTAGGTCGACTCTTTCGGGGGCAGCAGGACGTCGTCGGCTCGAAGTGAGCGATTCCGGAGCAAAGGCGCGAGCGTAGAAGAACNAAAAAAGCAAATATCCTTAAAAGTGATATCTGATAGGCAACCATAATTTAGTCTATGAATCATACCTTTTTATATTATCATTAGTAATTACTTTGAGGACCCTTTGATCCGATTCAAGTTTATCAAATCATTCTTGTGCATATGCTATGGGGCCTTTCCTTCAAATGTAAGATTTGTATTTAATTCATGCAATATCTATATAACATGCAACATAGTATGCATATTGGATAGTGAACTAATGCATAAGCTAATTGCTTTCAATGTTCTTCTCTGTTACCAATCTAGTTTTTGTTCTTTGTTGTCATCTTGATTATTGTAGGTTCATGGGCTGGTAATGTGCATACTAGGTGCATAGCAATTGGTTCATTTAGGGCAGGCAGTTTCCATGTATGACACAGTAGTGATTCATAAATAGATGCCTCAAACAATTAAAACAGTGATGCGTTGGTCATTTAATATCCATTGCACTTCCTCACCAAAGTGAACTATTCCATTCTTTGTCTTAGACTCATAGTGTTAGTTTGGGGCATATCCTCCTCTTTTACCTCCTTTGAAGTAGAGAGTAGGATAAGACAAAATGTTGCTATTGGCCCTATTTTATTACATGGTATATTATTATCTAAACAAGGGTAAATCGACAATGTCCCAAGAAAGTCTAGACCATGATGGTGTTGAAATATGCGGTTTCCACCATATGTTTGATATTAGCTTGTGTTTTACTCACTTCTCTCTTCTATCCAGCTCAGATTACATTTTAATCTTATCTTTTCAATCATGTTAAAATGGATGTCGGTTCTCTTAGAAGGTTTTGCATTGAATCATTCAGTATTCGTCTCCTTGATGAAAACTATCAGCAAAATAATATTGTGCTTCTTCCAACAACAGATAGGTGATATAAAATTGTGTATTTACCCAGATGCTGTTCCATCCAGATTCTACTATTCTAACCCCTCAATATGCTTTAATTTAAAAAAAAAAAATCATGGCTGTTCCTCTTGTGCACCATCCTGTTCAAAAGAAAAGAGAAGGTATCCTCTGATAACTTCTTAGGTTCATATAAATAACTGTAACTGAGGCTTTATATTTCTTTTTTCTTACTACATATATCGATGATTACAATAGAAGACTATTTTACGAGAGACTTCTGTTCACATAAGGGATTATAGCTTGGCGAAGTACTTCATTATTCAAGTTTTATAGGTCAACTAATGCAAATTTTGATTGCACACTTTGAGTTTCACAAACTTGTGATAGTGGTTCTTGGTGTTTGAGTTGATGAGTTTCACAAACTTGTAATATCTAGTTAATGATTTTTAATTAAAATTTAGTTTTGATTGAACTAAATCAAAACTGAACTAGCTTTGGCTGATAGTTATAAACTGAAAAAAAAAATCAATTTGAATTTAGTATCCTTAAAAAATATGCTATTATTCAAAACAAAGCGTATGAGCTTTACATTTTCACAAAATCAAATGGTAGAATAAGTTCAAAAGAGTTATTCAACAAGGCTTTTGGGTTCAAAGAAAGAAAAATGTAAAATTTTCCAGCAACACTATGTAGATCATCACTTCAGAGATTCTTCTTCATTTGTATCAAAAGAGATAACTTTGGAAATTCAATCCTGTATGAAGATGCTTCACACTCTCACCGACAGACTCTGAGGTTTGAAAGAATGATTCTTCTCTTCCTGAATTTTAATATTTACTAAAGAAATTATTAAGATTGCTCTTCATTTCAGTTGAAGACATCCAAGGGAAGATTGCTTTTGTGTCAATTGACATCGGTGAAACTTTGTCCTGCTTGGAGATTGATACGCGGATATTGCTCTGCATCCAGAGTTTCATGAGTCATCTACAAGGTACCGTTTCTCCTTTTTCTTGTTCTTCTCCCCTCTTTGATTGGTCCTCCTAATCGGTGTTGTTCCTACATCTTATCTCGATCAATACTCACATAAGACTTAGTAGAGAGTCAAGATCTTTGACCTCAAATAGTTGATATCGAGTGCATGATGAGTAAGAGCATGGTCCAGTTGGTCGATAAATTCCATCTTGGTAGCTTTTTTTTGCATGATTATGTTTGCCCCCTCAATCTTCAATGCAGATTGGATTTACATAGACATGGGCCATTGGAAAAACATCTTTCCATTAATTTCTGTTTGTCATACTCAATTTTGTATGGGCAAAAAGAAGGTGGTCACACAGCTATTAAACTGTAGTGGGGATATCAGGATATCCACCTCTTAAAGTTTGTCCCTCCAAGTTGTTCATGCAACTAGTGTTATGAGTAAAAACATTACGAATGACTGCTCCGGTCAAAAGAAATGAAGTTTAGTTATCGATGGGCTCTGTAAACGAGCTATGTTTTATGGTATTCAAACTTATTTGATAACGAGTCAAGTTAAGCCAAATTTAAAATAACTAGGCCGGTTAAATGATTGTTTAAACTTGTTTTGATTTATTTTTACAAGTTTGAGCATGGTTAAGTTTGGTTAGAATTTGATTTAAGTTTAAGCTTGTTTGTTGCTTGAAAATTTTACCGTTCTAAAATTATTTGATTGATTATTAAGTTTAGTAAGACAAGTCTATTTGTTCATTTTGAAAATTTTATTATTTATTTATTTATTATGTTGATGAAAATCTTATTAATGAACATAATTAACAAATTTTATTTGTGAATATTGTTTATTCGAGAACTTCTCACATTCTTTGTTCTTGAATATTAACTAGTTAAATAGTTCTTCATTTAATTTAATAATTTATTTGAATTTATTTATTTAATTAATTTTATATAATTCTTTATTGAGTCAGAATATCGAATTTGTTGCTCGTGAATATTTGATTCATTTACCATCTTACTTTTCATGTTAATCTTGAGTAGGGATGAGCAAAAATTCGAAAAAATCGAATTAACCGAATCGAACCGATCGAATTTTGAAATTCGGTTATGTTAATTCGATTTTCGATTTTGAATTTTATAACTCGATTAAACCGAATTAACCGAATAAGAATATTAATTTAATTAATTTTTATTTAAAAATATAATTAAATTAAATAAAATCTTTTTTATTATTAAAATCAAATAAAATTTTAAAATTTGGATCAAATCGGTTAAAAACCGAATTAACTGATTTTTTTTCGGTTCGGTTTTCTCGATTTTTATCAATAAATTCGGTCGGTTCGGTTTTTTAAAAAAAAATCGATTTATTCGGTTTTCGGTCTATTCGGTTCAGTTTGATTCGATTTTAACCGAATACTCACCCCTGATCTTGAGTTGCACTAAGATTGGTTTCTAGGTTTCATTTAATTGCTAGCTATATTTTGACTATTAAAATTTATAGGTGTTTAAAAAATATTTTAAAAAAAATAGATCTATTATTTTAACGACTCTCCTAGAGTCGATTTCACGGACATATAGAAAGATTTATGTAGGTATACATATAACAAGCATATAGTCTGATCGAAAATATAAATCATTATTATTATTATTTTTTTTTGAAGATCGATCCTGATGATTATATAAAAATGTCATGCGTTATGTCTTGAGAGTAATTTTTTAGTTGCTGGAGAGGGATGTCGGTGCCACATTTAATGTGGGATTGACTATAGCATTAAATGTGCCTGTCGATCTATATCTCATTTGGGATTCGAATTTCACGAGGTCTAAGAAAGCGATTGTCTTTTGTTCCATCATCTTTGTATGGTCCCTTGAGTCTCTTTCAAGGAATTAAGGACCTTTAAGCCAATCTTTAAGTTGATGACGACCTCCATTCAACTTTGTCAAGATTAATCGTATCTCACATTTACCCTTAATTAATATCAAAATACCATGTAAATCACATCATCAATCTTTAACGGGAAATTCTCAATCCTAATTCTCAATTTAGGATTTAAATCAGGCTTAAAACTTCCTAGAAATCACTATTTCAGATTGCAAGTCGTCGACGAGACAACGATAATGAACAAATTCGCGTGTAATTCCGATGGAAAACAAGGGCCAACGACCTGTCTCAAGGCTAATATATTATTTCAAAATTTTGATATCAAATTATTAATAAAATATTTAGGTCGAGGATTTTTTGAATATGTAATCAATTTTGAATTCTGGCGATTGACGGTGGCATAATCGAGATCAAAGCAATAACAAAGATTTTGAAGTGAATTGAAAAAGATCTAGATTACTCGTGTTAGTCATAGATAGAGAAAATGTCTATTTAATGTTGGATCAGGTAGCAGACGAATCTAATTGATCAGTTCGATCTCATAAAAAATTTTTATCGATCATCATGATAAATCGAAAAGTATTCACGATAGGCGGTTTAGAAGTCCAGCGTCTCAGGATTCGTATCCTATTTGAAGAAATTTTTTTAACAAAATACGTCACAACTAAAGATCAAATCGTAAATATCTACAATAATAATTAATTATTCTACCGGTGTATTATAATTTCAAGGACAAGAAAATATCTATCTAGTACATTAAGAAAGATTCTTATATAGTAATAAATTAATTATATTATTAATAATAATGTTAGCATGCAAGGAATGATCAATCAAATAAAATACGACATTAATAATATTTTTTAGATTTTCTTTTGTTAATGAAAATATCATTTAATTTTGTTTATTTGCACAGAACTATCCATATATCCTAAACTAGTAGATCAATTTAGATTATTATGTTCTAAGCACAATTCCTATCATTCCATCTAAATAAGAGATAATGTACCGTACTAATAACGATAGATAATTTATCTTATTAACTAAACACATATTTATTTTGACTTCGATTTAAATTAAACATTTATTCAGCACGGCGAGTTAGGCGCACTCTATTGATTGTTATTAATTAAGCATTCATTTACCAATCCCTCAAATTCTTCGCACGACTTCAATCCCATTAAATACACGTCACCGATGCTCCTCCCACGTCATATCGACTCAAGCAGTTTGCCTCCCGATTCGTGCCGCACTGCCAGATCCGACGACTGAGGGATGCGGAGCACGATAATTTGAATGCTCTGGAGGCACACCGGAAGGCGATGCTCTGATGTCTTATTGCGTCCTCTCTGTTTTCCTCCGTTTTCTTTCTAGACGAGAGATGTGGCCGCCGCTCTCAGCCTTCGAAGACGGCGGAGCGCCGGCGACTTCGGGGCCGCTTCCCCGGAGGAGCTGCTATCTGGACAGCGGTGGATCCTCCGACGGGAACCAGGCATCCCCCTACCTCCCTTCCTTCTCCTCCGTACCCTTCTCCTGGGAGCGCCGCCCGGGCATCCCCAAGGCCGCCGTAGCCGCAGCCGCCAGCGCCAGCGGCCCCCTCCTCCGCCTTCCTCCCGGTCCCGCCGGCTACCACAGGAAGCGCACCGCCTCCGACGCCGCCGGAGACGAGGACCCCTTCGCCGTCGCGCTGGCGGAGTGCGCCAAGCGGCCGCCGGGACCCTCCATCGAGGAGCTCTTCACGCGGACCCGCTCCGCCTCGGCGCCCCGCAAAAGAGCCGCGCTGCAGTCGGCGGCGTGGTCGATCTCCGACCGCCTAGGCCTCCACGCCGCCTCGTGCAAGGCTACGTGCGCCATCGCCGACTCCGCCGTCTGCGTCCCCCGGCGTCCGGGTCCTCGAGGCGGCAACGCCTTGCCCTACGCTCTCTCGAGCCGCCGGGCCGGCTAACAAGAACCCGGTCCAGGGAGAAGCATGTGTACGTTAGCGAAGCGTAATAATATTGCACTGCATCTGCTAATGTTTTGTGGAATATTCTAGAGCATTTAATCCTAAGCTTGGTGTTAATCATATCTCGTATTGATTGATGAACTAGCTCTCTCGCGGGGCAGAGAGACCCCCCGTCGGTTAAAATTCCTCAATCTCTCTCTCTCTCTCTCTCTCTCTAAAAGAATGTTGTTGAAGCCCCCACGGGCTGGATCAGCTGGTTAAGATACTCGCATTTGAAATGGAGGTCGTGGGTTCGAGGGTCGACAATATGAACGAGGGGTGAAACCTCGGCTGCTGTTTAAAAAAATCTCTCGCGCCTGGGTGTCTTAGCCCGCCCAGCATTCACCATGATTTACTCCCTCTGGACACTTGTAGGACAGAGACCAAGGGGCCGCTGGGTTGACGGTTCCAACCTTTTTGAAATCTAAAAGAATGTTGAATGGTCAAAATTTGAAGAGTCAACACGAAAACTTGAAGAGTCAAAATTTGAACAATGTTGAAGAATCATTTTTTTTTAATTAATTTTTTTATAAATATTAAATTTTAAATATATATTATATATTTCGTAAACATTTAAAATTTTTATCAAAAAAAACTATAACTCAACACGAAAACTTAAACTCTAGATAGAAGATTAAATTGATTTAAATTCACTATAATCCAAATCTTAAATATTATAATTTTCAATGTTAAATATATATAATATACTCATGAGCATTTAAAATTTTTTTATCTGAAATATTATAATCTAAGAGGTAAGTCTGAACTCTAAAAGAAAATTTTTATTAACTTAAATCAATTATAATCCAATTTTTAAATTTTAAAATTTTAAATCTTAAATATATATAATATATCAAAAAAATACTATTGATATGTTTGAAATAAATTCAGGCGCCTACATCAATGTCACGAATAAGTCCGCATGAAATATATATATATATATATATATATATATATATATATATATATATAAAATTGATTTTTGAATTACTCATATTTCGCACATGATCTAGGTGAGATAAAAAAGGGTCATCTTGCGACCCATTTATATTTAAGGCCCAGGCCCATTTTATTCCATTACAGATAACAAAAATAAAAATAAAAATAGATAAAAGAAATTCTTTTCGCTCTATTATTAAAAAACTGCCCCACATTAATGCTCTACAAACATCATATGAAAGACAACTATAAAAAAAATTCTTAAATTGCATCCAAATTTGTATGTTACAATGGTATCCTCCTATCTGAGGTACCATGAAAGCATAAATTGTTGGGAGTCAGTTCTAGAGTTGTTGTTGAGAGAATACAAATTGATATGATTTCGTTGATGTTAGTATTGGATACTATCTTCATAAAATGATATTTCTCTGCTACAAGTATTTACGGATAGCAGCAATTCATTTCCCAAGATACAACGACGATGTCTCGAAATAACAACACTACAAATTTCAAGACCAGCGAACCTTCTCATAGGATTTTTGGACTCTAGATGTACAAGATGGGATGAATGCTAATGACTTTGATGATTGAATAAATGAATCCATTATCTAGGGAACTCTATTTATACAAGGGAAAAGGTAAGGTACCCTTTGGTGAGTAAGTGTGGACCTTTGGTTTAGGATTAATCTGGGTCATTCCATCTGGGAGTTGTAACCCTTGAGATAGCCTTTTGATCTCATCCATCAGATCTGGATGGTTGTAACCCTTTAGATCTCCCTTTGATCTTAGCCGCTAGATTTAATCTGACGCTTCAGATCAAGTCTTATTACCAACGGTCAAATCGCGCCTCTTCACGATCAACGTTCTAGATCGCGTCACTTACGATCAAGCACTCATCTTCGATCGAACGGTTGTCATTCGTTTGCCCAGTCAGTGGTCTCCTCTTACCTGAGTGTCACGTAGGTACAACCACGTCACATGCCACATCACCCGAGCATCACATCACCTGGAGCATAAATTTAAGCTCCTCAATGCTCCTCGCGACAAAGCAGCACGTACGTGCGTGCGCGTGTGGCGAGTGGTGAGCACTTGCTCGCCTGTGAGAAGAGACCACCTATATTTTTCTTTTTTAACCCCATTAACACAGGAACACATATAAGGAGGCAAACTCCTTTGAAAATTTCAGATGTGGGACTATTCCCTATTTACTTCCTTTTATGTCAATTTTTTACTGACTATAAACAATTAATTTCTCATTCACCCGTAATTTATTTTTAGCAAATTAATAGTCTAGATTTATTTACGCGAAACATAGATTTCATTTTTGAAGTCAATTCTGACTTTCATCGATTGATGACATCTCGATTTTTCTTTGCAAAATCGTATTTGGTCTTTTTTAAGAACCAAATATCCAACAATCCCCAACATAAATGGAAATTAATGCAGGTATGCATGTTGACACTTTACAAAAGTCCAATCGATAAGTCAATACATCAGAAGAGGTAGCTTGTGACATTGAACCTTTCATAGTAGAATGCAATCGAGCATACTAGGCTGCACAGTGAACGTAATGTCTTGAACTGCTCAACTGTTTATGTATACTAAGACAATAACACCCACACGGGGACTTATCTCACAAACTTTTGGTTCTCATGGTTGGTTCCGTTTTGGCCATGGACACTATCTTGGATTCATGAGTGTTTCATTGAAGCGATATGTCTTCACACTCACATAAGTGACACTTTTATCAAGAGTATCCTACCATACTTTATCTTATAAAGATATAGAAGTCATTAAAAGCATAAACTTAATCTCACTACATGTGGTAGGACAGTACATATTCATCCTAAGATTGGGATAGAGATAATATATCTCGTGTGCTACAACACAACTTCTATAACATCGTTGTTCCATTGAACCAAGATCTTGGGATCTCCAGTTAACAAGATTGGGTTACCGCTACAGTCGTTTCAGTTGTAGATTTTTATTCTCATTCCTCTTGATGAGCAATATACTTGATCTCGACTTAGCCCCTTCGTAAGAGGATCTGCCAAATTATCTTTGGACTTATCATATTTGATTGAAATCACTCCATTCGAGATTAACTGCCTAATGGTATTGTGTCCATAATGTATATGTCATGACTTACCATTATACATACTACTCCGTGCCCTTCCAATCGCCGAATGACTATCACAGTGTATAAGTACGCCAGGCACAAATTTCAACCAACTCGGAATATCTTCCAAGAAGTTCCACAGCCATTCAGCTACCTCAGTTGCTTTATCTAGTGCTATAAACTCAGATTCCATAGTTGACCGAGCAATGCACATTTGCTATAACCGGGCCTTGGCGCTTGTTGTTGCTGGTCTCAATAGTATAGTTCTCCAGCCGACGTGTGTGGGCTTTCCTTACCCGATGAGAGTCTCCTCCAGTAGGTCCTCCGGAGATTACTCCCACATGGCCCGATGGAGGCCAGCGCGCCGGAGCTTTGCCTTTCTTGGGATCTCTTTCAGGGGAGATAGATTGGCGGGGTACTATCTCCCGATTCCTTCCTCTCAGCGGCGACCATGATCGTCACCTGGCTCTATCATCCCCTAATTGTTGTCGATGAGGGGAAGGGCTTCACCGTGGGGATCACTGTCGGTGTCCTGCTTTATTCCACTGTTTGCGAGGCTTGTTATCCGCGTCCTGAGATCTCTTCTTCAGGGTGTAGCACTCCTCTGTAGAGTGCATTGTACTGCCATAGAAGTCGCAGTACTTCTTCAATGGTTCAGGCTCCTGAGTGTTGACCGTCTCCACCAGCCTCTTCTTACTAGCCCAGTGGTCCCTCTCGGAGTGAGGATCTTTCGCCCGGGCTGGTGCGGGTGGTTCTCTTCTCTCGGATCGTACCAAGATCTGCATAGGGGCTCTCGTTGGATTTTTGTGGCGAGCGTGTTTCACCTCTTCGACGTTGACGTGCTTGACGGAGCACCCCAATAAGTCGTCGAAATTGGTTGGCGGCTTCTTCACCAGTGATCGAAAGAGGTCGCCTTCAGAGAGTCCCTGCGTGAAGGCGCTGATGAGGATCTCTGATGTAGCGGTTGACACATCTTGAGCCACTCGATTGAACGGCTGGATATAGTCTTTCAGCGGTTCTTTCGCCTTCTGCTTGAGTGCGAACAAATTCAACGTCATCTTCTGGTATCAACGGTTGCTAGCGAAGTGATACAAGAAAGTAGTTCTAAACTCCAGGAAGGAGTTTAGAGAACCTTGGGGCAGCCTCTGTAACTATCTCTGGGCAGCCCTAACAAGGTGTTCAAGAGCACTCAGCACTTCACATCGTCTGTGTATTGGTGTAGTAGGGTCTCGTTCTCGAACTTTCAAATATGATACTCCGGATCCGTTTTCCTATCGTAGTCAGCAATTCCTTGACCACGAAATTGCTTGGGCATGGGATTCGCTATGATTTCTAAAGAAAAGGGGGTAGATGGAGCTTTCTGGAGGGCTTTAGATCCCTCAATCTTCCCCGGTCCTTCCTCCTGCCGTAAAGCGCTGGAGGCGACGGTGTGTGCTCTCTCTAGGTCCCCCAAGGAATCTCGCCGGGGTGCTAGAACTGTCATTGTCGGTCCCTCCGGTGGTGAGACCGACCTTCGGTTTCGATGGTGCAAGGCAGACATCCTTGGGATTTCGCCTTACACCGAAGCCGCTCGTCTTGAGACGGCTTGCTCGATCTGGTGTTGTTCCAACACTCCTTTAACGACGTTGGCAACTAGGCGATCCAACTCCTCCCTCGTCAAGATGATGGGTTGTCCCTCTGGATCTACCATCACGGTATTTTTTCAGGTGCTTTGATTACTTTTCCACAAACGATGCCAAACTTATTCTGGAAGGGAACGACGCGGATGACGAGTCACCAAAGCGCAACCCATGAGGACGGTGACCGGGAGAAGACGATTGTGCCCTGCGAGATTAACACAAGCGTTAATGGTAATACACCAGAAGGTTTTCCGGCGGAGCCCACTCCGACGCTCAAGTCAGGAATCTGAATTCTCTTAGGAGGGCAACGAGGAATCAGGATTTGGTTCAGTTCGGAAACTTACCCCTTTACCTGGATGCCGAAGCACCTTATATACCTGATGTTTCGGTCACATGTGTCTCCACATTCTCCTCCACGTTCCCTAATCATCGGTTACTTGATATGTTTTGGTAACGGTCGCTGTGATCATTGAACCCTAAATTGCAATGTGTTGCGGATAATAATTATCCGATAATTATTCGATGGCTTTCCTATTCTGGAAAGAGGAACAGTTACATGAAGTCGGGCTATCTGATATATTAATTTTTGGGCTCCACTCTCCTGAGTCGGTCTCGGGGTCTCATCTCCCGAGCTGATCTCGGGGCCTTTCTTTGTTTTACCAAGAGGGTCTCGAGAACTTGAAGCCCGGCATGATCTCGGGCGTCTGCCCTTCCGAGGTAGTCTCGGGAGCTTGAGACCTGACGTGACCTCGAACATCTGTCCTCCCAATGTAGTCTTGGGAGGTCGACCACCTGATCTGATCCCGAGGGCCGTTATCTGACCTCCGAGGCCTGAGACCTGACTTGACCTCGGATGTTTGTCCTCCCGGGGTAGTCTCGGGAGTCCGACCACCCGGTCTGACCACGGGGCTCTGATCTACTCTCTCGAGGTGGTCTTGGTATGGCCCGACGCTCAGGTTCAGTCGACCTTAATACGTAATTTTTCCGTGCCACGTGTCTACCTGGGATGCTCAACCCCATCACACAGTCATTATTTTATTTTTGTTCTTATATACAATGGCAAGATTATATTTTTATGTGTGTTTTGGTTGGATTTTACTGATGCTGAATTCTTTATTTACGATATCGTCAAAAAAATGTCTACAGGGATAAATGACCGCCCTTCTGTTGTCCCCAGAGCAGGTTTAGGGTGTATGATTCACTTCTATGCTATCTTTTAATTTGATGAAGAATTCATTGCTTTTAGTTTGTTTTTACGGATTCTTTCTATTTTTTTTTCAAATCAAACTTTGTTGTAAAATTTTGCATCAGCAAAAGATTGTCATTTTTCTACTATAGGATGGCCTGGTCTTGTTCTTCGATTTTGTGATGCTTGTTTTTAACTTGTTGTGTGCTTTGGTAGATGATATTATGTATCCTTGAGCTCCATTTGCTCTGCGACTGTCAAGGCATCTTCTGGTTGGTCTTCTCAGAATATACTCGAGAAAGGTGAATTATCTGTTCCAGGACTGTTCCAGGATGTTGACTAATATAAGGGCAGCCGGTGCTTTGATACAAGTCAATTTACCAGCAAATGAAGTTAAAGCTCCACTTGAGTCTATAACATTACCTGAAACCTTTAACCTTGATGCATTGGAGTTAGATGAATCAATCAATCCAACTGAGTATGTAAATTTTCACCTTTGATTGTATAGGGAATTCAAGTGGTTGTTAGCTCTTTATAATTGTGTACTTTGTTCATATATTTTGATATAGTGGGCCAGACCTTAGATTGTATGATAATATTGTTTGTGATTCATCTTATTCTTTATGTTCATTGGTTGTTTGGTAGGTCAAGCCTTGCCTCACTTGGAGCTGCAGCTTCAACCTTCACCTCCTGTCAGAGAACGGAAACAAAAGAGAACAATGGAAAAACATTCATTTGATGAGAAAATTGTATTGGCAAATGCGTAAGTATCACTAAATTTCTTTGCAGAAGAACTTTTGTGGTTTTATCTATCGTTTAAACTTACTAATCTAACTTTATCACTGTCACTTTATAAACAAATTTTCCACGAGGGCAATTCTGCTAGAGAGTGGACTTTGTGGATTTTGTAATTCCTTCTACCACACAAAATTATAATTTAAAATGTTTTCATTAATTATCTTTAATGAAATTACACGACAAAGATTAATGATATTTAATTTTAATTACTTCCAAATTCCATTTCTTGAAGATATTTAGTTACTTGTCACAATATTTAAGATTTTTAGTATTCTTATCATTATTCTTTATTATTACATCTGGATTTTCACTTTTTAGCTATATCAATTTCCATAAAATCATAACATGGTTTGATAATCGATGAAAGAATTGCTGAGGAACACTACAAAAACCCAAGTCGATTAATGCTACCCACACCAACCAACAAGATAGTTTCCACAATATTTTAGGGTTAAAATATTACTGCCGATAGTATGATTTTTAATCATATTCAATCATTGTAATTTTCCTATTTCTTTATTAAAAACTGTGGTTGCAAGGTATCTTATTGATCGAGTTGTCAAAATATGAGTTTAGAGAGTTGCATGATTCTTGATTTAATACAATTTACATTCACAAATTCACGATTTTTGACGCAAACCTTGATTGGCAATGTTGCTTGTTATTTTTCTAGTTTCAATAATTTAGGTCGGACCTTTAAATTTTGATAATGCCAACATTTGATACCCTTTGACATGCTACAATGCACATCAAGATGAATTGAAATCATATATTTTATTTTTTGTAGTTTGCTTGTGTTCATAGAATACAATGTTAAAATTGGTGGCAAAAGGCGAATAACTCGCCCCCAGTGCCCCCGTCAATCCGTCCCAGGGCCAACACGAATCTCTTGATGGCAATACGGAGGAGGTAAATCACGGGGAGGGTAGGCCCTTTGCCAAGATTTGACTCCCAGACCTCTTGATGGCAATACCCACGTATTAATCATCAGTCCATTCCATGAGAACAAGATGAAATATAATGTTAAAACTGGACCATTCAAAATGAGACGCAAAGACCCAAGTTAAGTACATAATTGCATTCTTTTCTTTTACTTCTTCATCTCTTTCCTCCTCCCATCTCCAATTTGCTGTCAGCACCATCCATTGGAATTGCGGCACAACTAAAATAATATTTTTCCATTCATATAATGAAATCTTTTGAACCTTGAACAAAATCATTTGCTTTAACAATTACAAATGAAGTTTTTTTTTTAAAATGATGCTATTTGTTCATTAGCGTTAATAAAAGAATGAGTGTAGAATATTCTTACATGATTAATTTAATTTTTTGTAAACATCATGGATTGAAATTGGCTTTATACATCATACAATCTGTTTTTTTTTCAGAAACATGAAAAAACAACTGGAAGACACTACTAAAGTAGTTTGCAAGCGGAGGAAACTTTCATGTTCAGTGCTAGATCTTTATGAGTACCACAATGACTGCCTTAATGATCAAGTATTTCATGAACTATTGTTATCTGGTTGGTTTTATTTTCTTTTTTGTCATTTTTACTATTTTGAGTTATAATATGATCCTTAGTTGGAATCAAACATATATGCAGGGATATGTAGTAATCTCCAGGAGGATTCTTCTAGATCCTTTCCTCTTCAAAACAACAATTCTAGTCATATGGAAGTTTCGCCAGAGCTTGCAAATGAATTTCCTCATGTTGCCTCAGGATCTGCAAAAAGAGCCTGAGCAACAAAATAATTTGGATGGGGAGATTAAGCGACATGGTGACAGAAATACAGAACCAGAACAACAGGACAAGCTGAATGCAATACCTGAGAATTCTCTATTCGATATGCATACTGATATCCAACCAGAACAACAGGATGTGTCGAATCTAATACAAGCCTCGATTTGATATGCATACTGGAACGACTATAAATGAAGCAATACCATCACCCTCTGGAGGAGTAGATTTGACTCCTTTTAACCATGAGTTTGATAAGACTTTTGATACAGAGATATTGCCTAGTACTTGTTGATCCATTCTCACATAATTCAGTGGATTCATTGACCCGATAACTCAGATATCTTTCTGTCTGTCTATGTCGATTGCGTTCTATCAATGAGTAGGTGGAATTCTGGCTTTCGAGTACAATAGGAAAGTCATTCATCTTTGTGCTTTTTTCTGAAATCTCTGTTGGTAGGTTTTAAAGACTTGGGGGTTCGTAGATGTACAACAAGAAGAGGCATATGATGATATTGTCATTTCTCCAACACCTGCACTTTTTGCTACCAAGTTTTGAGGCCATATAGAGATTAAAACTCTACCCAACCTGAACCTAAACCATCACTTTCAACATTTCGCATGAACGGCACCGCGAAGCACCACCCGGCCATGACCAGCGGCGGCGGGGCTCGGCCACAACAAGAGTGAATAAGTAATTATTATTTTTTTCATATTTTTGCCATGGTACAGCGGTAGAGCGATTAGTCACTATCTCAGACATCCGTGGTTCAATTCTTTTGATATGGTATATTTTGTAGAAATTTTTTCTCAAAATGAGACACGAACCCTGGAATGCTAGGCTTTTAGACCGTTACCGCGAGCGCTTCCCAATTTACCCTGATGATCGGTGGTAAATTTTCATGGGGTTGAGTCGGTCATCCCATGTTTGTGTGCAACCTGGTCAAATATTTTTTCGCCCCCGGGGCTATGGTGTAACGGTAGGACGACTAGTCGTTATCCTAGACATCCTCGGTTCGATCCCTAGCTACAACGTATTTTACATAATTTTTTTCCTCCAAATGGGATTTGAATCCTGGGACGCTGAGCTTCTAGATTGCCCATTATAAGCGCTTTCGGATTTACTATGATGATCGATAGAAAACTTCCATGGGACCAAATCGATCACTCTCAGTTCGTTTGTTACCTGATCTAATAATTTTCTCCTCAATCTCTTACCTTTTTAGTTATCTGATTTATTTTGTCGGTATTAATTCTGTGGTAAATTGATAAGAACGAACGTTTCGCCTTTCACAGGATCGCTCATGAGTATCACGTGTCGGCGCTGACTACCTCCTCCCGGACTCTGGAAGGAAGCAATGGATTGTTGTCCATGACGACGGCGGGAGGCCAACTGTCCGCATAATTATAATTAGAGTAATAATAGAGATAGTGAATGAGACAGTGAATGATGTGGTAATTATTGTGTATACGTCTGATCGTCGATCGGACACTACCGATGGCCTTCGGCCGCCGCCCCGAACCAAACTAATACTCTGGGGGCACTGTGAACCCGTCGGGGATCGCCGTAATTGTGATCTCGCATCATTGACCGTCGATTTCGATAGGTTCACCGTTGTCGGCGATCCTGACGAATTCACCGTCCTCCGAAATTATAGTTTGATTCAGGACGATAATCAGAGGCCATCGATGGTGTCCGATCGACGATCGAATGTGTACATAATAATTACACGTCATTCACTGTCCCAAATTCACATTGTCCCAATCATTACTCTTACAATTAATAAGGTCTTGTTGATTAATTAATTCGTCACCTGTTTAATTCAAAATTTAAATTAGTTCTTTTATCTTTCAAAAAATTTTTTTTTTAAGAATTATTCATGGATCCATAAGAAAATACTTGAATAATTTTTTTTTAAAGAAAAAAAAATTTAGATGGGAGATAATTAGTGCAAATTATGTTATAAATAAATTATGTCACTTTAAAATTATATATTTTAATTTTTTATTATTAAAAAAAATTAAGATCGATTAAACTTTACAAACAATTTAAATCATAATTTGATTAAACTTTTTTCTCCTTATTTTTTTCCTTGTCTTTAATAAGAAGTAAAGAGAATTAGAACCGGAGAAATCTAATAATTCGTTCATTAAATCACACACAACAAAAGGATTTATGTTAAGAACAAATCAAATTAGTAGTTTCGCGGGCAAACTAATATCATCCAAATGCAAATGAATTGTCCGCGTGGATATTCTTTTCCATTTAAATCAACAAAACAATGTGGCTACGAGACAATACTCCAGCAGGACGTCTTCTCAATTTCTTAAACATTTAAGGATTGAGTCCAATTTTCTTAGCCGGATATCTTAGGAATATTAGTCCATGCAATTTTATCCGTCAGGAACATGATCGGTTTTCCTTCTGCGTTTGATTTCCCTTCTATTATTTGAATTAATGCGTCCTCCTCCTCGGGAGAGATCAAGTTTCTCAGTATGTGAAGGTTTTTACTATTTGTAACTTCTTAGAGTGAATATTCATATCTAACAATTTTATTTTCATGTAGTAACTCTATATATAGTACATCATCTACATGAATTAGGTGGCCTCTTGAATGATTAGGAGACACATGCAATGTTGCGTGGTACAACCATCATATTGTCCAAAGTAAAGATAGTTTCTGATCCAGTAAACATATCTATTCCAATGGTCCATTGGATTACTTATCATAATAATGCAACTTAAATCATTAGCTTATTGCATATCTCTGTGAATTTGTTAGGCCACAAGGTTTCCATTCTCTGTAATCCTGAAGCACTTGTGTAAGTGTGTAACATAGCACCACCTTTATCTCAAAGTTCAACGATATGATTCTTTCTTACTTTATTATATGATATAGAAAATATTGTGCAAGTTAATTTACCATTTATCTAATGTTTCACTAAAGTCAGTTGACAAAGAAGAGTCGAACAGTGAGTTTTTGGAACATTATGATTTCAAAGATAATGTTTCACTAAAGTTAGTTGACAAAGAACAGTCGAACAGTGAGTTTTTGGAGGAGAATCTGCCTTCATTCCGTGTCTCTAATGATGATCTTGAAGATAAATTGATACAGCCATTGCCTACCAATGACTCATAAAAAGTGAGAATTATGATGTTATTCAAGAAAACAAGAACATGGGCATACATGTTCCTGGATCAGGAGACACAGTCCATTGGGTTGGATGTTATGTCTTTTTTCTGGAAGATAACATCGATTAATATGTAGCAGTAATATGTCCTTAAATGCTACTATGGGTGATGTTATCTCTGAAGTTGGATTAAATCAGTTCTCCTAGTGACTCACAGGAAGATTGTCTAGCTAATTCAAATGATCCAAAACATATATAGAACTTGGATGGTTTCATGAAGCAAGCAGCAAAGACAGTTGTATCTTCAGAAGTCTCACTCATCAAGGACCTGTAATTTGCACATTCAAACACACAGGACCCCTGATGCACCATGCATTGATGGCCTTCTTTTACCTACTCAAACAGTGCAGAGACGTTGAGTGAGTGCCCTTCAGGAGATCTTGGCGAAATATAATACAGGAACAACTGCTAAACCCACAACCAATTGTGTCTAGCACTGCATTACTGCCTTCTTGATTGCATGCCCATAGTGGGATTATTGCACTCATCAAACTATGGCAGGCTAGAAGCCAAGTCTTTTGAAAGGACCATCATGGCTGGTGTATCTGGAGATGCAGGCTTTGATGCTAAAGACAGAAACTCATAATTTAGAAAAACAGAGTGACTTTTATGCTTCTGTCAGTTCATCTCTCTGGATATATATATAATTCAGCTCTTGGACATGATCATGAGTTGGTTGGGCCCAACAACAACAAACCATTGCTGAAAAGATGTCATACAATTGTTTGCTACCTAATGGTAGGGCATGGAAGTTATGTAGGGGCTTAGGTTAAGTACAAGTTTATTGATATCAATCAAAGTTAGGTGGAAATCATCATTCTAATGCATTATTATTGATGTTTACAACATAAAATTTTGTTTTATCAGGCGTTGTTAGGCCATCTAATGTTAGGTGCATATAATAACACTTACTTTAAAGAATAAAATATCAAGACTTGTCATATGTTAATTAAATAAACTGATATGTTAGTGTCACCAAGAAATATTTATTCATTGTCGACCTACTTAATTAGAAGACATTAGCTGCTCAATGCAAGCAAACAAGCTCTAAGATTCATTCTATGTGTTTGATGCGCAAGAGTGGATTATAAATAAAGAGATTCTTAAGTTTACTCTAAATATCTACCTTCTCTTTAAACAAAGATGTAGAATGATCCTGTCGCGAAGCGAGGTGGAAGCCATAAGAGCGAGATGGTCTCTCGAATGCCACGAGCTGCTGACCTGGCGCCGACCTAGCTCCGACCTGCGAGAAAATGACCGTTAGCAAACATGCTGGGGAAGACCCCCGGTCAAACCCTCCAATGGTCAAATCAGTATCCGCAGGAATATAATTGAGCAAAAGGAATAGTAGAAGACGAGAGCACGATTGCGCATACCTGCGGAAGGAAGAAGGGAGGGGCTTATATAGCCGAGGGAGCTAACAACCCCTGTCTATGTCAATGGGACAGGGTATGATGCTTGTTAGCTCATGGGAGAGCACCAATCGGCGGCGCAGCATGGCGCGAGGTGCTCGTGTAGTACAGGTACAGCAGTACAGTGTCATCGACACATCTGCGACATAGGTTATAAATAAGTAAGGCTCGCGTTGACCCCCTTGTCATGGTTGTACCTACGATGTCCTGGAGGTGGCGTAAGGAATGATTGATTCGGGGACCGCTTATCGACCGGCGGGCCTGAGTGATATCGGCGGGGTCGGGTGTAATATCGCCGAGTGACGCGGGGATACGGCATGAGTTGAGGGGTCGCTGAGCTGTAACTGCCTTGCCCTCTTTTAGTTCCCCTGGTTGAGTGTCCGACCTACGAGACGTTGAGGACTGGCCTGCCTGACCTAGCCCTGGGTAAGGTAGTCGGCCCCGTTGACCGAGTCAAGAGACGCTCGGTGTCTACCCGCCTGACCCGTCTCGAGGTCGGGCGGTCGGGGGCTTAGGGGTCCCGTGGTTGGCCCGGGCCGCCTTCTGTCGACGTGGTTCATGGGCCCCTCTGTTCACCTGTGCTTCGCAGGCCTTGGCCTCAGTCCCCTCGAGATCCGGCGCCAAGCTGGCCCGCCAAGCCCCCCATAGACTAGGCCGGGATCGTATAGAAAATAAAACTATCATCTTTAACCGTTCTATATTAATATTATTATCCAAAATGCACGTCTCATTTTTGATTGACTATATATATTGGCTAAATTAAAGCTGGAGTAAAATTAGGGAGTTGATATTATAAAATTTAATTAATTAGAGTTTAAATTAATAAGGGTCCATCAGTACTGTAAGTACTACTCCAAGTTGGGCAAATCATAATTTAAGTTTATCATAAATTGGTGGAAGAAGGTGGTTGTTAACTTAATGACTTTGCTATATTACCTTCCCCTTTTAAGTAGATAGGAAATTAAAGCACACAACCCAAAAAAATATTAACCTAATTATTTGCTAATCTCTTATTATATACACACACGTGAAACATATTCTACAAAAAAACAGTTATTTAGGGACGAAATTTTGGGACAAATATTTTTCGTCCCAAAATTGCAACAAATTTGGCGACAAAAAAAATATTTGTCGCAAATTAGGAACGAATTTAGCAACGAAATACATTCGTTGCAATTTAGCAACAAAATCTTTTTCGTCCCAAAATTCAGCAACGAATTTAAATATTCGTTGCGAATTCTGCGACGAATCTGCAACGAATTTAATATTTGTTACAAAATTTGCGACGAATATTAAATTCGTCCCAGAATTCCTCAAAAATATAATAATTATTATAATTAAGTTTTATAAATCTGGGACGAATCATGGATTCGTCCCAGATTTTGGGACGAATCCAGGATTCGTCCCAGAATCTGGGACGAATCCAGGATTCGTCCCAGAATCTGGGACGAATCCAGGATTCGTCCCAGAATCTGGGACGAATCCTGGATTCGTCCCAGATTCTGGGACGAATCATGGATTCGTCCCAGATTCTGGGACGAATCATGGATTCGTCCCAGATTCTGGGACCAATCATGGATTCGTCCCAGATTCTGGGACGAACAATGGATTCGTCCCAGAACAAGGATAAATATACATTTTTTGAATACTAAACTATTTAAAAAAATAAATTCGGATAAAAAAATCATTGGTTTCGATATATTAATTTAAATTTATATTTAAGAGCACCTATAAATTCAGGAGAAGTAGATAAACACATAGGAACCGATTTTGTGTAATTCCGATATCTGTAGGTATGGTTTTGGACTCAATTTATGTAGTTATAATTAATTTTAATTCTGGGACGAATTCTGGATTCGTCCCAGATTCTGGGACGAATCTAGAAATTCGTCCCAGATTCTGGGACGAATTTAGAAATTCGTCCCAGATTCTGCGACGAATCAAGGAATTTGTCCCAGAATCTGGGACGAATCCAAGATTCGTCCCAGAATTAAAATTTATTATAAATACATAAATTGAGTCCAAAACCCTACCTAGAGATATCAGAATTACACGAAATCGGTTTCTACGTGTTCATATACTTCTTCTGAATTTATAAGTGCTCTCAAATATAAATTTAAATATTTTGATCCAATATTTTTATATTAATATATAGTTAAATTAAATATGTAAATGTATATACAGTTAATTAATCATAAGTTAAATATGAGTCGAAGTTGTAAATTGATGTTAGAGAGATAGTTCTCGGAATGATACAAAACTACTTCTATGTGTTTGTCTAGCTCTCCTGATTATAAAAATGTTATCAAACATTTTTTAGGCCAAATTAAATATATTTAATTAATTAAAATAAATTTTTAATACTAAATTATTTAAAAAATTAAATTCGGATAAAAAAAATCATTGGTTTCGATATATTAATTTAAATTTATATTTAAGAGCACCTATAAATTCAGGAGAAGTAGACGAACACGTAGGAACTAATTTCGTGTAATTTCGATATCTCTAGATAGGATTTTTGACTCAATTTAAGTATTTATAATTAATTTTAATTCTGGGACGAATTCAGGATTCGTCCCAGATTCTGGAACGAATCTAGTAATTCGTCCCAGATTCTGGGACGAATTTAGGAATTCGTCCCCGATTCTGCGACGAATCTAGGAATTCGTCTCAGAATCTGGGACGAATCTAGGATTCGTCCCAGAATTAAAATTAATTATAAATACATAAATTGAGTCCAAAACCCTACCTAGAGATATCGAAATTACACGAAATCGATTTCTACGCGTTCGTCAACTTCCCATGAATTTATAAGTGCTCTCAAATATAAATTTAAATATTTTGATCCAATATTTTTTATATTAATAGTTAAATTAAATATGCAAATGTATATACAGCTAATTAATCATGAGTTAAATCTGAGTCGGAGTTACAAATTGATGTTAGAGAGATAGTTCTCGGAATGATACAAAACTACTTCTATGTGTTTGTCTAGCTCTCCTGATTATAAAAATGTTATCAAACATTATTGAGGCCAAATTAAATATATTAATTTATTAACATAATTTTTTTAATACTAAACTATTTAAAAATCAAATTCGGATAAAAAAATCATTAGTTTGGATATATTAATTTAAATTTATATTTGAGAGCACTTATAAATTCAGGAGAAGTAGACGAACATGTAGAACCGATTTCGTGTAATTCCGATATCTCTAGGTAGGATTTTGGACTCAATTTATGTATTTATAATTAATTTTAATTCTGGGACGAATCCAGGATTCGTCCCAAATTCTGGGACGAATCTAGTAATTCGTCCCAGATTCTGGGACGAATCTAGTAATTCATCCCAGATTCTGGGACGAATCATGGATTCGTCCCAGAATCAGGGATAAATATACATTTTTTAATACTAAACTATTTAAAAAATTAAATTCAGATAAAAAATTATTGGTTTCGATATATTAATTTATATTTATATTTAAGAGCACCTATAAATTTAGGTGAAGTAGACGAACACGTAGGAACTAATTTCGTGTAATTCCGATATCTCTAGGTAGGGTTTTGGACTCAATTTATGTATTATAATTAATTTTAATTCTGGGACGAATTCAGGATTCGTCCCAGATTCTGGGGACGAATCTAGTAATTCGTCCCAGATTCTGGGACGAATCTAGAAATTCGTCCCAGATTCTGTGACGAATCTAAGAATTCGTCCCAGAATCTGGGACGAATCCTGGATTCGTCCCAGAATTAAAATTAATTATAAATACATAATTAGTCCAAACCCTACCTAGAGATATCGGAATTACACGAAATTGGTTCCTACGTGTTCGTCTACTCTCCTGAATTTATAAGTGCTCTCAAATATAAATTTAAATATTTTGATCCAATATTTTTTATATTGATAGTTAAATTAAATTTGTAAATGTAGATACAGCTAATTAATCATGAGTTTAATAGGAGTCGGAGTTAGAAATTGATGTTAGAGAGATATATAGCTATCGGAACGATACAAAACTACTTGTATGTGTTTGTCTAGCTCTCCTGATTATAAAAATGTTATCAAACATTATTGAGGCCAAATTAAATATATTTAATTTATTAACATAATTTTTTTAATACTAAACTATTTAAAAAATCAAATTCGGATAAAAAAATCATTGGTTTTGATATATTAATTTAAATTTATATTTGAGAGCACTTATAAATTCAGGAGAAGTAGACGAACACGTAGGAACAGATTTCGTATAATTCCGATATCTCTAGGTAGGATTTTGGACTTAATTTATGTATTTATAATTAATTTTAATTCTGGGACGAATCCAGGATTCGTCCCAGATTTAGGGACGAAACCTAGATTCGTCCCAGATTCTGGGACGAATTCTGTAGTTCGTCCCAGATTCTGCGATGAATTTTGTGTTTCGTCCCAGAATCTGGGACGAAAAGTATATTAGTTGCTAAATTATGGATGAAATTAGGGACGAAAAATATTCGTCCCAAAATAACTTTATATATAACATCCCATCCCGCATTTGGCCAAAACCCAAAACCCTAGATCTGAAATTTGGGCGCGCGCGGATTTCGAGCAGCGACACAACAAGTACCAACTCTCCCTCTCTCGTTTCTTTCCTCACTTCTTCACCTCCGGCGGGTGAAATTTGGGCGCGCGCGTATTTGCAGCAGCGACACAGCAGGTACGAACTCTCCCTCTCTCGTTTCTTTTCTCACTTTTACACCTCCGGCGGGCGGCGGCAGCGGGGCGCTGGCTGCGTCGTCCTCGACCCACTGGCGTCGCCGGCGTCGTCCCAGAGCCGCTGGCCGCTTGCCTCTGGAGGGCGGCGGCAGCGGGCCGAGGGGCGCTGGCTGCGTCGCCCTCGAGCCGCTGAAGCTTCACTCACATTATTTGCAACAAAGTGAGATGTAGAAAAAACGCGTGATTATTTTGTCTTGTGGCCATTTGCATCCTCAGAAAGTCAACTTTTCTCTTCCTCACAATAAATACTCTTCTTGTAGTGCATTCCATCTCATATAACTCCTGTAACAATTAAAGCTTTGTCATCTGAACCGCAAATGTGTCCCATATATCTTCAAATGCTAAATATTTGTATCTGCTGTCTTCCAATCCTGCCCTCATGATTGCATATGAGACAGTTGCAACCAAATTCCACTGTATGTCTCGCCTCTGCAAAAAATCCTCTTTAGCAATCATCTAAACTTAAAGAAACTTCTGACCTTCTTTTCGCTATATAATAAAATGAAAAAATTGTGCCCTAGCCACTCGTCGAATCTCCTTTGTTGGGAGAAACAAGCACTGTGACCTTCATCACTATTATAATCCTAAAATATTTACCTGTTGAATTCTCAAGATAGTACTGCAGATCATAATAACACATCACATTTAAGCTTGTCTTGAGGTTTTAAATAATTGAACTCCTTGTACTATTAGTTAATTCCGGTATCATAATTAACCAATGATTTTGATCACATCCCATCACCACCACCATTATTGCCGCTTAATAGTTACATCTTAAAAAAATTTATATTTAATTTTCTTATTTTACAATGTTATCTTCATTGATTTTGTAGGCTGTTATTGAAAAGGTTGCACTTAAACAGTCAATATTTGCTGATATTGAAAGGGCTTGTCCGCCACATTGCATTTTGGCAACAAACACATCCACCATTGATCTCAATATTGTTGGTGCCAAGACTCATTCTCAAGATCGAATTGTTGGGGCTCATTTTTTCAGGTTGGTGGCAATTGATGTTGCAGTAAGTTGCGTGCAATAGCGGATTATTTAAGGAGTTTATATTGAAAATAAACAACTGTGTGAAAATCCTTGAATAAGAGTTACAAAGACAACTTATACAAATCTTATTTTTGATCTGCCTTTGTTACATCAAATACTAGCAGTTATTTGTCATCAAAAGCATTCTTTGACTATCAAGTTCACAGATTGAATTATAATTAGATTAGGTTTGTGTATGAATCTAATTCTTTCCCATTGCCAAATTGCTGTAGTTTCTCAGACTTCACAATAGGTCTTGTTTAGGCTAAACTTGTTTAGGCTAAACTTGGAAGATGAGTATCCAATTTGAAAGGTATATTATTGCAAAAAGATGAAGAAATGTTGCAAAGGGATCAAGAAATTAGAGAATT
>JAGFNQ010003650.1:44272-64428 GCA_024364735.1 Boesenbergia rotunda
TGAAAGATCGGGAGAGTAGGACTAATCGTTATCTAAGCTATTTAGAATCGTGCCACGAATAAATTTATTTGATTCTACTGATAAATCCTTAGAAGTCAACAAACTCTTATGATCGTTTAAAGTCTTAGGATTATCACCATAAAGTACCTCTTTGTAAAGATCATCTTGCGCGTCTAAGCTATCGTTCTTCATGACAAGATCTAATCGGTCCATGGAACAAAGTTTGAGTGTGCCCTAAAAGAAGGAAGTGATCTTTCACCTTTTTCTTGCTGTTCTCCCAATCTTTGATATTGATTTTGCCTTGTCTGTCTCATAAACGCCGCAAATGCTTCCACCACGTTGATGCTCAACCCTTTAGTCTGATGACAACCAACTTTATCTTCATCTGATCCGAAACTTCTTTATAGTAGAAGTATCGCTCCTCTTTGTTGATCCAATCAGCAACATTCTCTGTCTGTGATGTACCATAAAATTCAAGTAAATCAACTCAAAATACAAGATCTCCATGTCAATCCTCTCGACCAAATACCTCATGATATTCAAGAATTCACATCATCTCCGCTAGGCGCTGAGATAAATCTGTAACATGTCTCTGTAAATTATGTCAGGTAAAATCTATAACTTGTCTCTATAAATCCTCAATCACGTACGTCTTGGGTGTTATAACAATGGTATGGGATTTCCTCATCCGGAACCTTCTTGGCACAACCACGAGCACCATGACAACAACCTTCTATTGGATTTGACACTTGACTTCCTCAATTGGACACTGTCGACTTTGATATCAACTGATATCGGACAGAATAACGATAATTCTATGGACTTCACAAGAAGGGAGGGTTTGAAGAGAAAGCAAAAATAGATAACTCTGTCCTCGAAGTTTTTCAGAAAATAGAAATATTATTCAATAATAGAGGATTATTTTTAAATAACTAAACATGACTCTTATATGGACTCCAAACCTAAGACTCAAAAAAGGAAAAAATCTCAATATATAGACCTCAATTTTAATCTTGTAAAGAAAAGAAAGAAATCCCAATATATAAATTTCAATTCTAAAGGAAAAAAATTTTAAAAGAAAAGAAAAAAATATTAACAATACCTATTTAAAGAAAAAATCCTAATAAAAAATTTACAATCGTAAAATCTCTAGACAGACTAGAAATCTAACAAATATAAAAGACAGACATTATTTTAGATACCATAAAATTATAAAAAAATAAAAATTACTAATAATAATCAAATATCATCGAATTCTTCTAAATCAACAAAGATAATAATAAGGATAGTATAATAGAAAATAATTGTGTTATTGTATATGGAGATAGGATACTCTTATGATAAAAAAAAATCAAAATAGAGCACCATGATTCCAAATATAAAAGGCCCCTTTTGATTTTTTTACAAAGTTAAATCACCTTTTAGTGAATTTAATCAAAATTATTTTAAAATATTCTATTTTGAAAACATTCTTTTCCTAATATAAATCATTGTGTTCTTATTAATAACTAGTTAATATTCATTATTAATATACAAAATTAAGATGGGGATGTAGCTTAAATGGTAGAGCGTTGACTTTGGATGAGGCATGAGATTCGATCCCCAGTCTCCATTTACTCTTAGTAGAGGACAATTGGGTTATCCTTATTCATTTCTTTATAATAAAAAATCAAAATGGAGCACCATCAATTCCAATTATAAAAGCCCCATTTTTGTTTTACAAAGCTAAATCACCTTTCAGCGAATTTAATCAAAATCATTTTAAAATATTCTATTTTAAAAACATTTTTTTCAAATATAAATGATGTTGTTCTACTTAATATATAGATAATATAATTGTTTAATTTTCTAAAAATAGTGGGGGGATGTAGCTCAAATGGTAGAGCGTTCGCTTTGCATGCGAGAGGCACGGAGTTTGATCCCTCGCATCTCCATTTTTTATTATTTTTCCCTTTGTCTTCCTCGCCTAACCCTAATTTGTTAGTCCCTTTGCACACTATTTGGATAGAGTGAGGGTTTTACTTTTTGAGAGAGAGAAGGTTTAATAACTTAATATTTGTTACCTCTGATAGAAAAGAGAGTATAATGAAGGTTAAATATCTTCTTTCCCCAACTCCATTCTCTCCTTGTAAATGTTTTCAGCATTTTATGCCAGGCCTACCAACATGACATTAGACACTCTATTTCGATGGGGCGAGGGAAGGTTCCTTAATGAAAGGAAAGTAAGTATTTTTATGTTCCACATTTTGGGAGAGAGAAGGTTCATTAACTTAACATGTGTCCCCTTTGAGTGGAAAGAGAGTGTAATAAAAGTTAAATATATAAAATTATCACCCGCATCTTCATTTCTTCTTATTTTTTTCCTTTATCTTCTCCGCCTAACCCTAGTTTGTTAGCCCCTTTACAATATTTCAATGGGGGTGAGGGAAGGTTTTTTAACATAAGGGAAGTATTTTTATGTTCCACTTTTTAGGAGAGAAAAGATTCATTAACTTAACATGTATCACCTTTGAGAGAAAAGAGAGTGTAACGAAGGTTCAATATATAAAATTATAACATAACATGAGTCCTCCTCCTAATCTTCTTTCCCCAACTCCACTCAAATTCCCTCCTTGTAAATATCTTCAACATCTTATGCCAAGACTATCGACATGACAATTAAACACTCTATTTCGATGGGGTGAGGGAAGGTCCCTTTTAATGAAAAGGAAGTATTTTTATGTTCTACTTTTTGGGAAAGTGAAAAGGTTCATTAACTTAACATATGTCACCTTTGAGAGGAAAGAGAGTGTAATGAAGGTTAAATATATAAAATTATAACGTAATATGTGTACTTCTCCTCCTGATCTTCTTTGCCCAACTCCTCTCAAATTTCCTCCTTATTAATGTCTCCAGCATCTTATGTCAGGACTATCGACATGACAATTAAACACTCCATTTCGAAGGGGTGAGAGAAGGTTCCTTAACAGAAGAGAAGTAAGTATTTTTATATTCCACTTTTTGGGAGAGAAAGAAGGTTCATTATCTTAACATGTGCCACCATTAAGAGGAAAGAGATGTTGGATCTAGGATGGCTAGAGAGAGGGGGGGTGTGAATAGCCAGCCACTAAAAACCCTCACTTCTAGCTTTGGCTTCTTTTGATTCTTTCTGCACTTAGGTTAGCAGTAGAAAAATAGAACAGAAAGAAAACAGAAAGAGAACAAACCAGACGCTAACACAGGAGATTTACAAGGCTCGGAGATAACTTGCCCCTACTACTTGGCGTGCTTGTGAGGTGGACGATCCCTTGATCGTCGGCAAATCAAGCCCCGGAGTGAATCCGGCTAATAGAACTTCTCCTTCTCGATGGAGTAACCTCTCCACAATCGTCTCAGAAATATACAAATGAGGCACAGGAGACTCGAGAGGGAAGCTCACACAATAGATCAAACAGATAGCTCAAGCAAGAAGAGAATACAGAGAAACACAACTCAGTAGCAACCCTTTGCTCTATTCATAGTCGTCTCTCCACTCCTCTTTGCTTCGCCATCTTCTTCTTATGTCTTCCTTCTGCACGTCAACCGGCTTCATCACCCACTGACCCACGACATCGTCACCCACTGACCCACTGACCTCCTCTGAGCTCTCAGTTCACTGAAGACCACTTCAGCTAGAGCCTCAGGTCAGTCGCCAGATGCCAGAAGCCGTTGAAACCTGCAAACATATACCAATCAAAAGAACACCAGAGAAAGTCACCCTTTGACCCTTCTCCTTGCTCCTCCATTTGACTCTGTATCATCTGCACACTCACAGGTTTATTAACGAAGCAAATCGGAATCAAATCAGAAGGAAATCAGAGATCTGACAATAATTCAAATTAAAGTTCGGAGGGGTTGATCGGTCACCTTGACTGATCAGACTCCCTCCTGACCGATCAGATTCCATTCTGATCGATCCAGCAACGGTCTGATTGGTCTCACTGACCGATCAGAGATCAGGGATCGGTCACCAGACCGATCCTAAACCCACTGAGTTCTCAGGGCTAGAGTCAAGGCCCCAGCTAGGGGTTGATCGGTCCAGCTGACCGATCAGCTAGAGACTGATCGGTCCAGCTAACCGATCAGCCAAGGGTTGATCGGTCCAGCTGACCGATCAGTCCAATGGCTGATCGGTTCAACTGACCGATCAACCCTGACCGGTCTAACTGACCGATCAACCAAGTGGCTGACCGATCAGGGTCCCTCCTGATCGGTCCAACCTGATTCTGATCGGTCGCACTGATGATTAGAAATTCCTCTGATCTTTCTGTTCGTTTTCTGATCGGTCACTGGACCATTCAAAAAACCTTCTATTCCCTCAGAAGCTCTCTAGATCGGTCAACAGTCCGATCAGACACCCTGGATCGGTCTCCTGACCGATCCACTATCCAGAGAGTTCGTGCCAACTCCCTGATCGGACTTCAGACTGATCCAGCCAATCATTTCGACCTTGAGTCCAGAGAACAGGCTCCCTTGCCTTCTCCGATTCAGTCTGGACCCGAGAACGAGCTCCCGAGCCCTCTCTGACCAGTACACTTAATGCTCAGTCCCCCAGACCAAGACTTCATGCTCAGCTTCACTAACCGGGACTTAGTCCAACCTAGCTTCACTCACTAGGATTTCCTTCACCTAGCTTCCCTTGCTAGGACCCGGCTTCACTCACCATCATTTCCTTCACCTTTCCTTCACCTAGCTTCACTTGCTAGGACCCCGCTTCACTCACCAGGATTTCCTTCACCTAGCTTCACTCACTAAGACCCGGCTTCCCTCACCGGGATTTCCTTTACCTAGCTTCACTCACTAGGACCTGGCTTCACTCACCAGGTTTTTCTTCACCCAGCTTCACTCACTAGGACCCGGCTTCACTCACCAGGATTTTTGCCCAGCTTTACTCACCATGACTTCGTGCCTAGTCCACGACCAGGACTTCATCCGAACTTAACTATCTGATCTCACTCAACCAAATTTAAATTGATGTCAATACCAAAACAACAATCTGGTCAGATTGCATCAATAATCTCCCCCTTTTTGTTGTTTGACAACCCAATTTATGTTTAGGTATTAAAAGTCAAAATTTATCATCGCAAGGGAATCTGAGTCCTCCCCCTACAATAGTTAAGTTCGTTAACAAACCCTAAACTTAACTAACCATTCTCTCCCCCTTGTCAAACACCGAAAAGGGTGTAGACTGGTTATTAAGTTTAACAGCTCCCCCTTAAACAAGGGTCTCTCCCCAAAATCAAAATAAAGACGAAGAATAATTTTTAAATTGCATATGAATGACATATACCATAAATGTATCATGGCAACAACGTATATGCATCATATGACAATAAGTAATGCAGGTATATCAGTGTGATCAAGCTACATCAGACACATAGTCCTGATTGATCTCCTTGACCGATCAGGTTCGTTGATATTCGATACAGAAATATTTCTGATTATTCTGTGGACCGATCAAATTTCAGAAAAATTTCTGAAATTCTGATACGTTCCAGGTTGGACTGCATTAACAATTGATATGTTCCAGGAACTCATTCCACAACAAGGGTGTAGACTACATTAACAATTGATATTTCAGAAAAATTTCTGAAACACGATATGAGTCTCTTACCCAAAATCTATTCCTTATCAAGAATCAAGAGTCCTTATGGATTTAAAAAATTCCAAAACAGGTTTGTATCAAATTAGTATCAGGTTTGTACCAAAAACAATGGATGATCAAGTATGTTCCAAGTATATATGTTCTTGGAATGATCAGGTTTGTATCAGGTTTGCTCCTACCAATTTTGATAATCCAATTTAATCCATAGTCCCAAGTTTGTATCAAAAATTTATTCCCCAAATTGCCCACAAATACAAATGAGAAAATTTTCAAGTATTACTGAACGACATCAATAAATAGAGTAAATGGAAAAAATTTCATGTATCTATATTGTGTATGGAATTTATGGTTTCCATTGGTGTAAATCCAATCACCTAAATTTGAGATGAAAAACTATTCCCCATAGGTAGTAAATGGTTATCCATTAAGCGGAGGAAATGGTAAGCACATCCCCAACTAGGAATGGTCATGTGTTTGGAGCACCCATTATCAACAAACCAAGTTGATAGATGCTCCCCCTCAACCAATGCTACACAATACGAAAGATAATTTAGGTACCCAAACCTTGGGACCTAATGAACCTACAATGCAAGTCTTTGGCACCCATGCCTTGGTCATTTTCTTCTTAAGTCCTTGAACCCTAGAAGCATTTGATGATCTAAATTGGGTTCTAGACATCAATGACATAAAGCTAAGTTCCTTAGGTTGATACCCTATACCGGCCTTGTTGTAGACTGTTCTTTGGGAGTTGAGGATCATATCTAAGGTCTTAGAGCTATTTGAAAATTTCCCAAGAAGATTCTTGAGTTTTTCAATTTCACTCTTTAGGCTCTTGTTCTCATCCTCAAGAACCTTAACATGCAAATCATCTATATGATTATCATTGGAGGTTCTCAATTGTTCTACTTCTAATTTCAATGATTTGACCTTGTTCTTAGATTTTTTAAGCAAGGTAGTTAAACATGCAATCATTCTATAACATTTATCTAACTCGGGAGAAATTACCTCTTCATCATCCGAAGATGATGAAGCCACGGTTGAAGGATCACTTGACTTGTCATCACTTTCTTCGTTTGAATCTTCTAGTGTCATGAGAGCCATGTGACGGGTGTTCTTCTCCTCCTTCTCTTCCTTCTTCTTCTTTCTTTTGTCCCCTGCTACAAGAGCAATACCCTTCTCTTTTGGGCTTTTGTTAGCAATCTCATGTAGTTCCATTTCACAAAAGAAATCATCTAATTTAACAGTGGAAATATCCTTAGATACCTTGTAGGTATCCACCATGGATGACCACAAGGCATTCCTAGGAAATGACTTAAGTACATACCTTACAAAGTCACGATTCTCGACCTTCTCATTGATTGAGTGCAAGCCGTTGAGAATCTCCTTGAACCGACCATGAAGCTTACTTACAGTTTCATTTTCTTCCATAGAGAGGTTCTGGAGTTGGTTGAGGAAGAGGTCTCTCTTTGCTATTCGGGAGTCTCGAGTGCCTTCATGTAGCTCTATGAGCTTGTTCCATAGATCTTTGGCACTTGAGAAAAGACCAACCTTGATAAGTTACTCCTTGGTCATCCCACACTACAGGGTGACCCCTGCCTTAGCATCAGCCTCACTGACCCACTGACCTCCTCTGAGCTCTTAGTTCACTGAAGACCTCTTCAGCTGGAGCCTCAGGTCAGTCGCTAGATGCCAGAAGCCATTGAAACCTGCAAACATATACCAATCAAAAGAACACCAGAGAAAGTCACCCTTTGACCCTTCTCCTTGCTCCACCATTTGACTCTGTATCATCTGCACACTCACAGGTTTATTAGCGAACCAAATTGGAATCAAATCAGAAGGAAATCAAAGATTTGACAATAATTCAAATTAAAGTTCTGAGGGGTTGATCGGTCACCTTGACCGATCAGACTCCCTTCTGACCGATCTGATTCCATTCTGATCGATCCAGTAATGATCTGATCGGTCTCACTGACCGATCAGAGATCAGAGATCGGTCACCAGACCGATCCTAAACCCACTGAGTTCTCAAGGCTAGAGTCAAGACCCCAGCCAGGGGCTGATCAGTCCAGCTGACCGATCAGCCAGAGACTGATCGGTCCAGCTGACTGATCAGCCCTGATCGGTCCAGCTGACCTTCCGCCAGGTGGCTGACCGATCAAGGTCCCTCCTGATCAGTCCAGCCTGATTCTGATCAGTCGCAATGACCAATCAGAAATTCCTCTGATCTTTCTGTTCGTTTTCTGATTGGTCACCATTTTCTCATTGGTCACCAGACCGTTCAGAAAACCTTCTGTTCCCTCAGAAGCTCTCTGGATCGGTCAACAGACTGATCAGACACCCTGGATCGGTCTTGTGACCGATCCACAATCCAGAGAGTTCGTGCCAACTCCCTGATCGGACTTTAGACCGATCCAGCTAATCATTTCGACCCTGAGTCCAGAGAACAGGCTCCCTTGCCTTCTCTGACTCAGTCTGGTCCCGAGAACGAGCTCCCGAGCTCTCTCTGACCAGTACACTTAATGCTCAGTCCCCCGGACGAAGACTTTATGCCCAGTTTCACTCACCGGGACTTAGTCCAACCTAGCTTCACTCACTAGGATTTCCTTCACCTAACTTCCCTTACTAGGACCCGGCTTCACTCACCAGGATTTCCTTCGCCTTTCCTTCACCTAGCTTCACTTGCTAGGACCCGGGTTCACTCACCAGGATTTCCTTCACCTAGCTTCACTCACTCGAACCCGGCTTCCCTCACCGGGATTTCCTTCACCTAGCTTCACTCACTAGGACCCGACTTCCCTCACCAGGATTTCCTTCACCTAGCTTCACTCACTAGGACCCGTCTTCACTCACCAGGATTTTCTTCACCTAGATTCACTCACTAGGACCCGGTTTCACTCACCAAGATTTTTGCTCAGCTTTACTCACTAGGACTTCGTGCCCAGTCCCCGACCAGGACTTAATCCGAACTTAACTATCTGATCTAACTCAACCAAACTTAAATCGGTGTCATCACCAAAACAACCATCAGGTCAGACTGCATCAACAAGAGAGTGTAATGAAGATTAAATATATAAAATTATAATATAATACGTATTCTTCTCCTTCTGATCTTTTTCCAACTTCTCTCAAATTCCCTCCTCCTAAATGTCTTCAGCATCTTATGTCCGGACTATCGATATGACAATTAAACATCATGTTTCACTCCCATCCATCTATTTAGTTATTCACTAGAGCAATTATGATATCGAAGTCAATCTGAGGCAAGTGTTTGAATCTATTATGACATAACGATTAGTTACCCAAGGAGCCTATTTTTCCTTGGAAAGTATTTTCCTGGACTGGTTTGGATAAAAATTTGAGTAACAAGGGTCCTTAATTTACATCAAAATCTATTATAAACTAAGTAATCTTTTAATTGGATGAAGTAATGCTTTACGATCTTTCCAAGTCTCGATTTCCTATTTCTTACAAACATTTCCTAAAAGACAACATATATATGTGTTTTGGTAATAAGACCAAAATATCGCTCACCCGACCTGATCCAACTAAACTTAAAAAATTATTGAGGTTGAACCTCATTGTCTTTATGTTGCACTTCACAAATGACACTTTGATAAGAGAAAGAATTAGTTGACTACCTGATGCAGAGGGAATCCAAAGTATTCAGATTTTGCATATTTGGAGTTTTTTTAATTGGTTATTCATTTATTAAGTTTAGTTTGTTTTTAATCTTACTCTAAATCTTAGGGAACTAAGTCTTGTTGGTTAAATCTTGTTCTAAATCTTAGGGAACTATGCCTTATTGGTTAATTTTTGTTTAGATTTTTTGAGGGCTCTGAGAGATATATAAACCTATGCTTAGATGATGTTTAGGACAAGTTTTTGGATATTGAATCAAATTGCTTCGCTTAAGCCATATTATGACTACATCTCTCACTCTCTCTTTTTAGTTGTATTCTTGCTCTAGTTTTCTCAATAAGGATTTAAGCCTAGTTTCAGCTACTCCTTATTTTGTTATTACTCTCCTGTATACCCATTAATCCTTCTGAAACTTTTCACCCTAGAATAATCTATATTCTATTCGACATCAGTTGGTATCAAAGCTCATTAAGATCCAATAGAGGGTCATTGTGGATGTAGTCGTGGTCGAAACAGGCAGGTTCCCATTGAGGAAGTCTAACACCATGATCATAACATCCAAGATCTAATGACGACTGAGGATTTGTAGAAGCAAGTTGCAGAATTACCCCAGCGTCTGGCAGCATAGGATTTTGAAGATCGTGAGATCTCTTATCATAACTCTGAGTCTACTTTTGAGAACCCGTATCACCATTGTACTACATATCACTATATCAGGATCACCATGGTCGAGAGGAACGATATGGGAACTTTGGTTTCCAGGTTGCTCTTCCTAATTTTTTTGGCACATTACAAGTGGTAGGCTTCTTTGATTGGATCAATGAAGTAGAGAGGAGTTTCGAATATAAGGAAGTACCTGATCACATCAAAGTAAAGTTGGTCATTATCAAGTTAAAAGGCCAAGCTTCAGTATAGTGGGAGCAACTTTGACGATCATAAGAGAGATAAGATAAATCCAAAATCACTGATTAGGAAAAAATGAAGAAACTAATGAGAACCTACTTTCTTCCCTTCAGCTACACATAAACGTTGTTTCAACGACTCCATACCTTGAGGCAAGGAACTATAACCATTGACGACTATTCAGAGGAATTCTATTAGCTTATTGCTTGGAATGATCTGCCAGAGACCGAGGAGTAGACAATAGCACGATATTTAGGGGGATTACATCAACCCTTACTAGATTCCCTGAGCCTTCACTCACTGTGGACTATTTCGGAGGCATATCAGCGAGCCTTGATTGTTGAAAAATAGCTAAATTGAAGATTAGCAAATAGGAGCGATCAAAACAATCGAGTCGTTCACCCTTAGGAGTTGCGCCCTTCCCAACAGCTACTACAAGGTAACCCTAAGACCCCTATCAAGTGATTTCGATGTGGTGAATAGGGGCATCGAGCTTTGGATTGCAAAAGATCCCTAAATCAAAAAACAAGACCCTACTAGTTGAGGAAACCATGGAGGATGACCCGAACAGATTGATGAGCCAATTTACGATGATATAGATGACGAGGTTCTTTAGAGCAATGGTCATGAGACTCTCATCATACACAAGAGTCTATTAGTCCTTAAGGAAGAATCTGAAGATGATTGGTTGAGAACTAACATCTTTCAGACAACTTACATAGTTGTGGATAAAGTTTGCAAGATAATCATTGATAGTGGAAGTAGTGAAAACATTGTATCTGAAGAAGATGTTCAAAAGCTATAGTTGAAGATGGATCATCATCCAAAACTATACAAGTTGTCATTGACAAATAAAGGGAGCGAGGTAACTATAGATAGGAGGTGTCTTTTATCTTTCTCTATTGGCACCAAGTGTTATGATCAAGCATGGTGTGATGTTATGTCAATGGATTCATGCCATATATTGGTGGCACGACCATGGCAATATGATCACAACGTTATTCATGATGGATGGAAGAACACCTACACCCTTAGTATCAAAGGGAGGAACATCATATTGACTCCTCGATGAGAAGGAACCTTTCAAATTTAGTAACCAATAACTCTATACTACTTTTTATGTCCAGTTTTTTGAATGAGATGAAGTACGGAGATGTGGTCTATGATTTGCTTCCTTGCGAAAGCAATGTAATAGACCTAAACTCAGATCTACCAGTTGAGGTGCAACAACTCTTATTAGACTTAGTTGATTTGATGGACGAATACCTTCCTCCAGTACTTCCCCCTATGAGAGATATTAGCACTAGATTGACCTTGCCCAAAGGTCAAGTTTGGCTAACTAGCTGGTATACTGTCTTAGCCCTAAGGATGCCAAAGAGCTACAATGACAAGTTGTGGAGCTATTGAGATGAGGCTATATTCGCGAGTGTACGAACCCTTATGCAATCCATACCCTACTCATGCCAAAGAAAGATTGTTTGTGGCACATGTGTAGTGTTGATAGCCGAGATATCAACAAATCATAGTGAAGTATAGATTTCTGATTCCTCTTTTAGAAGACATATTGGATCAACTTTCCGGTTCTAAGATTTTCTCTAAGATTAATGTCAGGAGTGGATATCACCAGATTCGAATCAAGCCCGGAAATGAATGGAAGACCACCTTCAAGACACAACATGGGTGGTACGAGTGGATGGTCAAGCCTTTTGGACTATTCAATGCACCTAGCATGTTCATGAGATTCATGTATCAAGTCTTGCAGCCTTTCATAGGAAAATTCGTGATTGTATTCTTTGACGACATCCTTATTTATAGTCGGACAAGGGCTTTTACACCTTGATCACCTCCGAATAGTTTTTGAGAAGCTAAAGGCAGAATACTGAAGGTCCTAGTTGGCCAGCTAGAAGGGGGTGAATAGCTTTGTAATCGGAGTTAAAATTTCTCTTGCTTTCTCTTTAGCAAGGTCAAATAAGTTAATTAATCAAAATAATCAATAACATAAAAACTAAGTAGTAAGAGACACAAAAGAGTTTACTTGGTTGTAACTAGGGAGGTTGCTAATCCAAGGTGGTTCAAGCTCGACCAAAAAGACTCTTTCGTTGAAGGCGGAGTCACCTTTTATAGACTTTGAAAGCTCACTAAAGAGTATAGAAGAAAAATTATAGTTGTTGTTCTTGACCTCTATCTCGAGAGTTCTATTTATAGCATTCTTGGCAAATGTTACTGTTGTTGATGTGACATTGATCAAGAGAGCCTTAGTTGGATATAACTTTATCCACATAGCCAAATGACTATTCTGCATCTGAGACGCCTTAGTTTCGACCTGAGGTGCCTTAGTTAGGAATTATGGCACCTTAGATCATAATTGAGGTACCTCAGATCCGAAGTTTGGTAAATTGAATTATGTTGATCCGATGCTCCTTCCAAAACAACTAAGGCTCCTTGGACACTAAATTCTCATGGTCATCAACTCCTGAGTTAACCTTCTCGGTCATCATTCACATTGGGTGATGGTCTGGTCGTCTGAAGTTGAACTCACCTGAATCCAATTTCGACTTTCTCCACGAGCAAGATTCCTCTCCTGCTTCTCATCCCTCGAACGTCGCACACATTCTTCTCATCCACCTGTGTACTCTTCCACAGCTTCTCGTCCCTCGGATCCACTGAGCCCGTCAACTCCCTTCCCGTGTCATCCTTCTCGTTCTCCACGTCTTCCACTCGAACACTTAGACACAAGGCATCAAATACAACATGACCTAACTTGATTAGATTGATCACATCAAAACCAACCAGGGGTACTTACAATCTCTCCCTATTTGATGTGTATCAACCCAAGTTAAATTAAGGTAATAAACAAGAAATAAATTTTTTATGAAAATAATAAAAAGGATTTTGCAATTAACCTCCCCTTGACTTAACTCTCATAAATCTCCCCTTTTGATCATATCAAAAATATGGTTAAAAAAAAGAGGAAAAGGCATTTTAGGTAATAAACATGGCTAGTTTTTAGCATTTTGGATAACAAATTTCTTTACAAAAAACTTTTTTAGTCCTAAATTTAACACTTTATTTTTATTTTAGTCTAGGGTTCACCTTCCCAATTGAGTTATATAGTGTTTAAGCTAAAAAAATTTAAAAATCGAAAACCCCTAGGGTTCACTTTCCCAATTGGGTTATAATGTTCAGGCTAAAAAAATTAAAAATTAAAAACTCTTAGGGGTGCATTTGGTTCAAGTTATCAGATATAACCTTAGTTATGTGATTACCAAGTAATAACATAACCAAGGTAATGGGGAATACAACATAACCTGAAGTTGTTTGGTTCAATTTAGGTAATCAAATAAAATCTTGTTTGTTTGGAGGTAATAGTCTATGACATAATATAATATTTTATCGTATTACCCTTTAGTTAAATTTAAGTATAATAATATTATATGCTTATAAATTTAAAATAAAAAGTAAGATAATATTATATACATATTCGTACCCTCGGTCGTCGGCCACCGGTTGTCGTTGCCGGTTGTCGGCTGCCGGTGGTGGTCGCCAGCCGTCGTTGCCGGTCATCGACTTCGAATAATGGTCGCCGACCGTCGGTAGTCGCCGGTCGTCGGCGTTGGCTGTTGGCGGCAGTCGCCCGTTGTTATTTCCGATGGTCGCCCTCGAATAATACCTCTTTTGTTAAGGTAAATATTGGACGATAATTTTAGAAAAATAAGTTTCATAACCCCGGAATCAAGAAAAACCTTACTTTCCTAAGGTTTTCCAATTCCGGGTTGCATGCCCCTTTTGCTAACGTGTCGTGCATCGATCATTACTTGGGAATCGCTAATTATCTAAACCAAACAAGATTTTTGTTGATAACCTCGGATGGATAACCAAGGTTATCAAGGATAATCCCCAACCAAATGCACCCGGGTTTACCTTCCCAACTGGGTTATAGTGTTCAAGCTAAAAAAATTAAGGGAGTATTTGGAAGAGCTTTTACTTCTTGAAAAGTAATTCTTGTAGTGATTATCTTGAAGTTAGTAAGAAGCTAAAGTAACCAGTGTTTGAAAATAGAAGCCAAAAGCTGATACAAGATAAAGTTTGAGTGTTTGGGAGAATAATTGCTTCCAAGCTTAATTTTTAATTGAATGACAATAATATCCTTAAACTATATAAATTAATCATTTTTTAATTATTTAAATATAATCTCGATATTATCAATAATTTGTTCACGTAATTATTATTATATTTTAAATAGTGATATAATTATTATTATATTTTAAATATAGTATTAAAATTAATTTTTTTATAATTTGAATATTTGAAAAAATATATAAAATTAATAAAAAATTAAAAAATAATATAATTTATATAAATATAATATATATATATATATATATATATATATATATATATATATAATTATGAAAATGTACAATATGATTGAAATTTTATAAAAATATAAAATTTTATTTAAAAATAAATATTAGTACAATATGATTGAGGAGATAAAATTAGGCCAAGTGGCAATCAGGTAAAATATTATATTATTTAAGGATATAAATATTATTTTTTAATGTTATATCATAAATAAAAAAGCAGAAGCAGGTAGAAGCATCAAATTCTTCCTTCTAACTTCTGAGCAAAAGTAACAGAAGCTAAAGCAGAATCTAACCTTCCCAAACACTCAAAAGTGATTCTGTGTAGTCAGAATCTAAAAAGCAGGTAGCAGAAGCTCTCCCAAACACTCCCTAAATAGACTCACCTTCTCAATTGGGTTATAATGTTCAATCACACTTTTATTTTATGAAAGAGACTTGAGGCACCTTCCATTGTATGGTATAAAAATTATTACATTTAAAATTTGGAACTAAAGAAAGGTAAATGCCCAATTTTGGGACTATATTTATTTTTAAAAAAAGTTTAGTATCCGAATCGTAAATTTAGTATCAAGTTGGGGACTTGAAGAGTGTGTGTTAAAAAAATCTTAAAAAGTTAAAAAAAAAGTTTTGAAAAATGCCAAAAAACGATTTTGTATCATCATTAAGAGTTATTTTTTTTGACCGAAAAAAAAATTCCATGAAAAATACACTTTTTCCTTTTTCCCAAAATAATTTTATCAAAAAAAGTTAAAATTTGAAATTAAATCCTTAAAAATAGAATTTTTGGCAAAATAATTGGCTATTTTTTCTATTTACTGAAATTCAGCGAATATTTACAAAAAATTTAGTTCCTTCATAAATTTATCTCTATAAATTTTTAGTTATAAAAATTTATTTTTTAAAAGAAAATCCTTAAAAAGGATTTTAACTGTCAGAAAATTTTGAAATTTTTTGTCTAGATATGAACATTATTGATTTGACTATACAAAAAAAATCACAAGAAAATAAAATTTCTATATATGAAAAATGATTTTCTTTACAAAATTAAGGATTTTTAAAATTTTAAATCCTAAAACTAGATTTTGACTTAAAAGAATCTTGTTAATTTTTATCAATAGTCAAAATATAATAGATAATTTCAAAAAAAAATCAGATTTTTTAAATTTAATCTTCAAAATATTTTTAAATTTAAAACATCAATTTTAGAAAAAGAAATCATAAAAATTATTTTAAGTATTGAAAAATTATTAAAAATTTTCTATGAGTAGATATGATTTGGATCTATCACAAATTTTTTTACACAAATTAAATCCAAAGTAGTTTCAAGGGATTATTAAAAAAGAAAATCACATGGATTAAGCTCTAGCAATTAAAAGGAACATGATTAAATGTAATTTTTTTTTTTTGCAAATTAGAAAATCTAACATATCAGAATATGTTTATGAATCTAATATAAATTTTAACCTGCTGGATTTATTAAAAATTTTAGTGGAATATAATTTCTAGATATTTTTGTAATTTGTCTCTATGATTCCTAACATACAAATTTAGTTTTTTTAGAATATCTAAAATGTGAATCTGGTGGGAACTTTGAATTTGTACATGCAATATTCATTTTAATTATTTCTAATTATTCTTTTAAGCTAACATTTTCAATTTTAACATTATCTACCTCATCTCGTCTAGTAAGATGTGTTGGGATCTTGAGGTGACATAAACACAAAAATGCAGCGGAAACAAGATCCCTCGAGCGATCCATGCGAAAGAAAAACTCGTACGAAATCATCTATCTAATAGATCTATCTAAAGCGTATACCTTTGGAGCGTGCCCTTACGTTTATCCCGCTCGTCCAAGCGCCGCCGGATCTCTTGCACGTTCAAGTGTCCGTGCCTCTATTCGTATCCACACGAACACGATATCTCTACTTCGGAGAAGAACTACCTTAATTGTGCTAGCAACTTGAGGTAGTTCACAAAACACCAAGAACCCAAGATGTGGGTTTCGGCCAAGATGGAGAAGAGAAGGAAGAGGGGAAAGAAAATGAGAAGTTGTCATCCAAATGACAAGGGACAAACTCTTTAATACTCATATCAAGAGGAGTTTTTCCATTTTAAACTTCTCTTCATTAAACATTTTAATGTAACTCTCTAACTTTTCATGTAACTCTCTAATGGTGAGAAACTCTCTATCTTCCTCTCTTATTAATTCATTAAACATTTTAATGAATTAATATTTCATCCAAATGTGGTTGAGTCTAATCTAAATGAGTTTAACTCAAATTAGATCTCAATCCATAATCCAATTGGATTCACTTGAGTCTAACTCAATTAATCCAATTCCGATTAAATCTTAGCCAAACCAAGATAAATTAATCTCCGAAGCATCGTGTCCTTAGTGTGTGACCCAATAGGCTCTCGTAATGTTGGCAATGTGTCTAAACCAATTTAGACACAAAAGCAATGAGCGGCATCTAGCAATGCATCAATGCTACCCAAGTAACAAGAAAGTCGAGATCCGACTTAACCTCCGTGACTATGGCAATATATGACCTTGTCCTTCTATCCTCGATATCTAGATTGACCAATGAGGCATAGACCGTGTCATCCTCGATCAATCTTTGTGTTTCTTGATCCTCGAGTAGACTCACTCAAACAATTGAACTCAATATCTCATATTGACTCAATTAAGCATGACCATGCGTTTTAGCAGTCCTACTCGATCAAGGGGCCCACAGATATCACTCCCGTCATATGGGAGGGATAGATCCCATCTACATCACTCACATCCCTCCGCATAATTCATTACATACCCAGTGATCGCCTTTATAGTCCACCCTGTTACGGGTGACGTTTGACGATACCAAAGTACATAACTCCTTATGTAGGGAACCGTAGTGACTTCAGGTCTAAGGACTATTCATACCAATAGTCACATGAGAAAGTTTATGACACTCATATGACAATCTATGAAACTTTCTCATGGCGGGTCATTCAGTACACATTCTCCAATATATACCCATGTGTCAACTTGATATCACATATCCATGACTTATGAGCTCAAGTCATCAGTTGACCTACATGCTAGTCTCCATGTATTAATATTGTCCTTGAATATTAATACTTGACTAGTAATGGTTTAGAGTAGTGTTCTCTACATCATCTCACTATCGATTCAACCAATCGATATAATGTAGATAAGAACCTACTACCCAAGGACATTATTATACTTAGTTATTTGGCACAAATACAAAGTAAGTATAATAACCAAACATGTCTTTATTAATAATAGAATATGACACAAAAATGCCCCTAGTCAATCATCATATAATTGGCTCTAGGGCTCCTTCTAACAAGATGCACTTTCTTTCTTTGATTTTATCTATTTAGACCACATTTTGGATAAAGATCTACATAGCACTTTATGCATTCATAAAGTTGATCTGGAGGAAGCTAACATACATTACTACCATTTCAGACTCGTTGGTGGATGATATCCCTTCATTGATGATTTCTGGTGAGGTTACTTCATTATCTAATTCTTGGTCATTGACTATCAGTATTAGTTCGGTGTATTCCTCTTTCTCAGACTCAGATGATTATGTTTCATCCCATCTGGCTTTAATGTTTTTGTGTCTGGAATCTTTTGATCCTTTGCCTTTTTTTTTGTTCTTCAAATTTGGGCAGTTATCCTAGATGTGTTTTTCTTCGTTGCGGTTATAGCACCTTACCCTTCTCTTTTTCTAAAATAGCTTCATTGCTTGATTCTTATCAAAGTTGTTAGATTTAAAAAGCTTGGAAAACTTTCTTATCAAATAAGTTGTTTCGTCTTCATCGAGGGATGTGTCTGAATCTGGTTTGTCTGTCTTGCCTTTTAGTGCCAAATTCTAATTTAGCTTTTTATGTTTTCTTAGTCCTACTCATCTATACTAGTACAACTGGAAAGTGGAAACAAACTTTCTAAATTACTTACCTTGAGGTCCTAAGAGACATAGTAGGAATCTACTATGGATGTCCATTCAAATGTTCTCGAAAAAATATTTAAGGCATACCTTAACAAATCCTAATTTGTTACCTTTTCTCCGAGGTTGTTGAGTCCAGTGATCAGCTCCTTGTGTTTTGCATGCAGTTGAGAAAATGTTTCTCCCTTTTCTATTTGGAGGCTTGTTAGTTGATTTTGGTGTAGGTCTCATTTCACTAGTTTAGCTTCCGAGATTCCTTCGTGGAGCTTCAGGAACTTCTCCCAAAGTTCTTTGGTGGAGTCATAGGCGTCGATTCGGTTGACTTCTTATGGCAACAGTACGTTGAGTAGATGGAACTCGATCTTACCATTGGCCATGAAATCTTCCCTTTGTTATTTGGTTTATGAGTACTCTTCAATTTCTCCTTTGTCCTCATTTTTTGGCACTTTAAAATCATATTTAATAATTAATAAAATTTCAAAATTGATTTTGAAGAATACTCCATTTTCTTCTTCCAGGTTGTCAATTCTTCCTCGAACTTCTAGGTTAGTCCTTTTGAAGCAGTTGGGATTTGATATAAATTGTAGGTTTGGGTTGGCCGGCTAGAAGTGGAGTAAATAGCCCTGCAATCAGAGTTACAATTTCTCTTGCTTTCTATTTAGCAAGGACAAATAAGTTAATTAATCAAAATAATCAACAACATAAAAACTAAGTAGTAAGAGATACAAAAGAGTTTACTTGGTTGCAATCAGGGAAGTTGCTAATCCAAGGTGGTTGAAACTCGTCTAAAAAGAGACTTCTTCATTGAAGGCAGATTAGCCTCTTACAGATTTTGAAAGCTCACTAAAGTGTTTAGAAGATGAAATACGGTTGTTGTTCTTATCCTCTACCTCCAGAGTGCTATTGCCTTCTGGGCAAATATTACCGTTGTTGACGTTGCATTGGAGGCTCCTCCAATGTGATCCAGGGTGCTTCAGATAGATAGAACTTTATTCTCACAGCCAAATGGTAGTTCTGTACTTGAGGTGTCCCTGTTGCGACTTGAAGCGTCTTAGGTCATAACTGAGGCGCCTCAATTCCGAAGTTCAATAGATTGAATTCTATTGATACAAGGTGCCTTCCAAAATAATTGAGGCGCCTCGGACCTTGAATTCTTCAAGGTCAACCCTTGAGTTGACCTTCTTCAGTCTCCATTAGCATTTGGTGATGCTCCGGTCATTCGAAATTGAGCTCACCCGAACCCAACTTCGACCTTCTTCTCTAGCTGGCTTCCTCCCCGGCTACTCATCCCTCAGACGTCACACACATTCTTCTCATCTACCGGTGTACTCTTCCGCAACTTCTCTTTCCTTGGATGCACCAAGCCCGTCGACTCCCTTCTCATGCCATCCTTCTTGCTCACTACGTCTTTCACTCAACTTCTTGTGTTGCTATGTTGCTGCACACTTAGACACAAGACATCAAATACAATAGGACCTAACTTAACTAGATTGATCACATCAAAACCAACTTGGGGTACTTACAAATACTTGTTCATCAATAAATGAAAGTGTTCTTTCTTCATGACCATAGTTTTGTTTCTTGGATTTATAATGTCTATTGCTGGTGTCCATGTAGAACCATCAAAGATAGATGCAATCTTAGAATGACCACAACGAAAAA
>JAGFNQ010003650.1:64896-177472 GCA_024364735.1 Boesenbergia rotunda
TGGCAGCCAGAAAGGAAAACCAGAGAATAAGCAAGCTAGGTACCCACCTTGTCCTAAGTGTGGGAGGAACCATCCAGGACATGCCTTTTGGGTGTAACTGGATGCTATTCATGTGGACAAGAGGGGCACAGATCCAAGGACTGCCCAAACAAGTTAAGGTACTTCCTCAGCAGTCCGTACAGTATGGAGGCCAGCCTCAGTTACATTACATGCCTACTATACTGGAGGACCTCAGATCAGTCAAGGAGGGTTGGAAGCAGCACCAGTTCCAACCAATGCCAGAGTCTTTGCCCTCACGAAGGAAGAAGCTGCCAGCGCCTCCACGGTCGTAACAGGTCAAATAGTTATTTTCAGCATTTAGCTACTACATTGTTGACACTGGGGCGACCCATTCTTTCGTATCAGTACCTTTTGCTAGTAAGTTACAGGTGCCTACAGAGAGTTGGGAGTCCAGATTCCTGACAACTCTCCCTTCAGGGGAAATCATGGAGTCCACCCAGAGGCTCCGGGCTGTGCCAATCAAGATTTCAGACCGAGAGCTATATGTCGATCTGATAGTCCTTGCGATGCAGGACTTCGACATCATATTGGGCATGGATTTCCTCAGTAAGTACAGCGCTTCAGTGGACTGCCGTAGAAGGAAGGTGGTTTTCAGCCCAGAAGGGAACCACCATTCGAGTTTCAAGGAGCCCCAAGGAGGAAGACTCAGAAATTTCTCTCAGCCTTGGCAGCCCACCAGATGCTAGAGCAAGGGTGTGCTGGTTTTCTTGCACACATAGTGGACTCAGAAGCAAAGAAAGAACTCAAGCAGGAGGATGTACGGGTAGTCTGCGAATATCCAGAAGTGTTCCCAGAAGAATTACCTGGACTACCTCCCAACAGAGAAGTGGAATTCGAGATCGAGCTAGTGCCCGGTACCGGTCCGGTCTCGAAGGCCCCATATCGTATGTCTCCAGCAGAGTTGAAGGAATTACAAGAGCAACTCCAGGAGCTACTAGACAAGGGCTTCATTCGCCCGAGTCATTCACCCTGGGGAGCTCCTGTACTTTTCGTCAAGAAGAAGGATGGGTCTATGCGTCTGTGCATAGACTACAGAGCTCTGAACAAGGTAACCATCAAGAACAAGTACCCCCTTCCTAGAATAGATGATTTATTTGATCAACTCAAAGGGGCTACAGTGTTCTCGAAGATAGATCTGCGTTCTGGGTATCATCAGCTAAAGGTTAAAGAAAGTGACATCCCCAGGACGGCCTTCAGGACAAGATACGGCCACTACGAATTTGTAGTGATGCCTTTTGGAGTAACCAATGCTCCAGCAGTCTTCATGGAGCTGATGAACCACATCTTTAGGGAGTATCTCGATAAATTCGTCATTGTATTTATTGATGATATTCTCATATACTCACAGACTCCAGAGGACCATGCTACACACTTGAGGATAGTGCTGCAGATCCTTCAGCAGGAGAAGCTCTATGCAAAATTCTCAAAGTGTGAGTTTTGGCTAGATCAGGTGACCTTCCTAGGTCACATTGTATCCAAAGAAGGCATTCAAGTTGATCCAGCCAAGATAGAAGCAGTCAGCAACTGGTGTAGACCCAAGAATGCCAGTGAGATCAGAAGCTTCTTAGGCCTGGCAGGATATTACAGAAAATTTGTGGAGGACTTTTCCAGGATAGCCTCTCCACTCACAGCCTTGACCAGAAAGAACAAGAAGTTTGAATGGTCAGATAAATGCGAGCACAGTTTTCTAGAGCTGAAGAAGAGACTGACCAGTGCTCCCATCCTGACTGTTCCAGAGAGTGACAAGGCCTTTGACATCTACAGTGATGCATCCAAGATGGGCCTTGGAGCTGTCCTCATGCAAGATGGTAAAGTAATAGCATATGCCTCCAGACAGCTCAAGGACTACGAGAAGAATTATCCTACGCATGACCTTGAGCTAGCAGCTGTGGTTTTTGCACTGAAGCTCTGGAGACACTACCTGTATGGAGTGCAGTGCAGAATCTTCACCGACCATCAGAGTTTGAAGTACTTCTTCACTCAGAAAGATCTGAATATGAGGCAGCGCAGGTGGCTAGAGTTGGTCAAAGATTATGACTGTGAAATCCTCTACCACCCAGGTAAAGCTAATAAAGTGGCAGATGCACTGAACAGAAAATCTTGTGCGGCACTGATGTCCTTATCATCACTGTCTCTACCACTTCCGAAAGAAATAAAGAATTTTGGAGTCGAGGTAATAATTGGGCAATTTTCTGCATTGACTCTAGAGTCAACCCTGCTTAAAGATATACAAGAAAAGCAAGATCAAGACCCAGAGGTCCAGAAGATCAAGCAGGGAATCCAAGAGGCAGAAAATTCAGAGTTTCGAGTATCAGACAGTGGCATCCTCTATTTTGGAGACCGCCTTTGCGTCCCCAATGATGAGGAACTAAGAAAGAATATTCTAGAAGAGGCCCACAGTACCCCATACTCTATGCATCCTGGTTCTACCAAGATGTATCAAGATTTAAAGAAAAGATTCTGGTGGTCGGGACTCAAGCGAGACGTGGCCAGATATATCAGTACCTGCTTGACCTGCCAGAGGGTCAAAGCCGAGCACCAGAGACCAGGAGGAGTTCTACAGCCACTTCCCATTCCAGAGTGGAAGTGGGAAGAAATATCCATGGACTTTATCACAGGTCTTCCAAGAACCACCCATGGACACGATGCAATTTGGGTGATAGTGGACAGATTGACCAAGTCTGCCCACTTCCTAGCCATCAAGTTATCGCATTCGGTAGAGCAGTTAGCACAGCTGTACGTGAAAGAAGTAATCAGGCTTCACGGAGTTCCGAAGTCGATCGTTTCTGACAGAGATGGGCGGTTCATCTCCCATTTTTGGAGGTGTGTTCAGGACGCCCTAGGCACCAGACTTCAGTTCAGCACAGCTTTCCATCCCCAGACAGATGGACAAACAGAGAGAGTAAATCAGATTTTAGAAGACATGCTCAGGGCTTGTGCATTGGACTTTAAAGGTAGTTGGTGCAAATTTCTGTGCTTAGCTGAGTTTGCCTACAACAATAGCTATCAGGCCACCATCAGGATGGCACCTTATGAGGCATTATATGGCAGGAAATGTAGATCACCCATATGTTGGCAAGAAGCTGGTGAGAAGAAAGAGATGGAGTCAGGACTAGACAGCCAGACTGAGCTTATAGATGAGACCACTCAGGCTATCCAGACGATCCGCCAGAGGATTGAGACTGCCCAGAGTCGACAGAAAAGTTATGCTGACACACGCCGTAGGCCACTTGAATTCCAAGTTGGAGATTCAGTATTTCTCAAGGTCGCTCCTATGAAGGGAGTGATGAGATTTGGTAAAAAGGGTAAGCTAAGTCCTCGCTACATAGGACCCTACAAGATCATAAAGAGGGTTGGTAAGGTAGCATATGAGCTGGACCTACCAGAGGATATGTCAGCTATCCACAGTACCTTTCATGTCTCTATGCTAAAGAAGTGTATTCACGACCCTAGCCAAGTGATTCAGCCTCAGTCAGTACAGATCCAAGAAGATCTTAGTTATGAGAGCAGACCGACACAGATAGTGGACAAAGCAGTTAAAAGATTAAGAAACAAAGAAGTGCCACTAGTGAAGGTCATCTGGCAGAATCAAAAGCATGAAGAGGCTACTTGGGAACGTGAGGACAGCATGAGAGAAAGATATCCAGAATTATTCTAAGTTCGAGGACGAACTTTTCATAAGGTATGGGGGATTGTAACGCCCCAAAATTCCATTTTTAGTTCTTAAAGTCCTTAGAATTATTTAAAAATGGTTTAGAAATATTCTAGATATTTTTAGGAATTTTTAGAATATTTTTATGGAATTTTCCGAGTCCGTTTAGTATTTTAAAGAAAAAGAAAGAAAAAGAAAAAGGAAAAATTTAAAGGGGCAGCAGGGAGTTCGAACCCGCGACCTGCACGAAACCAGGCAAGCGCGCGACCAGCCAGGCTAGGGTATCAAGCACAGCAAAGGGTGGAGAGACTTATATTTAAGGGGTAGTTAGGTCGATCCGCCCCATAGGTATAAATAGATAATTAAAGAGAGAAATTTTATTTCTCTCCTCTCCAAACCCTCACGCCGACCTCCTCTCCTCTCTTGGGCGACGCCGACCAACACCAAGCCCTCGAGGGCCGGCCAAAGCTCTCCTCCGAGAGATATTCCTATATTCGGGATCCCCGCGACGAGAGGAACGCGTAGGCGTGAAGAATTCTCCGAGATCTCAAGTTTCTCTCGAACCTCCGACGTCGTTCTTGGTTGTAAGTCCAAGATATCAATGTAAGTACTGCTCACCTGCAGTAAGAGGCGGTTTTTCCGCGAGAATTTCCCTTAAAAGTTTTTAAAAGAGATATTTCCTTTTTGTTTGAGTTTTTGCATGTGATCTTAGTTCATTATATGCTTATATATGTTGATTAATACCCTATGTGAGTTTAGGGTCCAAGAAAAGCTATGAGAAAAGAAAAGAAAAGATAAAGATAAGAAAAGAAAAGGCCAAGGCCTTAAGAAATCCCCAAAAGTCAAGACTTAGGGATTTTAGCACGCAAGGTGCTCGAGAAAATGCCAAGGCATTTACAGATAAGAAAGAAAAGAAAGAAAAGCTATTTTATTTTCTAAGGCCAGTACCCGGCGTCCAAGGGCGTCGTTAAAGAAATCCAGGTGTCCAATTCCAAGGTCTTGGCCCTGGTAGACCAAGGTCTGCTCTATTAGGATTGGTGGCTCGCTACCCCAACCTTTTAGGGAACGCGCATATGAGATGGTACTTACGTCTTCAGTGGATCCAAGTGATTATTATTTTCAAGTATATGCTTTAGCAAAGTTTTCCTAAAGTTTAAGAAAGTTTTCAAAAGTTAAAGAATAGCTAAAGTTTCAAGTTGAGCCAAGAAAAGTAAATTGAGATTTATTATTGCTTGAGTATGCATGTGTTGAGTTATACATGTTCTTAGTGTTTCTTTCGAGCATATTAGTATCTCATATGATTTTCATATTGTTCTAGAAGCATGTTTGCACATTTCGAGATTTTGTGAGCTAGATAGTACTTACTAAGCTTTTTGCTTACTAGTTGCATTTCCTCTTATTGCAGATAAAGGTAAAGGCAAGCAATTCTGAAGGAAGACGACGAGGCGGTGCTGAGTAAAGTGTGTGTGGTGGCTGATTATGGAGAGATCTTTGGCACAAGACAATTTAGTTATTTAATTCACAATGTTATAGTTCATTTGAATTTCAAGTTCTTGTTTTATGGAGTTTAGCGAACGTTTAAGTTTTGGATAGTTTTACATACTCAATTTCTTAGAGTAAAGATTCCATGTCATTTCTTTTAGCTTGCATATCCTTATGATTGCATTGGATGAGTAGAATTGTGAGTAGTTGGAGACATTGATACTTTGTTAGAGAAATAGATGCATGTGCCAAGATAGTATCAATTTCTTCTTTGAATTAAGTTTCATTGCTTAAATATGTTTAGAAAAGTTGCATTCACATTTCATGATGCTTTAGCAAGGTCATAGGACATGTATTTGGTGTTATGAATGTATAGAAGTCAAGATTGGTACAAACTTTAGTGTTAAAGTTCATATAACTTGTATAGTTTATTTTCTTCCGCAAAAGTCCAAATTTCAAGTTTATGGATTCGGTTTGATTGGCTAAACTCATTTGAAAACTGTCATAGAGTATAGAAATGGTATCATAGCTTTATATGGCTCGAAACTACATGATTGGTGGACCTTTGAAGCAAGTGCCGAAACCTGAAATTTTGATTTCAGGCCCTACCAGTCGACTGGTACAGTACCAGTCGACTGATACCTGCAGTTCGAGTTGGGCAAGGCAAGCTTCTACAAGTATCAATTGTCGACTTTTGAGATAGAACGTGTGATATGTTAATATGCATGATTGCTTAAGTTAGAATATAATTGTTAGATGAATTTAAAAAAAAAAAGGATTTCCGCATTTTTAGTCATGTATCAAAAACCGAGAAGTAGAGAGAAGTAACGATTCGTCTGAAGCAGAGAAGGCGGGTCGCTACAGGTTCAAGTAGGGGTAATGCACAACAACAAAGGATAGAGGAGATGCTTCAACAACTTTTGCAACAACAAAGAAATGATCCCACCATACAAAACCTAGAGAGGCAAATTGGACAATTGGCTAGTGGGATGAATCAAATTCTAGCTCAAGGATCAAGCCAACTACCTTCTCAAGCTATTCCCAATCCAAAGGGAAACGTTAGTGCTATTACTTTAAGGAGTGGGAAGGTGGCTTCAACTCAAAATGGTCCAAGAGCTAATTTTTCAGGAAACAGGACAACAACTACATTTCCAGCCCCAAACAGTCCTGAAATCATTTCAAAATCAGTTGGGTCCACCCCTAGTCCGAGCTTAACTCCTTCATCAAGCAATCCTATGATTTTGGTGGGTAATGAGGGAGAAATCAGTGAAAAAGATGGACTTACAGCAGCTACTTCAGTGGAGAGATCAATCCCAATTTCAGCCCCTCAACTTTCGGCTCAAGAGGAAGAAATGAGAGTTCCTTTGTCATTCCCTCAGCGCAAAACTCAAGCCAAGAAGCAAGTAGAGGAGGAGAAAGCTAAAGAATACAATGAGCTAGTGAAATTGTTTAGTAAAGTGGAGATTAATGTACCCTTGTTAACCATGATAAACAAATTCCCAAATATGCAAAGTTCCTGAATGATTTATGTGTTCACAAGAAAAAGTTGAAGGAGAATGAGTTGATCAGCTTGGGGAAAAATGTGTCAGCACTTATCCATGTCATTCCTCAGAAGTGTGAAGGCCCAGGGGTGTTTACTGTATCTGGTGAGATAGGGAGGATCATGTTCTATGATGCTATGTTGGATTTAGGAGCCTCCATAAATGTGATGCCCAGATAAGTCTTCCAGATGCTTGGCATAGGCCCTCTACAGCCTACTGGCGTGGTGATTCAGTTAGCAGATCGTAGTCAGACCCATCCAGCTAGTAAAAGAGCTGATATTTCCTGCAGATTTTTACATTCTGGACATGGAGGGAGACTACTTAGCACACAGATCTCCACTCATCCTAGGGAAGCCATTCCTGAAGACTGTGAGAACAAAGATAGATGTATATGCTGGCACACTGTCCATGGAGATTGGAGACACGGTAGTACAATTTAACATATTTGATGCCATGAAGCACCCGAGAGAGGACCACTCCATTTTGAGCATTGGAATTTTGGAGGAGTTGGATGATGCAGGTATACTTGCTGAGGGAGTTCCATTTGATGTTTCCAGAGGAGTTGATATTTCAGAGGAGGCTGAGGGCATTTCAGAGGGAATTTCAGACTTACTTTCAACTAGAGAGGATTTTCTAAGTGTAGGGGATTGCACAGAGCCTCAAGGATCACCTATTTCTATTAGTATTTCAGAGAACTCAGAAGAGAGGTGTGTGAGTGTAAAGGATTGCACTGAGCCCCAAGGATCACTCATACCTAGTGAGCAGGCACAGATTGAACTAATGCCCTTACCAGACCACTTGAAATATGTGTACCTAGGAGAGGAGCAGAATTTTCCAGTTATCATTGCTCAGTATTTGGAATCAGAACAAGAAGAGAAATTATTGCAAGTCCTAAGGCAGTACAAGAAAGCTATTGGGTGAACTTAATCAGATATACCAGGTATTAGCCTAGCTATTTGCATGCACAGGATCTTTTTGGAAGAAAATGTTAAACCAGTGAGGCAGCCGCAAAGGAGACTTAATCCACTTATTTTGGACGTTGTTAAGAAGGAGGTGACTCGACTTCTATAGGCAGGTATCATTTACCCTATTTCTGATAGTCAGTGGGTTAGTCCCATACATGTGGTGTCGAAGAAATCTGGAGTTACAGTGATGGAGAATGCAAGTAATGAGTTAGTGCCCACCAGAGTCAAAAATTCATGGAGAGTATGCATTGACTATAGGAAGCTCAACGCAGTCACGAGGAAAGACCACTTCCCTTTACCTTTTATTGATCAGATGCTTGAGAGACTTACAGGGAAGTCCCATTACTATTTTTTGGACGAGTACTTAGGCTACTTCTAGATTTGTATAGATCCAGAGGTCCAAGAGAAGACCACCTTCACTTGTCCTTTCGGCACATTTTCCTACAGACGGATGTCATTTGGACTCTGCGACGCTCCAGGAACATTTCAGCGATGCATGGTAAGTATATTTGGTGAGTTGTTAGAGCATTGCATAGAGATCTTTATGGATGATTTTTCAGTTTTTGGCACGTCATTTGATTCATGTTTAGATAATTTGTCTAGGGTTTTACACCGTTGCATTGAGACTAACCTTGTGCTTAATTTTGAAAAATGTCATTTTATGGTAGAGCATGGAATTGTACTAAGTCACATAATTTCTAGGAGAGGTATAGAGGTAGATCCTGCAAAAATCAATGTTATATCTGCTTTATCTTACTCCGTATGCGTACGGGATGTTCGTACTTTTCTTGGACATGTAGGTTTCTACCGCAGGTTTATTAGAGACTTTAGCGATATTGCTCGATCCTTGACAAAACTTTTGTAAAAAGATGTTGAATTCTATTTTGATAATAGTGTAAAGAAGTTTTTCACAGGCTCAGGGAGGCTCTTACCTCTGCTCCTATTATTAGACCACCTGACTGGAATTTACCATTTGAATTAATGTGTGATGCATCTAACTTTGCAGTGGGAGCTATTCTAGCACAGAGGGTGGATGGAGCACCTCATGTCATATGTTATGCCTCCAAGACCCTAGATGCCGCCCAAGCCAATTACACCACCACTGAAAATGAGCTTCTTGTCATAGTTTTTGCTTTAGACCATTTTAGATCTTATTTATTATGCTCACATGTCATTGTTTTTTCTAATCATGCAACTTTAATGTACCTATTGAAGAAGTCAGATGCTAAGCCGAGGCTAATCTGATGGATGCTTCTACTCCAGGAGTTTGATTTGGAAATCAGAGATAGGAGTGGCAAAGAAAACTTGGTTGCAGATCACCTGAGCAGAATTGAAGGAGATGGATCTCCTACCACCATTGACGATGATTTTAGAGATGAGCACCTTCTTGCAGTACATGGTGAGTCACCTTGATATGCAGACCTTGTTAATTTTTTAGCTGCACATGTTTTTCCTACACACTTTTCTATAGCTCAAAAAGATAAACTCAAAAGTGATGCAAAATTCTATGTGTGGGATGACCTGTATTTATGAAAATTTTGTAATGACCAAATAATTAGGAGATGCATACCAGACCATGAGATTTGTTCAGTACTTACTTTTTGCCATTCATCAGCATGTGGGGGACACTTTGGACCACAATGAACAGCTAGGAAAGTGTTAGAGTGTGGTTTATACTAGCCCACCTTATTTCATGATGCATATGTGTTTTATAAAAATTGTGATAGATGTCAGCGAATTGGGAACATAGGAGCTAGAAATGAGATGCCCCGACAGACTATGCTATATTGTGAGATTTTTGATGTTTGGGGAATTAATTTATTGGGGCCTTTTTCTGCATCCTGTGGTTATCTGTACATTTTACTTGCTGTAGATTATGTTTCTAAATTGGTGGAGGTCATTCCCTCCAAGACTGATGACTCTTCTGTTGTTGTTAGTTTTGTCATGTCACATATATTTTGCAGGTTTGGAATTCCTAGAGCCATAATAAGTGACCAAGGATCTCACTTTTGCAACAAACACATGAAGGCCATACTTAGCAAATATGGGGGTGTACACAAGGTTTCTACTTCCTATCATCTCCAAACAAATGGCCAAGCTGAAATCTCAAATAGAGAAATCAAATCAATTTTGGAAAAATCCGTTGGGCCGAATGGAAAAGATTGGAGCAAGAGGCTAGATAATGCACTTTGGGCCTATAGAACGGCATTCAAAACACCAATTGGCATGTCTCCCTACCGGTTAGTCTATGGTAAAGCTTGTCATCTACCCGTGGAGATAGAACACAAAGCATATTGGGCGGTGAAGGCTTGTAATTTCGATGCTACCAAGGTGGGAGAAGAGAGGAAACTTCAACTTCAAGAGCTTGAAGAGATTAGACTTGAAGTATTTGAAAACTCAAGGATCTACAAGGAGAAGACCAAGAACTTCCATGACAAACATATAGTGAGAAAAGAATTTCAAATTGGTGACAAGGTCTTATTGTACAAGTCTAGGCTAAAGTTGATTAAAGGTAAGTTGAGGTCAAGGTGGGAAGGTCCATTTATTGTAACTAATATTTTTTTCCTATGGTGTTTTTGAAATTAAAGATGAGACTAACGGTTTTACATGGAAAGTAAATGGCCACCGGCTCAAGAAGTATTTTGAAGAACTAAAGGAGCTAGAGGTGGATGGAGTGGACATCAAAGATGCTATCTACCCAACCTAAAGGGGAGTTTTCTTTTCTTTGCATTTTATTTCATTGTAAATACCCTTTACTGTTTTCAAATAGTTCAATCTTTCTTTTATAATAAGTTTTCGATAATAAATGTTTAGGTAGTGTAGATTGAATAAATAGTGATTGTAGATACCATTTCACCATTTTGACACCTTATTTTTGCATTAGTAGGAATAAATGCATCCCTCTAGGTTTTCTCTATATCATATTAGAGTCTTTTGAAAACAAATTAAATTTGGTTGTCAAGACTTAGGATTTGAGTCAATGGATGAAAATTCTTGGTTGCTTGAGTACTACTTAGTTATGGACTCTAGAGTGATGATTTGAGATGAATTCTTTTTACCTAGTGAGGATTTGACTTTATTGTTGAAATACACACGTGTAATTGTACTCTAGAACTTGCTTAGGTTCTTTCAAAACCATATTCTATTATTGGACCACATTTATGTAGGTAATCATTTTGTCTTCCCTTTTCATTGCAATAATCCTTGTTGATACATGCTTTATTCTTTCATTTCCCTATTTTTCTGCTCAATACCATATTTCTCTATAGACTTGGTTACTTGAGATTTTTCTTGATGTTATTTTGCCCGAGACGGACAAAGGTTTAAGTGTGGGAGAGGTGGCTAGAGTTTTGAAAGCGATTTTGGTGAGAAGTGATGCATGTTGAGTTTATGTTGTGAAAGCAATATGTTTTTATGGATTTTTAGATGGATTGGTGTGGATTTCGAATGTCTTGATGGGAGTAAAGGAATGGAAAAGCATGAGAAACACAATGAAAAAACAGAGAAAAAAATATAGAAGAGAAGAAGATAAAGAAGTGTGCCAATTTGATGGGTGATGTATCAAGGATGAGTTGTGAGTATTGAAAAGTTAAGTTCACTTTTGGAGTAATCTGATTTATGGATGTTGTTTGGTGTTTCAACTCTATGAAGCCAATTGTGAAAGGAATGGGAGCACATCAAGGTTAGTTTTTAGTGATACTTTTTTAAGCTTACCAAAAGTTTTTATTTAGATATGGAATTGGCAAGTGGAATTGTTTTCAAAGGTTCAATATGGAATTGGACCGGTATTGAAGCTGCAAGGAAAGAAAAAAAACAAGAAGCAGCTGAAAAAAAAATTACAGAAAACAGAAAAAAAGAAGGAAAGAAAAGAAAAGAAGGGAAGTCAAAGAAAACATAAAAATTCAAAAGATGGTTAGATTTTTGAATTTGGAGTCAAGAATAAGAAGCTAGATGAGTTAAGATTCAGTGATGATTGGAAGAAAGAAAAAAAATCAGGCAAAAGACAGCTCAGAATTCTGGAGTTTGGCTACTGATCAGTCCCTGATCGGTCACCAGTCTGATCAAGGAGCACCAGTCCGATCAGTAGACCGATCAGGCAATGTCTGATCGGTCTCTGGACCGATCCAAGAAGCTGGCATAGCACAGAACATTGCTTTCAGTATTAAACCTCCTCTAATTTAGCTCATAATCACTTCCTTTGGCTCAGGATTCATAAGATGTTACTACAAAAGGGCAAAGAGCATTTAGAAATAATCTTGAGTATCCGAGTTTCTATTTTTTCTTTACTTCTCCATATTCTTCTTCATGTTAAATTCCTTTACCTTAGTTCTTTCCTTATCATGTCATATTCATCTATTTTCTTTGTCAAGAGTTTTTGGTATCAAAATTTATGAAATTCTTCTTTCATTCTATTCATTTCATACTTCTTTTATTTGTTCAAATAAACCTTCGTAGATGTGGATCCAAAGCAAGAATGATGGTGGAGAGTAGATAATAAGCAAGCCTATGGTAGTTCAAGAAACGTGATGTGTATGAGTGAGCTCCATTTTCATTGAAATGTAGAACTTAGGAAGAGAGCCACTTTAAATTCCTTTGGAAGGTTTTGTGTGTTGAATTCATCTCTATGAGTCATGAAAGAGGAAGTATGCTAAGTTGTTGATTTAAGGACAAGATACTAGTCTATTGAGCTTAGATTTTTGAGAATTGACAACCCTAGGTAATTTCTTTTCAATTGCTTTTTAGTATGATTGAGAATAATCTAGGGGGAATACATTTTAGTTACTAGTAGCTTGTGCGGGGCACCCAAGAATAAGTGTGAGGGAGTTGATAACTTTCATTTTGTTGATTAAATTACGCCCTCAAACCCATGTCTTGATCCAATATTATATGCTTAAGTTTGCATTTATATAAGGTTTCATGAATTACCTCCATTTGGCTTAAGATTTAGTTCTTCCTATATTTAATATGTTTTGTCACTAAAATTGAATATCATTTTGTAGGTTTCAAATGATCATGGACCTGGATCACATTGGGTCGAATTTGGGTCAGAATTGGATCCGGATCAAATGGATCAAGCATCGGGTTAACATGGGTCGTCCATTCAAAAGAACAGTTAGATCCAAGTCATCCACCAACTTCGAGTTGATCCAAGCTCAAGATAGACTTAGCTAAGTTCAAGGACCAAGATCTGAATGTTTGGGCCCGATCAGAGCTAATTCAGCTGTTGGATCAAGTACCAGAGGATCTAGACCGTTCAGATTAAAGAAGAGAAGATCTGAGTCATCCGCTTCAGATCTGAGTGATCCAAGTTAATGACAAGTAGATCAGAGCCCTTGATCAAGATCTGGGAAGTTTGGGTTCGATCTGACTTGATCTAACCGTTGGATCAGAGCTAGACAATCTCAGCTGTCGAAATTTAAAATGCTCAGTTAAAATAGAAATTCCCTCGCCGAGCTCGGGGTCGTGATTTCTCTGCTGTAGTGTTCTTCGTTGTTCTTCTCTGTTCCTGTTCGTTTGTTGAGGGCGACCACATCAGATCAAGATCTCATCAAGGCTTTGAATCATCAAGGTCTGTTCTTCGAGAGATCTGCTACAAATCTGCTGCTGACAAGCTTTGGCGAGGGTCTCGCCAAGTTCTGCTCCGCCAAATCTATTCTCGCTCGATCACTGTCTTCGCCTATTGGAACCTGCAGCGCTTGAGTACAGAGGGGTTCTCTGCTGAGCACTTGGAGTTTCTGAGCTGGAGTTGCATCAGTTGATCGAGGAGAAAGGAAAGGGAGGGAGATTACAACCAGTTCATTAATCGGACGCAAATCAATCAAAGGAGTTCGATCTTGTTGATTTTCGATCAAAGGGGTTCTTAGATCGATTCTTGGGTGACGACAAGAAGCATACCTTGGTGACGAATCTGATCTGGAGTTCTTAATTGATAGATTTCTGTTTCTGAATTTTGCTAATCAATAATTGAGCTTTATATCAGCTGATTTTTGTTACTGATGGGACTGTAGTCCGATCCAGATTCCACCTGATCTGTCACTAGTTCGATCATGCTTGCATCTGATCGGTCAGCTGACCGATCAAGAGATTTTCCTGTGCAAACAAGTTCTGTGTTAAGTTTTCAGCTTGCTTAATTCAATTCCTACTTTAGACACTTCGTTAGTGAATTTCTGAAATTAATATCAGTTTTATATTTCAATTTTGCAACTCCAAATTGTGATGTTAAATTCTCCTAGTGGTTAAGTTTCATTTTTACAACACTTGATTTAATGCTACTTAGTTGAGTCAATTCCTTTTCAAATTCAATTCCATTCTTATTTGCAATCCAAAATCCCATTTTATCTCGAAAACCCAAATCATTTAACGACAAATAACTTGCACGCTTAATTTGAACAATCACAACTAGTCCTTGGAGAAAAATACGACCTGAGGCCCCTATTCTGCATTTTACCTTACTAGCATGGGTTTTCAGTTTTATAAATATCTAAATTTGAGTCTCACATTCGTGACATCTCTATTTTGGGAGCATCAGGGAGCATCAACCACCAAGAAAGTGCACCATCTGGTCCACTTCAGCGGCTCCTCGCCTAAGGATATGGCCAGTCGGATCTCGCCGATTGGCTGCATCTAGTTCCCCATGAAACCGAACAACGAGGTCGCCACCAAGTCCAGCTTGGGCATCTCTATCTGAAGCTGGTCGAATGCCTTCTTGTACAGTATATTGTCCGTGCTCCCGGTGTCCACGATGGTGCGGTGGACATGGTAGTTGGCGATGACGGTCGTAATGACCAGCGCGTCGTCGTGTGGGACCTCTAGTCCATGTAAATCTTGGGGCCCGAAATTGATCTGGGGCCCTGCTTCCTACGCTGAAATGGTGCTAACTTGATAAATTTCCAGCCGGCGCACCTGCGCCTTTCGGGCTTGGTTGAAATCTCCTCAAGTAGCTCCACCTGTGATGACATTTACGCCCCCTCGGACGGCGTTCTGCTGGTTGGCATGCTCCTCTTCCATTTCTATGGCTTCAGCCCGGTTCCCCTGAGGGAATAGATTGCGGGCGATCGGGGGATTTCCTCGGAGTTCTTCGGCGACGGGGTCGATGGCCCTGCCTCATCGTCCTAAGCCGCACCCCGGGGATGCTTGTCGCCCTCGCCCTCGCCCTCGGGGAGTCGGAGCCCGACCTCGTCCAGTCTGCCGACATTCCTCGGGGGTGTGGTCGTGGCTCTGGTGGAACGTGCAGTACGACCTCCATCGGATCGGGAGGCACCCCTGGTCCACCTGCTGCACATGTCATCTTTCTACCCCTGCTCGGTCGATGAGCCAGCGGGGGCTACGAATAGGTCCGCCGGGAGACCTAGTGCACTGGGCGAGACTGGGAGGCGCAAGGTTGCCCGACTCCTTTTTCCGAGCAGCCTGGGCCTCCTCCATGTTAATATACATGACAGCCTTGCCCAGCAGGCTATCAGAGTCCTTTGGGGGCATCCTGATCAGCGAGCGGAAGAAATCCCCTTCCTGCAGCCCCTGGGGAAATGCGCTGACCAGGACCTTGGGCGTGGCTGTGGGCACGTCTAGGGCCATGCCATTGAATCTCTTAATGTAGGCCCGGAGAGTTTCCTTCGGGCCTTGCTTCAGAGCAAACAGGATGAGGCTGGTCCTGTGGTGCCTCCTCCTGCTGGCGAAGTGTTGGAAGAAAATCCTCTTGAGCTCCTCAAAGCCCGTGACCAACCCATCGGGGAGTCGGTCGAACCACTTTTGGGCTGGGCCTGAGAGAGTAGTTAGGAAGGCTCGGCACTTGACACCTTCCGGATATTAATGAAGCAGAGTCGCGCTCTCGAACTTCATCAAGTGTTCCTCTGGGTCGGTGGCTCCCGCGTACTCGGGGATCGTGAAGAAACGGAGATGACGAGGAACAAGATCTTCCAGGAACCAAGAAGGGAAAAGACTGCGTACCAGGATGGAAGGGGAAGGGTCGGTCGGGGCTTTTCCCTTGTCCGGCCGAGGTGCATGCACCTGGTTAGACGCTGAAGCCTCCACTAAGTCGACTTCTTCACCCTGGTCCCTATAGAAGGCTGCGGGAAAAGGGGTAGCACCACCTTCTGGTCGAGCGGGCCTTCCTTGACCTCCTGAAGGCTGGCGCACTATCGGTTTTGGTACGCGGGGCATTTGGCTTCCGGCTTGCGAAGGCCTCTGAGGAGTCCTTTGAGCTCTGGCAGCCATCAGGATTTCATATTCCTCGCGGGTGACGGTCATCATGACTTTGTTGGGATCTTCCATCTTCACTTCCGATTAGGCTGCTAGGTCCCTCCTTCTAGCGCCAAATTTGATCCTATCGCGAAGTGAGGTGGGCTTCCCAAAAGCGAGATGGTCCTCCGAGGATCATGAACAGCTGAGGCTGGCCGCGAAGCTCGCTGCTGACCTACCAAACAGGGACCGTTAGAACCCACCGGGAGAAGTCCCCGGCAAGGCACTTCAACGGTCAAGTCAGTCTTCGAGAGTGGCAAGCAGAAGGAAAGCAATAGAACAGTAAGAATGCACTATTGCGCGTACCTGCGAGATGCGGAGTGGAGAGGCTTATATAGCCGGGGAAGCTGACAGCTCCTGCCCCGCCTACCATCCTTTGTCCCGTAGCGAGGACAAGGCAATGCATGCCCAGAGATGGCAGGGTAAAATGGTGCATACCGGAATAAGGAAAATGGCGCTGTCAACTTAAATGCTAGCGCCGTTCAGCACCACTCGGCCTGACACCAATATAGGTGGTCGTGGTACGGGGGGACAGGGATGGTAGGAAGATCAAGGCATCAGCGGGATACTCATCGCTTGGGTCAGAATAGTATCAGACCTGCGCCGACCCCGTACTGCATCTGGTAGTCTGGTGTTAAGGAGTAGTTGTTCTGCATACCAGGGCCGACTGAGGACCCCTAAGAAGGGTGCCGACTGGGGGCACTGAATAGTGAGGTCGGCTGAGGGCCTAGAAGGCAGGTGCCGATTGAGGGCACTGACTGATGAGGCCGACTGAGGGCCTTTAGTGATATACTGGCTAAAGTTTCCTCGGGCTCGGGCTTACCCGCGGAGCGTGGGCCGCCACACGTCGGCTGGGAGCCACACCGAGAGGGGTAGTAGACTGAGTTAAGCATTATCAGATTGCAGAGGATCCCAGGGAGTGTGGGACGCCACGCGCCCGACTGGTAACCCCCGGAGAGGAGCACGGGGGCATGCCCGCGAGAAAGTCCAGATGATGACCCGGGCCTACCTCTTCGCATTCCCGAGGGAGCTAGGGCAGGTTGCCAGTATGGGCCTTACATCCCATGTGCTCCCGAAGCCTGTGAATCTATCCTCTGCTGACGAGGCGCTAGGCTGCCGGGCTAGGCTACACCTATGCTGGCCTGGGATCATAAGCATCCCCCTCAAGTCTAGTCAAAGGAGGCACATAGTCCAACTAACTGGACCATGATTCTGGCCTAAGCCTGGAGCTTCCAAATGGTCCGGCCTTGCGGCCAACCGTCATGATAGACCTTGAATGGACGACTCACCCACTGGGTAACCTGTCTCATCGAACGCCTTTTCGCCTTCCTACTGCAAAATCATTGCATCTCTTTTTCTTAATTGCAGCCTTGATGACTTGGGACACGAGTCCCCAAGCCATTTGTGCTCCGCGTAACGAGGAATATGCCATCCCTCTATCCGAATGTTCGACCCACACGCGTGATCTGCCCTTTCGAGAACCATCCGAGCTCGATTAAACGGTCTAGGCACAGTCCCGCTCTTTTCCCAGCATGTCATCGGACGACTGGTATTCTTCGTCGGACCTTATAAATAGGCTTCTTACATCACAATTTCATCATCGCGTTTTACCCTCGTCACCGTCTCCCTCCACTTTGACTTCTGCTAGGGTTTCGGCGAGTCATTCCTTTCCACCTTTCTTCTTCGGCGATTCCTTCCTCCGGTTAGTTTCTTCACTCTTTCTTATTTCATGGACTCTCCTTCTTCAACTTCCTCCCCTGCCCTAACTTGGTACTCGGTCATGGTAACTGACCTTACTGATCACGACCTGGAGCAACTTCGGTCGGACTTCTTACTCCCCATCGACCACCAAATGCGTCTACCCAAATCAACCGACCGGCCTGACTCAACCCCTATAGGCTACTTTACCTTGTCTCGGGACCACTTACAGGCCGGTCTTCGCTTCCCCATCTATCCTTTCATCTCCACTATCTACGCATACTTCTGCATTCCCCTACCCCAACTGGCCTCGAATGTTATACGCCTGATGTGTGGCTCGGCCATTATCTTCACTTTGTACAAAATCCCCCTGCAACTTGAGTCCTTCCATTACTTTTTCTACCTGAAACAACAAGAGCTGGGCGACTTCTTCTTTCAAGCCCGAGCCAAAGCCTCTTTCCTCCAGAAACTCCCATCCTCCAATAAAGGATGGAAAGAACGTTACTTCTTCGTTAAGCCCACCTCGACTCCGAGTTGGCCCACAGCCTGGGTCGAGGAACTTCCTTCCTCTCCCCCGCCCCCCCCCCCCCCCTTGACAAGCGCTACCACACCTCCGCAACCTACCAGTCGGCAACATCCGAGCTGGAAGATAGGCATTTCCACGAAGTGCATCTGCTGAGGGAGGAGATTCTTTCCGCCTTCGGCCTCAGCCCCATGCTGACACCCCCATTGCCCTTAGTCGGTAAGGCTTGCGATATCTCCTTTGATCATTCTTTAACTCTGACTGATCTCGTGCTACTCTTGTAGTTTCCACGATGCTAGCCGCATCCTTGAAGGCAGGCTTCAAATTGGATGATGCCGAGCTGCAAGCTCGGATCACTGCAAGCTCGGATCACTGCATGCTGGGATCGCTGCTGAGCCGAGTGCAAGGGTGTGCGCCCCGACCGAGAGTACCCCAGCGACCCCACCTTCGACCATTCCCGAGCAAACGCCCGATGCCTCCGAGGCGGTGCTTCTAACAGCAACTGAACAACCCACCCCCTCAAAACGCCGACGGGTTTCGTCCCCCTTGGGGCACTCAGCCCCTCCTTCTTCCAGTAAATGCTTGGAGAAGAAAAAGAAGAAGAATAATAAAATGGCTCCCGACTCAGGAGCTCCTCTTACCTCCACTGCCATCATTCCCGTGGCTGACCCTGTCATCAACCCCCCTGCCATTGTATCGGCCGCCAACCCCTCCGTCTCCTCTGACGCTCCTGACCTGCCATTGCCTGAGGGGTCCGAGACTCCTCCTACTGATGAACAAGTCGATCATCCCCTGATGTACCTTCTGGTGCCCACCCGATCAGACTATCGTCTGAGGATGACGCAGGGCGACCTACCCGACCGGCATCAAGATCTCTGTCTATACGGGTCGGTAGCCGACCATTATGAACAAGGACTTGAAGAATCCTACATTCGGGGGTCTCGCAGCAAGACCGACGCCTTCTTCCTCAAGGCCACTCAGGTATGCATAGGATCAACCCCTTTCCCCCTCAAGTATTCCATTTTCCAACCTCAAGTTTTGTGTCTGTTTTACAGTTCTAGGGGTCATGCCATAGCGTATCCATGGCACTCATGACCCATGTCTTTGCTCGGGAAGAGGCCGAGAGGAAGGTGGAACAGGTGGAACGTCTGGAGACCCAACTGAAGCATACTCAGCTCGCCTTTGACGAACCCGCTTTGAATGACTTGCGAGCCGAGGTCTAGGCCCTCCAGAACTGACTGGCTCATTCCGAAGAGCAACTAGAGGCCGCTCGCAGCCAGGTCGAGACGGCGAACCTAGCTGTATCCTAAACGAACCTCAGGATCTCCGCCCTAAAGCATAATGAGCGTAAAGCCTGGGCTCTTCAAGCGAAGACCCAGGATAAACTTACCCAAGCGGAGGCGTAGCTGCAAGTGGCATCCGCAACCACCGATTCCTTCAAGACCCAACTAGAAGCCAAGGACGCAGAGGCCTCGTCTCAATCAAAGAGGGTAGTTGAACTGTCTGCCGAGTTCTCCTCCAAGTATCAGACATTGCAAGACCAAAAGGAGGAGCTCGAGCGGCTGATGAAGGAGAAGGTTGAGTGGGAGGCAGCTCGAGCAGAGCTGGTGGAGTTGCGCTCTTATAAGGAGGCGGAGGCCGATCAGTTGGAAGCCCATAGGCTCAAGTGTATCACTCCAAGGCCCATTCTGATCAGATCTCTGAGCGAGCTCGAGCCATGCTGATGCACCAAGCGATTAGTATGCTCCAACAACTTAAACAAGGTGGGTACCAATACACCGACATGCCCCCCACAGCTGTCCAGTTGCATGATATGTCCAAGGACTTGCCCGACATAACCAACAAGTCTTTTAAATGAGGGTCGGGCCTCTTGTTTTCTTCTTTCTTTTCATGTAGAGGTGACTAGCCTCTAATTTTGTAATGTCTCTGCTCCTTGAATGCAACTTTTCTTCTTTGCTCAAACTCTTTCTAACGCAATTGCCTTTACCTTCAAATGTTAATGATCTAAGAGCTAGCGGGAGCCACTTAGGTGTGCGGTCAAATGATTGACTCGGTTTTTGTAAGCCGCTGAACCATATGACGGAGCGCCCGAAAAACTCTTAAGTGCCCGCCATTCGAGCGAAAATATACTCAGGCTACTGAACCTGGCTGGTGTCCACGCGGAACACTCAGGTGTTATAGCTTCAGACTGTAAGTACCTCGGGCTAGCTGACTGGGAGCTGGGCAACCAGTTAAGGAAATCATACCGGCTCATTCACTGATAAATCCTACTGAGAGATGATCTCTTCAATCGACAAACGCTTGGGAATTGCATGTCGCCATGCGTCCGATTGGGACTTGTACCCAGGGATCTACGGGAGCTTACCTGTTTGTGAGGATTTGGCCACTTGGTCGAGTCAGGCCTGGGGAGCGTGGGCCGCCACGCATCTGACTGGACCCGAACCAAGGGATTTGCGGGAGCTTGCCCGTCTGTGAAGCTTTGGCTGCTTGGTCGAGTTAGGCCCGAGGAGTGTGGTCCACCACGCGTCCGATCGGGACCCGAACCAAGGGATTTGCGGGAGCTTGCCCGTCTGTGAAGCTTTGGCTGCTTGGTTGAGTCAGGCCCGGAGAGCGTGGACCGCCATGCATCCGTTCGAGACCCGAACCAAGGGAGTTTGTGGTTTACAAAGGGTCTGGATCAGGTCAGCCCTTTCTGTCTCGGTTATCCAGCCGACCAACTTATGCCTTTTCGATCATCCCATCGAGCCGATTCGTATCCCGCTTTCTGGCGACTACATTAATTGGCGAGTAGACATGTCACTGGGTGAATGATGTATCGGGAAGCAAAACGTCAATCACTGGTCATTGGTGCCTCGGGCAGCGAACTGTCTGTCGCCGGCCGCATGCTTGCGTCCCGTTGAGCCTTGGGATTCCCCGTGATTCGATCGAAGGGCTTCCGTTTGATCCTGCCCTGCACCAAGACTTTCCTTGAATGGCTAAGATCGGCTACTCCCCCACTATATATAGGTACGGGCCACAGGTCTTGCCATCAACCAAAACTCCAGCAGTCCAGTGCTTCTTGCTACTCCTCTCACTATCACGGTCATCTTCCCCAACGATCCTTCATCACCGAATGTCGACCATGGATTTGGACGAAGAACTCTTCGAAATTCTGCTTCCCTCCGGCGAAAATTCTCCCATTAAGACAATTGTACTTCCGGCAACAACTCCCGCCGCCGCGGTCTCTTTGAGTAAGGGGGAAAAACCGGTGAGGGAGGTGCTGGCTTCCGATCTGGAAGTCGTGGATATGGATGATCAGCTGCTGAGGACCAGGCGTCGGATGCTCCGGTCAGCAAATTCCTTACTGTTACTCGGAACTGCCGCCATTTCCCACCCGGTGAAGAAGGTCAGGGTTATTTCTCCTGTAGAGCACTCCACCGCGACCCCGATCACATCCAAGCTTGCGACTCCGCTCCCACTCGAGTGATCTCTGTTCAGGAGATCACTCATCCTCCGCCAGCTCGCGAGGCCACTCTTCCTCCACCAACTCGCGATGCTTCCCCCGCTGTGACCCAGCCAGGGGCTTTTATTCCAGCGACCTCTGCTGCAGAGGGAACTACTGTTTGCTCTCCACTGACTCGGGCAGCCTCTCCGAGCATGTCGACTCGCGGGGCTTCCTCTTCTTCTACCTCGGCGTTCTCTGTCCACTAGCCTCTGCACCTAGTCATGTCATCCCGTGTCGACCCCACGATGGGTTACTGAGTGGTGCCTGCCACCGGGCCCCAGTTCAAGGAGTCGGCTCGGGAGGTTCATTTGTACGGCTCGCTCGATGAGCGCTTCCATGATGGCCTCAACGAAGCCAGCTACTGGAGTCCCATCCAGCGAGCTGACGCCTTCATCTCGGCGGCCAGTCAGGCTTGATTCTTTCATTGCTCGTTCTTCTTTCTTTAATTTTTAATGCTTGCTATCTCTCTTGCAGTTCTACGGCTCGACCTATGATATAAGCGTCCACCTGATGAGCTACGCTCGGGCTCTGTAGCGAGCAGAGGCCCGGGCAGAGAGACTGGAGACGCAACTCCTCCATGCGGAGATGCAGTCTAACAAGGAGACTCTGAGCCGGCTGCGCGCCGAGAATTAGAACCTTCTCGGCCGCGCCCTGGGCTCAGCGGCGTATGTGGACGAGCTGATGTCTGCGCTAAATTCTGCTGACACCTCGGCCACTCAGGCGCAACAGCGAATTGATCACTTGGAGCAGACGGAGCGCATGGCTCGGGACCTTGAGAGATAGGCCAACGCGGAGCTGGTCAAAGTCAAGGCACACTCCTGGAGGCATGCCATACCATCTCCGCCCTTGGAGCAGACCTAAAGGCCAAAGAAGAGGAGCTTAGTGCCCGCTCGGGAGAACTTCAGCGACTCAAAAAGGAGCATGGCATCCAGGGGTTGGTGCTGAAGGTGACTCAGCGGGACTTTAAGTATGCTCGGTCCTATGCCGAGGCTCTGTGCCGTGCCAAGTTCCAATGCGAAGCTCGTAGGTCGGCCCGTGAGCCATGAGCAACGGTTGTGGGATGCGCCCCGCTTTTCATTTCTTTTCTTTCTGTTAGAGGCCGAGCCTCGTTTTTGTACCAGCACCACTTTTGAATGTCAGTATTTTCCTTTATGTTTCTGCACGTGTATGCTTCTGTGCTTGTATTCCTGGTGTTTAAGTATTTGGGGCTCGGACGTAGGCGACCCGACTGAGGGAATGCCTACCTGACCCCTTTTGATGGGCGAATGCGCGCCCCACCCGATTGCAACGGTTTTAGATACTAACCACTCGGGCAAGAGCGCAATCATACGATTCAGTTTTTATGAGTGAATAAAGCACTCGGGCTCGACTGCTTCTATGTGCAAGCCACTCTAGTAGGATCAATAGAAGGTCTATGGTTCCGAGCGAGGCCATCTGAGTGAAGTACAATATGCCCAGCTCGGGGGGCGAGGGACAGGCCGCTCAGTCGGATAGTACTTCACGGAGTGCCGGTCGTCATGCCTCCTACTGAGAGCCTAGCTGAGGGTTGTTGCGGGAGCTGAGCTCGCTCGTAACTTGTGTAGAGACGAGCATCTGGACACTCGCTCAGGCCGATTTTCAAGAGCGTGGGCCGCCACGCGTCCGATCAGAGACACTGAGCAAAGTTGGGCGCGGAAGCTAGTCCTCTTATAACATGCTGTTGAGGCAAGCATCTGGACACTCGGTCGGGCAGGACTCAGGGAGCGTGGGTCACCACACGTTCGACTGAGAGCCGATCCGAGGGGTGGTTGGGAGTGGATCCCGATTTATAGCTCGTTTGGAAATGAGAGTCTGGACACTAGTTCAGCCCGATTCTCAGGAGCGTTGGCTGCCACGCGTCTGATCGGAGATGCTAAATCGAGTGGGGCACGGGAGCTGAGTCCGCTCATAACTTGCTGGCAAGGTAAGAGTCTAGACACTCGGTCGGGCAGGACTCAGGGAGAGTGGGTCGCCACGCGTCCGACTGAGGGTTGATCCTAGGGGTGGTTGGGAGCGGATCCCGATTTATAGCTCGTTCGGAAACGAGAGTCTGGACATTGGTTCAGGCCGATTCTCAGGAGTGTGGGCCGTCACGCGTCCGATCGAAGACACTGAACCGAGTGGGGCACGGGAACCGAGCCCGCTTATAATTTGCTGGCAAGACAAGAGTCTAGACACTCGGTCGGGCAGGACTCAGGGAGCGTGGGTCCCCACGCGTTCAACTGAGGGCCGATCCAAGGGGTGGTTGGGAGGGGATCCCGATTTATAGCTCGTTCAGAAACGAGAGTCTGGACGCTGGTTCAGGCAGATTCTCAGGAGCGTGGGCCACCACGCGTCCGATCGGAGACACTGAACCGAGTGGAGCATGGGAGCTGAGCCCGCTTATAACTTGCTGGCAAGGCAAGAGTCTGGACACTCGGTCGGGCAGGACTCAGGGAGCGTGGGTCGCCACGCGTCGAACTGAGGGCCGATCCGAGGGGTGGTTGGGAGCGGATCCCGACTTGGAATACCTGCAGATTGAGTGAGGACCTCACCTTTTTACTATCATTGCTGTCGGGCAGTACATGTGTGTTACAAATTATCGCTCGGCCTCTCGATAGGGCTGGAGGTGGATCGCGCTCCATGGCCGATCCGGCCTCTTCCCTTGCTCATTCTTCAAATAATAGGCTCCTGAGGCGAGCTTCTGAGTGATTTTGAAAGGTCCACCCCACTGCGGTTCCAACTTGCTAACATCCCCAACTGGTTTGATTCTCTTCCAGACAAGGTCTCCGACTTGGAATGCCCTCGGCAACACCCTCCAATCATATTTCTGCTTCATCTTCTGCTGGTATGCGAACATCCGGGCGGCTGTCTTATCCCTGATCTCGTCGACCAAGTCCAACTCCAGGCGTCTCCATTCGGCATTATCTTCATCGTAGGCCTCTCGTTGATCCGACTCACTGCCGACTTCGACGGGAACCACGGCCTCATTCCCATAAACTAGCTGGAAAGGCGTGCTTCCCATGGTTTCCTTAGGCATAGTGCGTAGGGCCCATAAGACACAAGGGAGCTCGTCCACCCAAGTTTCCCCTGCGTGGTCCAGCCTGGTCTTTAATCCTTTAAGCATTTCTCGGTTAGCTACCTTTGCCTGGTCGTTGCTCTATGGATATGCCACAGAGGTGAATGCTTGCTTGATGTCATATTCCGAGCACCATTCTTGTATCTTCCGACCCTGGAACTACCTTCCATTGTCTGAGATGAGTTTGTTGGATCGAGAAAATATGATAGAGGGGGGTGAATATCGTAAATCGTTTCGGATTGAAAAAGAGAATACACAGCGGAAAATTAAAATCAAACGAACAGAACACAAGGATTTTACTTGATTCGGAGTCGCGGTCGGCTCCTACTCGAAGGCCCACGGTCCTTGGCCATTTATTGCAGGCAATTCTATAATGCGCAAAGTTTTACAAAGAATCATAATTATAGTGCAGTAAAAAGTACAGAGTTACTTTTCGTGATCGACGCCCGATGTAGATTGTACTTCGGTGCGGACGGTCATCGTCGGCGCTTAGAATCTCGAGATCGGAGGTTTCCGGAATGGAGCGCTTGAGCAAAGAGCATTGAGGGGTTGAGAAAAAGTGTGTCTGAAGCCTTGGGGGGCGAACCCCTTTTATAGTGCACCTGGGGGCGCCTTGGATGTTGGGGGCGCCCTCCACGTGCCTCTGGATCCGCAAACCCCTATCCGCAGCTCGGTCAGCCCTTATCCCTTCAAAATAGGGCTTGGAGCTAACGGGGGCGCCCGGGACACAAGGGGCACCCTGCTTGACTTGTTCAACAGGCTTCTCAGCTGATCGCTTCATTGGCTTGGACCCAGGGCGCCCGAGGCATCCAGGGCGCCCGGGACACTAGGGGCGCCTGCCCCAGTGAGCTTCTGAAGCAGTTCTTGCTCAACCTTATTTTGCCTTCACCTTGGGGGCGCCCGGGACCTCCGGGGTGCCCTACCCAGCTGCTGCCCCTCTCCTTTGGGGCGTTCCTTAGGTCCTGCATCCAAGGTTAGTACCAAAACAACAAACCAGGCAAGAAGTGTTAGGTTTATACAACCTTAGCTGTCTTGGTTCTGACTTTGGGTCTCCCAAATGGAACCCTAGGTCGAACCGACGCCTACTGTTCCCTCGACGGGGAATGCGTCCTCACCTACTCCTCTCAGGAGAGTTTATCTTTTGCCAACCGGCTCCTCCGGTTGGACTTTTGCCCAGCAGTCCTTCACCAGGTGCCTAGCAGCCCTTCGCCAGGTCTTGGGTATTAAGCAGTCCTTCGCCCGGTGCCTAGCAGTCCTTCACTAGGGCTTCGGTACCAAGCAGTCCTTCGCCTGGTGCCTAGCAGTCCTTCGCCAGGTCTTCGACTCCTAGCAGCCCTTCGCTAGGTGCCCAGAGCCCTTCGCTGGGTCTTAGGGTTTTGATGCCTAGCAGTCCTTCGCTAAGTGCTAGCAGTCCNGCCGTTGCGCCTCTCGGAGATTTCTTGGTGGGGCATATCCAGTAAGGCCCTGACCTTGCTGGGATTAGCTTCAATGCCCCGCTCAGTCACAATGTATCCGAGGAATTTCCCGCTCCGGGCGCCGAAGAGACACTTAGCAGGATTCAATTTAAGCCCGTACCTGCGCAGTGTCTGGCACGTCTCCTCGACATCAGCTATCAGATCTTTCGCTCGGGTGGACTTGATGAGGATGTCGTCCACATATAGTTCAATATTTCTCCTGATCTGAGACCGGAAGACCTTATTCATCATTCGCTAGTAAGTGGCTCCAGCGTTCTTCAATCCGAACGGCATGACTGTGTAACAGTAAGTACCGTCTGCCGTGATGAAGCTGACCTTCTCCAGGTCCTCAACAGCCAGGGGTACTTGATGATATCCCTGGTAGGCGTCCAGCATGGAGATGAACTCACTGTCAGCCGTTGAGTCCACCATCTGGTCGATCCGAGGCAGGGGATAGCAATCCTTCGGGCAAGCCTTGTTGAGATCCCGGAAGTCGATGTAGACTCACCACTTATTGTCGGGCTTGGGTACCAACACCACGTTGGCTAACCAGACCGGGAACTACACTTCCCTGATGTGGCCGGCCTCCAGCAGCTTCTCGATCTCAGCTTGGATCACTTTATTCTGCTCGGTGCTGAAGTCCCGTTTCCTTTGCCTGACGGGTCGAGCGTGGGGATAAACATGGAGGTGATGCTCTGCCACCTCCGGTTGGACGCCTTTCAGCTCTTTGACCGACCAGGCTAAAAAATCTTGGTTCTGAGCCAAGCATTCCAGTAAGGGCTTCTTCAGCTCCTCAGGCAGCCCTGCTGCAATCTTGACTCGGGCTTCTTCCCGATCTGGAAGGAGTTGTACCTCCTCCTTATCTTCATGCAACTTAGCCCACGGGGAGGCTTGGACCATGTTGCAATCTGAGAAGGGACGTGGAGCCTTTTGGCTCTCTACCCGAACATCGTCGACGTAGCACCTCCGGGCCACTCTCTGGTCACCCCTGACCTCTCCTACTTTGTCCTCGACCGGGAACTTGACCTTTAGGTAGAAGGTAGAGGCGACAGCTCAGAATTCGATGAGGGTCGGTCGGCCCAGGATGGCGTTGTAAGCTAAGGGAGCATCGACCACTAGAAAGGTGGACCATTTGGTCCTCTTCAACGGCTCCTCACCTAAGGATATGGCCAGTCGGATCTGGTCGATTGGCTGCACCTGGTTCCCCGTGAAATCGAACAACGGGGTCGCCACCAAGTCCAGCTGGGACATCTCTATCTGAAGCTGGTCAAATGCCTTCTTGTACAGTATATTGACCGAGCTTCCTGTGTCCACGATGGTGCGGTGGTCTTGGTAGTTGGCGATGATGGCTGTAATGACCAGCGCGTCATCGTGTGGGACCTCTAGTCAAATCTTGGGGCCTAAAACTGATCTGGGCCCCCGCTGCCTGCGCCGAGCTGGTGCCGACTTGATGAATTTCCAACTGGCGCACCTGCGCCTTTCGGGCTCGGTTGGAATCTCCTCCGGTTGGTCCACCCAAGATGACATTTACGCCCCCTCGGACGGCGTTCTGCTAGTTGGCCTGTTCCTCTTCCATTTCTTCGGCCTAGGCCCGGTTCCCCTGAGGGAATATATTGCGGGCGACCGGGGGATTTCCTCGGAGTTCTTCGGTGACGGGGTCGATGGCCCTGCCTCCTCGGCCTAAGCCGCGCCCCGGGGATGCTTGTCGCCCTCGTCCCTGAAGAGTCAGAGCCTGACCTTGTCCAGCCTGTCGGCATTCCTCGGTGGCTCTGGTGGAACGTGCAGTATGGCCTCCACCGAATCGGAAGGCACCCTTGGTCTACCTGCTGCACATGTCGCCTTTCTCCCCCCACTCGGTCGATGGGTCCGCGGGGGCTGCGAATAGGTCCGCCCGGGGACCTAGTGTTCTGGGCAGGGTTGGGGGACGTTGGATTGGCCGACTCCTTCTTCTGAGCTGCCTGGGCTTCCTCCACATTGATATACTTGACAGTCTTGCCTAGTAGGTTGTCGAAGTCCTTCGGGGGCTTCCTGATCAGCGAACGGAAGAAATCCCCCTCTTGTAATCCTTGGGAGAAAGCACTGACCAGGACCTCTGGAGTGGCGGTCGGTACATCTAGTGCCACTCCGTTGAACCTTTTAATGTAGGCTCGGAGGGTTTCCTTCGGGCCTTGCTTCAAAGCGAACAAGTTGAGGCTCGTCCTGTGGTGCCTCCTGCTGCTGGCGAAGTGTTGGAGGAAAACCCTCCTGAGCTCCTCAAAGCCCATGACCGACCCATCGGGGAGTCGGTCGAACCACCTCTAGGCTAGGCCAAAGAGAGTGGTTAGGAAGGCTCAGCATTTGACACCTTCTGGGTATTGATGAAGCAGAGCCGCACTCTCGAACTTTATCAGGTGCTCCTCTGGGTCGGTGGCCCCCGTGTACTCGGGGATCGTGAAGAAATGGAGATGACGGGGAACAGAATCTTCCTGGATCTGAGAGGAGAAAGGACAGTGTACCAGAATGGAAGGAGAAGGGTCGGCTGGGGCCTTTCCCTTGTCTGGCCGCGATGCCTGCATCTGATTAGATGTGGAAGCCTCGGCTGAGTGAGCCTCATCACCCTGGTCCCGGTAAAAGGCTGCGGGAAAGGGTACGACACCACTATCGGGGCAAATGGGCCTTCTTGACCTCCCGAAGGCCGGCGTGCTGCCGGCTCTGGGAACCGAGGCACTTGACTACCGACTTGTGAAGGTTGCTGAGGCGTCCTTCGAGCGCGAGCAGCCATCAGGGCTTCATATTCCTCGCGGGTGACTGCCATCATGACTTGGTTGGGATCTTCCATCTTCACTTCCGATCAGGCAAAGTGTTCTTCTTCTAGCGCCAAATTTGATCCTGTCGCGAAGTGAAGTGGGAGTCCCAAAAGCGAGATGGTCCTCCGGGGATCACGAACCGCTGAGGCTAGCCACGAAGCTCCCGGAACCTGCGAGATAGAGACCGTTAGAATCCGCCGAGAAAAGTCCCCGGCCAGGCACTCCGACGGTCAAGTCAATCCTCGAGAGTGGGAAGCAGAAGGAAAGCAATAGAACAATAAAATGCACTATTGCGCGTACCTGCAAGATGCGGAGTGAAGAGCCTTATATAGCAGGGGAAGCTGACAGCTCCTACCCCGCCTATCACCTTTTGTCCTATAGTGAGGACAAAGTGATGCATGCCCAGAGGTGGCAGGATAAAGTAGTGCATACTGGAATAGGGAAAGAGGCACTGTCAACTTAATGGTAGTGCCTCTTGGCGCCGCTCGGCCTGACACCAGTGTATGTGGTCATGATACGGGGGCAGGGTATAGCAGGAAGATCAAGCCATTAGCGGGATACCCGTCGTTTGGGGCCAGGGTGGCACCAGTCTTGCGCCGACCCCGTACTGCTTCTGGTAGTCTGGTGTCAGGGAGTGGTTGTTCTGCATGCTAGGGCCGATTGAGGACCCCTAAGAAGGGTGTCGACTAGGGGCCTAGAAGGAAGGTGCCGCCTAGGGGCACTGAATAGCGAGGCCGACTGAGGGCCTAGAAGGAAGGTGTAGATTGGGGGCACTGAATAGTGAAGCCGACTGAGGGCCTTTGATAGTATTCAGAGTAAAATCTGTTGGAACTTGGATGGCTAGAGAGGGGGGTGAATGTAGCCAGACACTTGAGCTTTAGCTCTTTTCAATTTTCTGCACCTCAAATGTTAGTAACACAGCGGAAGCACAAGAAAAATAGAGTTGCAGAAAACTAAACCCTAAACTAAGCACAAACACAAAAATGCTAACAAGAGGATTTACAAGGTTCGGGGATAACTTACCCCTACTCCTTGACGTGCCCTTAAGGTGGGCGATCCCTTGATCGTCGGCAGATCAAGCCCCGGAAAATCCGGATAGTAAGCAACCTCCTTCTCGATGGAGTAACCTCTCCACAGCGTTTCAAGATGATGAAGTATAAATTACAAGAAACACAAGAAGGATCTTACTTAGCACTTAGAACCACAAGAACACAAGCAAACTTCTCTGAGCTCCACCCAGCGCAGATCTCACGCAAGACTCTCCTCTTCGTGTCTTCTCGCTGATGGACTCAAGCTTCTTGTTTCTCTTCTCCCAAGTGCCCAAGTAACAGAAGGTTGCTTCAAGGATCACAGTTGCTTGCTCAAGATGATGGAACAGCAGATAGCACAAGCACGCCGCAAGAAGTGTTCGCAGCAAGCTCTAGCAAGAGACACTAGTAGAAAAATGCTTTATAACCACGGGCATTCACCATTGTCGTAGGCGAAAAATACTGTTGTTAAAGGTCATGTTGTTAAAAGGAGTGGTCTACATCAACAGTTACAAACCGTTGTCGTTTATACTCAATAACAACAGAATAACAATGGATTTTCACCGTTGTCTTTTAATGTGATCAACAACAGGTTTACAATAGTATTAAACCGTTGTTTTTGTATGATTTAAGCAATAATTTAACAATAAATAAAAATCGTTGTCTTTTGGTTGAGACAGCCAACAATTTACAACAAATACCATTTAAAAAATAAATTATTTAAATAATTAAACAATATTGAGCAAACACACTTCAAACTATCATACATCAAAATATCATCAAATATCATACATCATACTGTGCAAATATCATACATCAAGATATCCTCAGTATTAGTCCAAACTGAGATAACATCATCAAAATATCATATACATCAAGAACTAGAAACTGAGATAAACAAATAGATGAAGACAGTCGCACCCAAGTAGCTTCATCCAAGTGCAGTCAACCAGATGAAGACAGCCGCGCCCCTTAGCTTTGCACCATAAGCTGATTCCTTCCCTTGGATATGAATTGTCACAACAAATAGAAATATAAAATGAGCATTCATGCACAACTAAAAATAGTAGACCAAAAGATTCTAGAAGATAATTATGATACAAAGTTACCCATGACTTAGTCTAACAAAAGGATATGATAAACAGATAGAAGATGACTTTCAGTTTGAGCAATAAAAAAATTTGTGAAAGCAAGCCAAATTTGCTGGTTCGAAGCTTCAGCAAAATAGCAGAATGGTAAAGAAGTACATGTGTAGATTCTCCAAAATTTCAGTGAATGAGCAGTGCACTCATGGTATGGGAAATTCCAAGTGTAAACGTGATGCCTATTTTTTAGCATGTGGTATGATGTCTATTTTTTAGCATGTGGTATTCTCCAAAGTTATCTTCAAAAAGGGGATAAGGGCAGCACATGCAATAACTGAACCATCTCTTTCAACTACTATAAACGAATCTAACTGCTTAAGAAGCTAAAGATGATAATAATGTTTAAAACACCAAACTTTATGTATAAGTGTATCAGATATCAAGTATCAAAGATGAGAAAAGATAACTAACTTAAGTTATGAGCTTCTTGATAAGGCCACTCTTCAGGAATTTGATATCTATAATTTTACCAAATTTTATAAGGCCACACTTCAGTGATCAAACATTAACAAGAAATACACAGCATGAAATAACTGTCCAAATCTGTGTTGACTATAGAAACTTGGATAATGACACCCAAACAGTTGACGCTAAGAGTGAACACTCAACCCTATTCACCTTTAATGCTAGACTTGTATGTTAAACTTGTTGAGTGTGCAACATCTGATAAGCGAGTTCACCTTTAATGCTATCACAATAATCACATTAAGATAAAATGCACAAATCAATGAACTGATCCATAGTGAGTTCTAGTTCTTCAAGAACCTGAAAGTAAGGATGAGATAAATACAGTACTTCAATTAGCAATAAGCAGAATAAATATACCTTTGAAACTTCAAATTTCATCACAGGGATTTTTTTGGAACTAGGATCCATTAAGTGACGGAGAAACCTCGGCGCCCCAAAAGTTAAAGAATCCATGTCTTCTGAGGCAACCGCATACACCTAGATATTAATAAGAAACAAATATGTTTAGGATATTAAAGTTAAAAAAACAAAATGGAATATGTTACAATGCATCATTTTACTTTGTCACTTTTGCAAAGAGCTGCACATTGAGCTTCTGCTTCACAGGGTGCCTTTAGATTAGAAAGATGAGTTTACCTACGAAAACAAGTGATAAAATATTTATATATTAAGCAATTGCATGCGGTTAAATAATAAAGTAAATAGATATTATATATGTGATATGAAGCTAAACCCACGAATGAAAAATCCAACAAGTGTCAAAAAGTATAAGCAAGATCTTAGTATTTAATTGAATAACTATCGTGCACAAAGCTTGTAATAACTTTATTATTACCTCTTTTAACCATTTGAATAGAGCAGGAGAGTGACTTGTGCTTTGGATTCTTCCATATCCATCTTAACAAAACACAATCATTAACCATCATGTTTATATGGCAAATAAAATTCTAAGGAACTTCATTGGATTCATTTCATCAAATACAATTTACATAATTTGTATTTTACTTGTATCAATGAACTTTTCACACACAAAAAAAAACCAAGAATTGATTTTAAAAATTACAAGAAAAGAAGAAATCAACAAAAAATTATCTATTTCATAACAATACTAAATTATTCAAGAGGTGGATTTAACTACCTGTTGAGTTCTATCTCCATGAATTGTGGTTGCTGGAAATCCATTCCCACACAACTAGTGTTCTAATGAATCAACTCCTCTTTTTGTCTCCACAAGAACCAATGTTAGAGCATGCTGCAGAATGGAAAATGTTAGTTGGTAAATATACTCACAACTAGTAGCAATGGCAGAAAAGTTTAAAGTAATTCAACAATTTAAGCAGAATAAAAAAAATTAAATTGAAATGTAGGTCGAGTCTTACTTTTCCATGGGCACCGGTATCTCTTTGGGCATGAAGAAGATCCATTAGGTAGCTTCTTTTGTCCGAATCAAGTACAAATTCCACTCTTTGAACAATCAAATCGGTACTTGAACCAACTCTTCCAACCGCAAGGAAGATATAGTTATAAAGGAAATCAAAAGCCATTCTCTGCAACTCAAATCAATGGAAACTTACTAAACAAATTAATTGCATCTCAATTGAAGATAAAAAAAATGGAAAGAAGAAGAGACTCAAAGACAACCAATGTGAAAAAACAGATATAGCTACAAGAAAATAGGATGTCGATGTGCATTTGGGAAGCTGATAGTTGGGTATCCAAGGTAGCCAACCAATTTAAATTGAATTGAAAGTACCCAATAATACTCGGTAATTGGGTTTTCAATCAGATTCAAGTTTTCTTAAAATTGTAGGATTCTGCAAATACCCATATGTTTTATGTGTTTAAGATGGGTACTCAGGTTGTGTTTATCATCTCAAATGGGAAGATCCTAAAAATGCAGGTTTTACTGTCATCCTTGAAAAACTTCAGGCAGATAGGAAAAACTACAAGTGATACAAATGATAACAAAATATAATAGTAGAGTTGCACAATATAATAGATTGCACTCAATTTGCCAATCATTTTGATTTGAAATGGAATTCCATAATGCAGTCAGTGCTAGCTCTTTTTCATAAACCAAAAAAATTGCTATTAGCAAATGACATAGTAGCATAATTAAACAGTGCTTATTCACCTGCTAGATTGTAAATAATTTGAGATACCCAAACTATTAATATTTTTTTAATAATCATCAATGTCTTTATTTAAACTAACTTCACTGTGAGGATAACCAGCTCCACATTACTGAACACAGAAATAATGAAGATTTTCCTGAATAAGTTAGCAACTTTCCAGAAAAAAAGTGTTCCATGAAAATAATGCTCCTACCATGAAAAATATTCTACAACAGTGATAGCACTCCACATGCAATTTTCATGCCTCATAAGCATATCAATGTGAATTTACACTTCAAAGATTAATTTTTTTAAAAGGTAACAGTAGTTCACCTGTTATATATAGGAAAAGACAGACATGAACAACATTGTCACATTCTGAAGCAGAAATTGTTGCATTAAAAAATTATGATTAAAAATCTTCCTTAACAGCTAACTTTTTAGAAAAGAGATCACCTAATCAAATGTTAAGATGCTACCAAAGCACAAGTCATGAGTTCCCAGCCATCTACTGTCCTATCAAATTTATCATCTATGTAGAACAGAGCCTGTGAATCACACTTACTGTCAGTTTAGTCAGAGAGAACTAAGAATGAAATCAGGATTTTAGCAGTATTATGGCTGGAGAAAACAAAAGGAATCATCAAGATGCCCACTGGACATTCTGTAGAAAGGAGCAGATTCGATTTAAAAAAAGTACCAGAATGATATCAACATTATGCAAGAAATCCACTTGGTGGGTCACGAGCACAATAGTGTTGGATTTGAGGAAGCCCCTGACACATTCCTGCAACAACCCCACCATTTAGGCAAAACAGCAAACACCTTGTGAGCCGACGCAAGTGACATGATGAATCGATGAGGAAGAAAGGAGGCACCTTGAAGATCTCTGAGTCGGTTTGTGCATCGACGGCGCTGAAGACGTCGTCGAGGAGGTAGACGTTGGTGTCCTGGTAAATAGCTCGGGCGAGCTGGATGCGCTGCTTCTGGCCGTCGCTGAGGTTGATGTCGCATTCGCCGATCTCGGTCTGGTCGTGGAACTCCATCATCTCGAGGTCCTTCTGGAGGCAGCAGACGGGGATGACCTCCTCGTACCTCTTCCCGGCCATCGGCGCTACGAACAGGATGTTATCTTGGATGGTACCGTTCTGGATCCATGACGTCTGCGCCACATACGCCGTGCTCCCGCACACCCTCACCTGCCATTGCCGATTGCATCGCCATACTCACAAATCTCAAACCCCCACAATTCCAAACTCGAAAATTAAGAATATCAAAACAATTTTACTTTCGGTAGAAAAACAAATAGTTATATAAATCCAAAAAGTTATTCAAAAAAAAAGACAAACTTCTGCTTTGATGTGGATGTCGTACCAGCTCTCCATCAGGACCATATCCTGGTTCATCAACACCAGCGCGGCCATGGACACGCCGTCCTCGTTCGCGCGAGGAGAAGTTTGAGGTGTCTTGTTTGTGTGCGGCGAAGAGGAAGAAGAAGAAGAACGAGAAGAAGGAAAAGATGGCAAGGAAGTTTGAGGTGTGTTAGGGTTCGGCGTTGTCGCTCGCGGCGAAGAGGAAGGAGAAGAAGAACGAGAAGAAGGAAAAGATGGTTGAGGTGTGTTAGGGTTCGGCGACTGCGGCGAATGCAGAGAATGAACTAAGGGGAGGTCGCGCGGCGACTGAAGAGAACAACTAAAACGGGCGTTTTCATTTTCGCGTTTTCGTTTTCGCGCTCGCTCGCTGTTGTGTATTACCACGTAAGCAACACCAATAGACAACGGTTATTTAAAAACTGTTGTCGTAACCAACCCAATATACATCGATTTTTAAAAAACCGTTGTCTTTGACATACATAAGACAACGATTTTTTAACAACCGTTGTCTTTTTTCGCAAAAAAATTTTCAACATCAACAGTTTTGGAAAAAACCGTTGTTAAATAAAAAAAGACAACGATTTTTCAAAAAATCGTTGTCTATTGGGTGTTGTTGAATCCAAAAATTCTTGTAGTGAGATCCAGGCAAGGTCACTAGACCGATCCACGAAGGAGCACCGTACCAACTTCCCTGATCGGTCACCAGACCGATCCAGGCAAGGTCAAATCTCCTCTAAGTCATGAGAACAAGCCTCCGGCCCATCTCTGACTCGTGCCATGCCCAGCTTCACTTACTGGGACTTCAACCTAGCCCTCTAAGCTAGGACCTAGCTTCACTCACCAGGGTTTCAGTCACCCGGCTTCACTCACCGGGACCCGGCTTTACTCACCAGGATTTCAGTCACCCGGCTTCACTCACCGGGACCCGGCTTCACTCACCGGGGTTTCAGTCACCCGGCTTCACTCACAGGGACCCGGCTTCACTCACCGAGATTTCATCCAACCTAGCCCTCCAGGCTATGACTTGACCCTCCAAGCCAGGCTTTTTCCACACCTAACCCTCCAGGTTAGGATTTTCCACACCTAGCCCTCCAAGCTAGAACTTTTCCACACCTAGCCCTCCAAGCTAGGACTTTTCCATACCTAACCCTCCAAGCTAGGATTTTTCCACACCTAGCTCCCAAGCTAGGATTTTTCCACACCTAACCCTCCAGGTTAGGACTTTTCCACATTGTGCCTAATCCCCGATCATGACATAATCATAATCATCTCATCAACCTAAACTAAAATCGGTGTCAACACCAAAACAACAATCAGGGTCAGACTGCATCAACAATCTCTCCCTTTTTGTTGTTTGACAACTCGATTTTAAGTTTAAGAATTTGAATCCAATAATCTCAAATCTCAGACTTGTAGGAGAATCAAGATACTCCCCCTACAACCATTAAACTCATAATCGTCTAAACTTAACCAACCTCATTCTCCCCCCCTTTGTCAAACACCGAAAAGAGTGTAGACGGGTTGTTAAGTTTAATCATACTCCCCCTCAGCCCTAGGGGTATCCCAAAACAACATAAGATCTGATTTATTTTGAAAAACATATGAAACACATATGATAAATGTAAAGCATGGCAAAGCAATCATATGTATCATATGGACATGGAGCATAGCATAATCATGCATAATAAGGCATACATAACGATAGCAATATTATGAATACTCAAATAAGCCAACATTGAGTAAAATATAGTAAGTCAAGTATGATACGCAGGCATAATGTCAAATGCATCATATCGCATCCAAGTCAAGGCAAATGCAGCACAAAAACCATAACACAAGGCGTGACACAAATCATAACCGGCAACATCCTCAATCCTCCGCGGGCTCATCGTCTGAGGAATCATCAATATATATGACATCCCCTGGTGGATTGCTGCTATAGGTCGCAGCACTAGGAAACGTATGTTGGTACCACTCCTCATACCACATCTCCTGTAGTGAGCTGATCCCAGAAACATCGGATGCTAGAGCGACTAGTCGGCGATTGAAGGACCGAAGCTCTGAGCTGACCTCCTGTCGCCAGAGCTCAAAAATATGTAACTCACGCTGCATCGTCCACTCTAGCTCCACAACCTGCCAGCGGAGGTCAGGAGCCCACTCATCGTAATCCTCTGCAACAGCGGGCCGCTCCTGGTTATGGGCTGCTCCCGGTAACTCCCCCACACGTCTCCGATCCTTCCATGTCAGCCCTTACGGTCCAACAACAATGCCAGACTGGGCCAACATGCGACAATCAAGTCAACAGTCCTGTCGAACCATGGGTACAATGCGACCCTGTGAAACATCGATACCAACGGACTGCAGCCAGGCAGTGATGATATGGCCAAATGGCATGTAAACTGTCTGGTCGTACATCTGACTATGGACGATGATGGAGAAGTAGATGGACGTCACGATATCAAAGTCTAACTGCCGATGCATCCCGTAGAGCATCAAGCAGTGGAATGGGGGAATCTCATCTAAGTGCTTTGAAGTAGTAGGGATGAGACAGTTAGTGATAATCTTAAACAAGACATAATCAATGGGAGAATGGCGAAGAGCAGCAAATGTAGGGAAGGCACTGGTAACCTCACCGAGATCCCTCGACCTGGGATGATCGAAAAAGTACTCATGGATAGAGTCAGGGGTGACTCCATCAAAGGGAACCGGTAGAGGATATGGAAGATAAGGGTAGAGGGAAAAGTCATTATCTGACTGGCGACAACCAAGAAAGTCAGTGAAAACAGATCGATTAAAATCAAGGTCGACACTGGCGACACGGGTCCTCCACCCCGTACCCTCTCCACTAACCATGTTATTATAAAATTCAGAGACCAAATCAAAGTTGATTGGCCTCTCAAGGAAAAGAATGGATTGAAGTTCATAGTGTTCAATGATTTGCCGTATCATAGGACAATGTTCGTAAATGTAGGTTTGGTCCACCGTTCGACATGGCATGAGTTTGAAAGTGTGCCATTGAAAGTCTAGAGCATAATGAATATTTTGAAATCTGGTATGTGGAGGTGATGGAGGTCTTGAAGGAGGTGTAGATGATGAAGGACCTTTGCCCTTTGAGCTTCCCTCCACAGGTTCTTTTCCCTTGGACGATCTTCTAACGGATTTGAAGAGATGATTATGAAAATAGTTTAAATCAAATGAGCAAGATCGAATTGATCATATGAACATGGTTTAATCAATGACCCAAGATTTGATCACGGGAAGAATAATCAAGTGAACATAAGGCATTGATCAAATGAGATGAGGTTTAATCAGTAAAATTGAAAGGTCATGGCAAGGAAGGGTCACGGCAAAATCATGGGGTCACGGCACAACAGTAAAACACCAAAATATGGTTAGACCCAAATACATAATCTATGAATGGATTTGTGAGAAAACTAACAACAATGCTTACTTAGGTGCCATGAAGAGTTGATTGACTTCGGAAACTTGCTCACGAGAGGAATCACGCAGCTGAGTTGCGCAAAGAGCAGCACACACAAACGGTGCTTTGCGAGCAAGAACACATCAAAAGAGAAACTCCTAGCAGTGCAGGAGAAATCCCAGTCGCACACGCAGCAGGGAGATGATCGTAGAAAGCCACGCGCAGGAAGGATGAAGCGCAGGTGAAGGTCACGCTGGAAGAGAGGGATCTCACGCGTAAGAGGAGAGTTTCGGCGCTAGGGTTCGGCAATGAGGGGTTTCGGGAGAGTTAATAGGTTGGTGGATCGGTCCACCAACCGAAATTTAATGTGATCGAACGGATCACCGTTCGATCTGGGAGCGCCCAACCGATCAGGCTCCAGCCTGATCGGACTGGCCTGGTCCTGATCAGTCGGGTGACCGATCAGACAGACTCCTGATCGATCGGTTGATCGATCAGGAAGCGAACGGTAGGTTTGGAGGTTTTTCCGTGAGCTCCCTGATCGGTCTATGGACCGATCACCACAGGGTGCCAGATCGGTCCGGGGACCGATCAGGCCTACACAGATTGTTTGGTTAAGTTTTCGCAAAATGTTCTGTGACCTCTCTGATCGGTCTGTGAACCGATCACCATAGAGGGGGCCAGATCGGTCCGGGGACCGATCATCCCTACTCCTGATCAGTCGTGTGACCGATCAGGCTTCTTGATTTTGCCTGATACGATCTGAAACTTTTAGTTTCAATTTCCAAAAGGTTTCTGATAAGATCAGATGAAGTTTATCAATCTTGGAAGTGAACCCATGACTATGATTGATCCCTAAACAAGGATCAAAGGTCCTTATGGTTTTGACAAATCACTTTGCTCCACCAAAGTGGAGTCAAACTCAATCAACAAACATTCAAGCACTTTCAAGCAAGTTTGTGTCAAATTCAAGTCTCCAATCAAGTTTCCTTGATTGGAATGTCCAAGTATGATCATGGAGCCAAATACACATATGTTATGCATTGGTTTTCCCCATACTTGGTCACCGAAGTGATTTTTATCTCGTCAACTTAATTTCTCAAGGGATGCATTGACATTTTGAGAAATTGAGTTGATCCTAGCATCTCACCCCATATCTAGCAAACAAAAACGTTTTGGTAAGCCTTATAGTTTGTGTGAGATGTCCCCAAGTTACCCAATTGTATCCCAACAATTAGAAATAATCATGAAGGGTTTTGAATGCCTTTTAAAACCTATGAGGCGCGACACATTCCCAACTCCCTTCTTAAGAAGCTAAACTCATTCTCGGGGAGTGGTTTAGTGAAAATGTCAGCTAGGTTTGATTTGGACTCTACATGTGAGAGTACAATATCTCCTCTAGCAACATGATCTCTAATGAAGTGGTGACGCACTTCAATATGCTTAGTTCTAGAGTGATGGACTGGATTCTTTGTTAGGTTAATTGTGCTAATGTTGTCACACAACACTTGCACACCCTTGTAGCTTAATCCATAGTCCTCTAGAGTATGAATCATCCACAACAGTTGTGATACGCTCTCTCCCATGGCGATATATTCTGCCTCGGTCGTGGAGAGAGCAACACAATGTTGCTTCCGACTTGACCAACTAACTAGAGATGATCCTAGGAATTGGCAACCCCCACTTGTGCTTTTCCGATCCAACTTGCACCCAGCATAGTCGGAATCGGTATAGCCAATTAGGTCAAAAGACTCGGTACGGGGGTACCAAAGACCAACTCCAATTGTGCCTTTAAGGTATCTCAAAATTCGTTTAACAGCAATTAGATGAGATTCCTTGGCACATACTTGATACCTAGCGCACATACCCACAGCAAAGAGTATATCAGGTCGACTAGCTGTGAGGTATAGCAGACTACCTATCATGCTCCGATATTGAGTCAGATCAACAGGTGTACCACTCTCATCATTGTCTAATCTTGTGTTTGTAGCCATGGGAGTGGTTACCTCTTTTGAATCACTCATGTTGAATTTTCGAAGCATCTCTTGAGTATACTTTGATTGGTGCACATGGATTCCGTCGCGAGTTTGCTTGATTTCAAGTCCAAGGAAGAAAGTCAACTCTCCCACTAGACTCATTTCAAATTCACTCTCCATGTGTCCAATAAATTCATTTAAATAGCCCTTGTTGTTTGAGCCACAAATTATGTCATCGACATACACTTGGGCTACAAAAATATTGTCACCATCTCTTCGTAGAAACAGTGTAGGGTCTATTTGGCCTCTAACAAAGCCTTTTTCAATTAGATAGGTCGACAACCGCTCATACCAAGCTCGGGGTGCTTGTTTAAGGCCATACAGTGCCTTTTTGAGCTTGAACACGTGGTTTGGGAATTCGGTACTCTCAAACCCCGGAGGTTGTTCGACATAGACTTCTTCCCTTATTAAACCATTTAGAAAGGCCGATTTGACATCCATTTGATATAACTTGAAACCTCGATGTGCTGCAAATGCAAGCATCAATCGGATGGACTCTAATCGTGCCACGGGAGCATAGGTCTCATCATAATCAAGGCCTTCAACTTGACTGTAGCCCTTGGCTACTAAGCGTGCCTTGTTTCTTATGATTTCTCCCTTATGGTTCAATTTATTTTTGAAGACCCATTTGGTTCCAATGATGGTGGTCTTCTTAGGTCTAGGGACTAAGTCCCAAACTTGACTTCTTTCGAATTGACCTAGTTCATCTTGCATCGCAATGATCCAATCGGGATCATTTAATGCTTCGTCAATTTTCTAGGTTCAATTTCGGAAATTAGGGCAACTTCATTAGCTTCATTCCTAAAGAATGATCTAGTCCTAACCCCATGATGGATGTCTCCAACAATTTGGTCTTGGGGATGGCTAGAAGCTAACCTAGTTTGCCTAGGTGTTGGTGGTGCTTCTTGAATGGTTTCACTAGACACAAGCTCAGCCTCAGGATCCGGCTGATCTATGGTTTGTCTAGGCTCACCGTCATCGGATTCATCACCATCAACAACATTTGGACTTTCATTCAAACTTAGTCTCCTAAGTTCGAATTGGACTTCATCTTCTGGTTGTCCATTGGCTTTTGGAATTTCTTCAAAGACAACATCAGAAGACTCTTCAACCAATCTAGATTTCTTATTGTAGACTCGGTAGGCTTTGCTAACTAAGGAGTACCCGACTAGTATCCCTTCATTAGCCTTTGCCGTGAACTTTCCAAGATGGTCCTTGGTGTTTAGAATAAACACCTTACAACCAAACACCCTAAGGTGTCTAACCGTAGGTGGTTTTCCAAACCAAAGTTCATGAGGAGTCTTACCTAAGAATCTATGTATGAGAACTCGATTTTGCACGTAGCAAGCTGTGTTTACAGCTTCGGCCCACAAGTAACTCGGTAATGAGTACTCATTGAGCATGCTCCGAGCAACCTCTTGTAGAACACGGTTCTTCCTCTCTACAACACCATTTTGTTGTGGTGTTCTAGGAGTGGAGAACTCATGTCTATACCCTCTATCTTGACAAAACTCTAAAAATCGTTGGTTTTGAAATTCACCTCTATGATCACTTCTTATTGTCTTAATTGTTTATGATTTTTCATTTTCAACTCTTCTACAAAAAGAAATGAAAACATCTAAGGTTTGATCCTTATATTTTAGAAAATATGGCCATGTATATCTAGTAAAATCATCAATGATAATAAAGTAATATCTACTACCATTCAATGATATGATAGTGCTACAATCAAACAAGTCCATGTGAAGTAAATCCAATGCGGTAGAAGTACTTACAATGCTTTTACCTTTATGTGCAGATTTTGTTTGCTTACCCATTTGACATGCATCACAAATCTTTTCTTTCTCATACTTGATGCTTGGTAAGCCACGAACTAATCCCTTGTTGGCCAACTTCCGGATATTCTTCATGTTCACGTGTGCTAGTCTCCGGTGCCAAAGGGTGGACTCCTCTTCTTTTGACATGAGGCACTTAGTAAAAGCATTAGTAGCACTTTTAAAAGATACTTGGTAAATGTTATCTACTCTTGTTCCTACTAGTACCGTGTCAAAAGTGTCATGTTGTCTAACTAGACATTGACTTGATTGAAAATCAATTGTGTAACCCGCATCACACAATTGACTGACACTTAGGAGATTAAATGTCATCCCCTTGACTAGAAGGACATTTTTAATTCTAAGACATTCGATATTTGAATGTCTCCTATTCCTATGACCTTAAGACTACCATTATTACCAAAGGAAACATTACCTCTATTTTTGCATTGAAGGGTAGTAAATAATGATTTATCACCGGTCATATGTTTGGAGTACCCACTATCAACGAACCAAGTTGATAGATGCTCTTCCTCAATCACAACCTACACAATTCGAAAAATAGAAGATTTAGTACCCAAACCTTGGGACCTAAAGCACCTACTAAACAAGAATTAGGCACCCATGCCTTGACAACTTTCTTTTGAACCTTGGGTGTCTTAAGTGGTCTAACACCAGTCCTAAACATTAAGGACACAAATGAAGGTTCTTTGGGTCGGTAACCAATACCGGCCCTATTGTAGACTGCCCTTTGGGCATTCAAAATCATGTCTAAGGTCTTTGAGCTTGTTGAGAATTTCTTAAGAATACTCTTGAGTCTCTCAACTTCACTCTTCAATGATTTATTCTCATCCACTAACAATTCAACATGCAAATCATCTACATCCTCATCCCTAGAGGACTTCAATTGTTCAATTTCAATTTTTAAAGACTTAATCTCATCCTCTAACATTTCTACATGTAAATCATCTACATCCTCATCCCTAGAGGATTTCAATTGTTCAACTTCAATTTTCAAAGACTTAATTTTTTGTTTTAACTTCTTCAAAAAATCGGTTAAACATGCAATTGTTCTATAGCATATTACCTCTTCATCATCCGAAGATGATGAAGCCGCGTTTGAGGAGTCGGAGGATTCATCACTGCTTTCTTCTCCCTCAATTGCCATGAATGCCACATGCCGTGTACTCTTCTCCTCCTTCTCTTCATCGGATGACTTGAGGATGATTCATCCCAAGTGNAAAAGTCCAACCGGGAGCCGGTTGGCATCAGGTACATTCTCTCGAGAGGAGTAGGTGAGGACGCGTTCCCCGTCGAGGGAACAGTAGGCGTCGGTTCGACCTAGGGCTCCATTTTGGAGGCCCAAAGTCAGAACCAAGACAGCTAAGGCTGTATAAACTAACATCTTATTGCTTTATGGTGTTTTGGACTAACCCTGGATGCAGGACCGAAGGAACGAGTGTCTGCAGCTCAGAGAGCCTCAAAGGAGTGAGGCAACAGCTGAGTAGGGCGCCCGGAGTGTCCCGGGCGCCCCCAAGGTGAACACAAAACAGTAAAGCAAAGTGAGCTTCGGCAGCTTATGGGCTGGGCGCCCCCGTGCTCCCGGGCGCCCCCGCTGCTCCAGGGCGCCCCGGATGGTCCGGGCGCCCCCAGTTGAAGCTAACGAAGCCGACCCCAGCGAAGCCAGCGGATAAGAGGAGACCCGGTCAACCCGGGCGCCCCTAGCGTCCCGGGCGCCCCTAGCGTCCTGGGCGCCCCCGTCAAGATCTGATCCCGAGTTTGAAGGGATCAGAAGCTGACCGAGTGAAAGTCGGATCGGCCGACACGTGGGGGGCGCCCCCGACGTTTCGGGCGCCCCCAGGTGCTATAAAAGGGCCCTCGACCCCAAGGCTTAAAATAACAATTCATTCAACGCAATCACGCTCTTCTGCTCCCACGCTCTGCTCCGGAAACCTCCCGACTCGAGACTCAAGCGCCGACGATGTCCCGTTGCTCCGAAAATTCAATCTACATTAGACGTCGATAAAAGAAGAGTTACTTTTATGTTTACTATACTGCTTTTGTAATATCTCTCTGTAAACGTTTTGCGCACTTATAGAATTGCCTGCAGAAAACGGTCAACGACCGTGGGCCTTGGAGTAGGAGTCGACCTAGGCTCCGAACCAAGTAAAACTACTTGTGTTTGCGATTGATTTTATTCCGCTGCGTACTTGCTCTAGTTTTTATCCGAAAAGCGTTTAACGATATTCACCCCCCCTCTATCGTTTCTCTCGATCCAACAAGTGGTATCAGAGCGGGGAAGTTCAAATTTGGTGCAACCACCAGTTTGAAAATTTTTCGAATTTTTCTAATATTTTTTTTGTTCGAATTTCTTCTAATATCTTTTTCGTTCGAATTCCTTCTAATATCTTTTTCGTTCGAATTTCTTCTAATATTTTTTTTCGTACGAATTTCTTCTCGTTGATCGAGGTTGGTGCAACACCACTCGATAAATATTTTTCTTTATCCCGCACTACTAATCCAAGACCAAGTCTTGGGATATTCCTTTTTTTTGTCTAGTTTACATTTCAGATAAAATGGCCATGCAAGAAGGCTTCAGCACCGCAAGACCACCTCTCTTCAGTGGAGAAGACTTCTCCTACTGGAAGAGCAGAATGGAGGTCCACCTTAAAACTCAGGTGGACATGTGCATAATCATCCAGTCCGGACTGGAGATTCCAAGAAATGCTGAAGGAGTACCTCAAAGCTACACAGAGTGGGACACCGCTCTGAAACGGAAAATTGAAGTGGATGCAAAGGCGACCCAGACCCTTCAATGCGGCTTAACAAAAGAGGAGCTGAACCAGGTGGGCCCTTTCAACAGTGCCAAGGAGCTGTGGGGAAAACTGATCGAGCTGCATGAAGGAACATCAGACACTCGGATCAGCAAGAGAGATCTGCTCCTGAACAAACTGTATACCATCAAAATAACCGACAACGAAACAGCAGCTCAGCTTCACGCCCGAATTCAAGAACTAATGAATGGTCTACACACTATTGGTCACAAGGTTGAAAACCGTGACCTAATAAGGTATGCCTTAAATGCTTTCTCGAGAAACACCTTGTGGGCATCTATGGTAGATGCATACAAGGTTTCAAGGGATCTTTCGAAAATAAAATTAGATGAATTGTTCTCTGAATTAGAATTGCATGAACAGACTAACTGCAATCTGGCCGAGAAAGGTATTGCCTTTATTGCAGGTAAAACTAGAAGGACAACTAAGAAGAAGCCTCAACCTGAACCCGAGTCTAACTCAGACTCAGACACAGAAGACGAAGAAGGAGATCGACCTAAGCTGGTCCGACTGGCCTGAAACTACTACAAAGAATTGAAGAACCAAACCAACAAGCGGAAAGTCAGCTGAAGAAGGGATGAACCAGCTGAACCCGCAAACGAAAAGAACAAGCCCAACGTGACCTGCTACGAGTGCAAGAAGAAGGGTCACTACAAGACGGAGTGTCCGAACCTAAAGGAAACCAAGAAGAATAGAAGGAAGAAGGCACTTCAAGCAACGTGGGACGAGTCCTCCTCCGAAGAAGAAGAAGAGGTCCCACAGTCGAACCTACTAGCACTAACCGCCTCAGAAGAAGTCGAGACCGAGTCAGAATCAGAACAGGACGACGGTAGACTGACCTTTTCAGAGGATGGCGAAATCAAGGTAAGTGGATTTACTAGAAGTCAACTAAATGAATTAATATCTTATCTTTCTCGAGATTTGGCGAAAGCTAAACTCCGAGTCGAATCCCTCCGACAGGAAGTAAAACTCCTGAAAGAGGGAGCTGACTCTAAACCCTTAACTGAGAAGGTTCAGGAAGGAACCTCTACTCAAGTTGAAAAACTTGAGAAAGAGAACTCCTCCCTGAAAACTCAAGTTAAGGATCTTAGATCAACCTTAGAACGATTCACTTCTGATTCCAAGGGTCTTGACATGATTCTTGGAAAACAGAAATCCATTCTAAATCGATCCGGACTAGGCTATAGAATCAAATCTAGACAAAGATCCTATTTTGCTGTACTGAATCAGTCCAGAAATAAAGTTCAGGCATGGGTACCTAAACTATACCTGAACAAACAAACTAGATCAAATCAGTATTGGATCCCCAAGGACAAGATTCACATCTTGCCTAACCATTACTGTGGCTTTAGTCCAGGGGGAGCCAAGTTAAAAACTATTTTTATTGTTAGATAAAATTTAATTCTTGATTGCAAATTGCTTGGTTGATTGTTTATTTAATTTCTGCAATTTACCATGCTTAGACTTAGGAATGGTTAGTGTAAGGACTGAACAAACTTAACTGAAATTTGAACAACATAGTATTGGGTGGCGGTGAGATGATAGTACGTTAGGGAAACTAATTCGAATAAGGTCAAGTATACTTGGTCTCTTTAGACTGGTGAAACTAGCCGAAGCTACCGATCCAAGACCCAAACTAGTTAGACCAGAATTTTTCAAAGATTAATTTTGAAAATGAAATTTCATTAAAAGGCTTTGTCAAGGAAAGGGTTGATGATCCAATAAGACTATGGCCAAAGAAGGCCTAGTGCCTCGCCAAGACCTGGAAGCCAATTTTTGAAATACAAATTCAAATTATTCTCTGTCAAATTCAAATCTAACACAAATTTTCAGTTACCTATAGACTTAAACTCTCTTTTTAAAATAAATTCAATTATTTTCAAAATTAATTCAAGTTTTTCAAAATAAATCATATTTTTCAAAATTCTATCTACCAAAACCTGTCTCACAAAACCTATAAGGCTAACGTGATTGCTAACCCTAGATTAGGTGAGACAGACTAGGTTGTGAAAATCAATTTAAGCTATTCCTAATTCTAATTGGATCCAAATCAACAAAACTCTTTATGTGTAGGAACATAAAGATTTGGACCAATGGATGTTGGATAGCGGCTGCTCCTGACACATGACTGGAGATAAATTGAAATTCACCAAACTCAAGTTCAAGAACCTAGGCTCAGTGGCATTTGGCAACAATGCTACACTAAAGGTAATTGGGTCAGGTAATATTGAACTTAAAACTGACTTTGTTATTAAGAAAGTTCTTTTGGTTGAAAACTTCAATTTTAACTTGCTTAGCATAAGTCAGTTATGTGATTCTGGGTATATAGTCACCTTCAATAATTCTAACTGCCTGATTAGAAACGTACAAGACTCAGAAATGATGCTTAAGGGCAATAGGAAAAACAATATTTACACTATAAACCTTCCCCTAGTACCCAAATGCATGTTAACTCAGTTAGAACAATCAAATCTCTGGCATAGGAGACTAGGTCACACTAACCTAAGAATTATCTCAAAAATCACCCAACTTGGCCTAATTAAAGGTATTCCCAAAATTAAAAACCATGAAAACTTAATATGTGAATCATGCAATCAAGGTAAACAAACCAGATCTAATCACAAACTAATTCAATCTAATCTAACTCAAACCACACTTGAGCTCCTGCACCTTGACCTATTTGATTCACACGGAGCCAAGTCACTAAGCGGAAACCGGTACTGCTTAGTAATAGTTGATGATTACTCAAGATTTACCTGGGTTAGGTTTCTAAAGACCAAAGATGAAACCCTAAACCTATTTAATGAATTTGTAAGTTAATTGAAAATCAAAACGATACTAAAATCAAAAGACTTAGGAGTGACCACGGGGGAGAATTTGAAAATCAACGGTTCGAGGAATTCTGTAAGGTAAATGGATACATACATGAATTTTCATGTCCTAGAACCCCCCAACAGAATGGGATAGTCGAAAGAAAAAATAGAACTCTACAGGAAGTCGCTAGGGCTATGCTCAATGAATTTAACTTAGCCAACCAATATTGGGCAGAAGCAATTAGTACGGCTTGCTACATCCAAAATAGGGTCTTGATTAACAAGCGACACAACAAAACACCCTATGAACTATATTACCATAGACTTCCAAATCTACACTACCTAAGGGTCTTTGGATGCAAAGTCCATATCCTAAACACCAAAAACTACTTAGGAAAATTCCAGTCTAAGTCAACCCCAGGCATCTTCCTAGGATATTCAACAACAAGTAGAGCCTATAGGGTTTACAACAACCAAACCAAGAAAATCGAAGAAACAACCAACCTCATATTTGATGAAGAAATTAACTCAAATCCAAATCCAACTTCATCAAACACTGATCAAGAAGATAATCAACAAATTGGTGAATCCCTAATTGAACCCATAAACGAACTAACTATTGAACCAACTAGTGAGTCAAATGTACCAAGTGTCGAACCAATAATTGAACCAGCTCAAAGAGTTGAATCAAATAGTGAACCAAACCGACCAGCCGGACCTGAGGCTGAACCAAGCTCTAGAAAAACTAAGAAACCCAGACTCAGTCACCCATCCGATCAAATTGTGGGTGATCCAACTCTAGGAGTCAGGACTAGATCCTCCTATAGAAACCTTAGTCAAATAGCAATGATTTCAAAAATAGAACCTAAGACTATAGATGAAGCCCTACCTGATCCTGATTGGATCATAGCTATGCAAGAAGAATTAGCCCAATTCGAGAGGAACCAAGTCTGGGAACTAGTGCCTAAACCTGACGGCAAATCCATCATTGACACTAAGTGGGTTTTTAGGAATAAGCTAAATGATCAAGGAGAAATAGTCAGAAATAAAGCCCGCTTAGTAGCGAAGGGATTCAGCCAAGTAAAGAATTAGATTACGATGAAACATATGCCCCAGTAGCTAGACTTGAGTCCATTAGGATGTTATTAGTCTTTGCATCCCATAAAGGATTTAAGCTATATCAAATGGATGTAAAGTCAGCCTTTCTAAATGGATTTATTAAAGAAGAAGTTTATGTAGGACAACCCCCTGGGTTTGAGGACTTAGAAAGACCTGACCACGTTTACAAATTTACTAAAGTACTATATGGACTAAAACAAGCACCTAGGGTCTGGTATGAACGCTTATCAACTTACTTAATTTCTAAAGAATTTAAACAAGGACAAATTGACTCAACCTTATTTATTAAAACCCTAGGAAAAGATATATTCATTGCCCAAATCTACGTAGATGACATAATCTTTGGGTCCACCAACTCAAACTTTCTAAAAAAATTTGTTAAAATAATGGAAAATGAATTTGAAATGAGCTTAGTTGGTGAGCTTAACTTTTTCCTAGGCTTACAAATTAAACAAACTAGAGATGGAAACTATGTCCATCAATCCAAATACGCTAAGGAGCTAATAAAGAAATTTAAAATGGATAACTCTAAAAGCATAAGTACCCCCATGGCCACCAATATAAAAATAGATAGTGACCCTGATGGTAAACCAGTAGACCTTAAACTCTATAGAAGTATGATTGGAAGTCTACTGTACCTTACAGCAAGTAGACCTGACATCCTTTTTGCTGTAGGAATGTGTGCTAGATACCAAACCTGTGCTAAGGAAACACACTTAGCCGCCCTAAATAAAATACTAAGATATATCAAAGGCACCCTTAATATAGGGATTTGGTATCCTAGGACCTCAACCTTCGACTTGTCAGGATACTCGGACTCTGACTACGCAGGTTGTAAATTAGATAGAAAGAGCACAAGTGGAAGCTGCCAACTATTAGGTAATAGCCTAGTAAGCTGGTGCAGCAGAAAACAACACTGTGTAGCTCTATCCACAACTGAAGCTGAATATGTAGCTTTAGGAGAGTGTGTGGCACAACTCTTATGGATGATGCACACTCTCAAAGACTTCCAGCTTAACTACAATCAAACTCAGGTCTACATTGACAATATTAGCTCAATCAACCTGACTAAGAACCCAATCCAACATTCCAGAACTAAACACATAGAAGTTAAACACCTCTTTGTAAGAGATCATGTAGCCAGGGGTGAGATAGTTCTTAAGCATGTAGACTTTAAATCCAACTTAGCTGACATATTCACCAAACCTCTATCTGAGTCTGAGTTCAGCTTACTAAGAAGGCAGTTAGGATTATGCTTGGTAGAATAGATTGAGTCTACTATTGGTTTTCTTACTCAAATCAGTCTTAAAGAAATTTTTAAATGCTTTCAAAATCAGCTTTTATTCAGTTTTGAAAAGTTTTAAAATAAAGTTTTTTCACTTAGTTTTATTTTCAAAACTACCCCTTTCAAAACTAGGGCTTTTTCGAAAATGGACTTAGCCTAGGCCCTACCCCTAGAACTGCATGCACCTATAGATTTAGAAGCCAGCATCTCACAAGCACCTTAGGGTACTTTTGATTGATAACTTAGAAAGGGTTGAGATGCTTAGGTCTTTGCCTTAATTCAAGATGCTTTAAGTCAGTGCATCTGCAGTAATTGGGGCACTAAATACAACTTACACAGTAATCAAGTTAAGTGTCAAGTTTAGAAAATCTAACTTGAACAGAACACTTAACTTGACTAACCCTAGCAAAAACTACTGTTTATAACAGTTAGTAAGTAGCTAATTGGGTTAGACAGGTCCCTAAAAGAGGAAATTGAAACTGATTTGATTTAATTCTCATCATGAATTGGTTCAGTACAGCAAGTTATTTCCCTTATGCAATTTAATTATTCTGTTTCTGCTGTATTTATTTGTGTTTGATATATGGAAAAGGGGGAGAAATAGGAAAGGAGAGAGTTTAAAATTTTTTTTCTAACTCAAACTCTATCCTTTATTCAAAAAGTTCTAACTCAAAGTCCATCCTTTATTCAAAAAGTACTTAATTAAATTTTTCAAAAGTACTAAATTTTTCAAAAATACTAAGTTTTTCAAAAGTACTAAAGTTGTCTAAGTACTAAAGTTTTCTAAGTACTTAAGTTTTTCAAAACTTTTCTAAGTACTTAAGTTTTTCAAAACTTCCCTAAAGTACTCCTAAGTACTTAAGTTTTTTTCTCACTAAGTACTTTAAAACTTAAAGTTTTCAAAACTTCTTTGAGTACCTTAAACTTAAGGCGTCAAAATTTTCCTTAGTACTCAAACTTAAGTTTTTCAGAATCCTTCTTAAGTTTTCTAAGTATTTAAACTTAAAATATACTACAAGTTCTCCAAAATAGACAACCAAAATTATTCTCTGTTGAAAATTATTCTAAGTAAAAATCCATCCTTAAACTTAGAATTTATTTTCAAAAACCCCACGAAGTTTTGAAAAAATCTAAGGGGAGATTCCTTCCAGGGGGAGGGAACAAAATTTAATTTTTACTTGCTCTGATTAACTTAACTTTTTGAACCAGGGTTGCCATAAATCAAAAAGGGGGAGATTGTTGATGCAGAAAGCACCCAAGTAGAACCTGGGTTTTGATAATGGCAAAAGGGTTTAAAAGTTAAGTCTTATTTGTATCTAACATGTTACTCAAGTGTGCAGGAAAAGTCCTAGCGAAGGACTGCTAGGCACTGGCGAAGGAATGCCAGGGTACTGAAGCCCTAGCGAAGGATTGCTAGGCACCAGGCGAAGGACAGCTTGGGACTGAAGACCTGGCGAAGGAACGCTAGGCACCGGGCGAAGGACAGCTTGGTATCCAAGACATGGCAAAGGACTGCTGGGAAAATGTCCAACCGGAGGAGCCGGTTGGCATCAGGTACATTCTCCCAAGAGGAGTAGGTGAGGACGTGTTCCCCGTCGAGGGAACAGTAGGCGTCGGTTCGACCTAGGGCTCCATTTTGGAGGCCCAAAGTCAGAACCAAGACAACTAAGGTTGTATAAACTAACATCTTATTGCTTTATGGTGTTTTGGACTAACCCTGGATGCAGGACCGAAGGAACGAGTGTCTGCAGCTCAGAGAGCCTCAAAGGAGTGAGGCAGCAGCTGACCAGGGCGCCCGGAGTGTCCCGGGCGCCCCCAAGGTGAACACAAAACAAAGTAAAGCAAAGTGAGCTTCGGCAGCTTATGGGCTGGGCGCCCCCGTGCTCCCGGGCACCCCCGCTGCTCCCAGGCACCCCGGATGGTCCGGGCGCCCCCAGTTGAAGCTAACGAAGCCGACCCCAGCGAAGCCAGCGGATAAGAGGAGACCCGGTCAACCCGGGCACCCCCAGCGTCCCGGGCGCCCCTGTCAAGATCTGATCACGAGTTTGAAGGGATCAGAAGCTGACCGAGTGAAAGTCGGATCGGCCGACATGTGGGGGGGCGCCCCCGACGTTCCGGGCGCCCCCAGGTGCTATAAAAGGGCCCTCGACCCCAAGGCTTAAAATAACAATTCATTCAACGCAATCACGCTCTTCTGCTCCCGCGCTCTGCTCCGGAAACCTCCCGACTCGAGACTCAAGCGCCGACGACGTCCCGTTGCTCCGAAAATTCAATCTACATCGGACGTCGGTAAAAGAAGAGTTAATTTTAAGTTTACTATACTGCTTTTGTAATATCTCTCTGTAAACGTTTTGCGCACTTATAGAATTGCCCGCAGAAAATGGTCAACGACCGTGGGCCTTAGAGTAGGAGTCGACCTAGGCTCTGAACCAAGTAAAACTACCTGTGTTTGCGATTGATTTTATTCCGCTGCGTACTTGCTCTAGTTTTTATCCGAAAAGCGTTTAACGATATTCACCCCCCCCTCTATCGTTTCTCTCGATCTAACAGAGGTCTCCCAAAAGGCCTCATGCCAATGGAGATATCTTTTTTTCTTATAAACCTATGATCTTTCCCATGTGTTTACGATGTGGGACTATGTTTGTAACCTTGCAACCCTAACAATCCCCCCCCCCTTAAACAAAGGACCACAAGCCCCCCTCAAGTGGAAACCCTTTCTATTTGATGTCCGATCCTCAACCCACTAGAACTTTCTGCCCTTCGGTCCACTCGACCTACTAGGACTTCACCTCCTAGCCTCAACTAGGACTTCTTTGCCTAGTGTTTGGTCCTCTTGATCAAGTCACGGGAGCCCACACATCCTTTATTCTAGGCTTAACCCAAATGGTTAGATCTGGATCATGGCTCTAGCTCGTGCTTCTTCCGACGGTTAGTTCGGTGAAAAGTGACCTGACTCTGATACCAATTGTTGGAGATCGGTGTGCCGACTAGAGGGGGAGTGAATAGCCCATTACCCCCAATGCGTCATTTCTTCCTACACGTGTTAGAGTGCGCAAGCGGAACTTTAAACTACAAATAACAATACAAATGCTAACACCAAAATATTACGTGGTTCGGAGATGATACTCCTACTCCACGGTTGTCCGTAAGGTGGACAATCTCGATCCGTCAGTGGATGACTCCCCGAAAGACCTTTGGCTAGCTTGTGTAGCTCCTTGTGGGTGGAGAAACCTCGCCACAACACTTGCACACACACTTGAGCTTGGTAGACTCCTAATAAGCTCTACTCAAGCTTATTTCGTCAACCTTTTCCCAACCAAACTGAGCTCTCTTAAATAAATCTCGACTCTGAAATTGCCATTACCAGTCAACTGGTGCCAACACCAGTAGACTGCCAGCTGTTGAATTTGAACGTTATAGCCCAACGTTCGAATTCCAACCAACACCAGTCGATTGCACAGAAGATCAGTTGACTGATCTTTCTGTGCCCAACACCAGTCGACTACTACAAGCAGCAGTCGACTAATCAAACCCTAAACCTAGAGTTTCAACCCCGAGTACAGTCACTCAGAACTCGTCCTCGCCCGACTAACCTAGACCTAGCCTTCTAGCCTCCTTCATCAGCCTTGCGTCCCTCGGATGTCTCTCCATCCTTCATGCCTTGCCTTCTGGAGCTTCTTTCGCCCTCGGTCCTTGTTGTCAGGTCTTCCTTTGCCAAGATGCCACTTGGACTTTTCTTCTTCGTACCTGTATCCTGCATTCTCACAATGTAACATCAAATATAACAATAATTCTAACTTAAACCTTTGCCCAGATTGCTCCAACAAGGTACCCTTCAGTGAGTGACTGTGATATTTGATTTAGGATTTATATGGGTCATTCGATTTGGAGGGTTGTAACCCTTCAGATAGCCCTTTGATTTTAGCCGTCCGATTTGGATGGTTGTAACCCTTCAGATCCTCCTTTGACCTCAGCCACCTGATTTGATCTGACACTTCGGATCAAGTCTCATCACCAATGATCAAATCATGACTCTTCACAATCAATGCTCCAGATTGCGTCACTTATGATCTAGCACCCCACTTTGATCCAACAGTTATCATTCGATCGCCCAGTCAGCAGTCCTGTCATCTCTCTCTGCCTACCCAAATGCCACATAGGCACTGTCACATCATATGACATGTCACCCGAGTGTCACGTAGGCACTACCATGTCACATGACACGTTACCTAAGTGTCACGTAGACACTGGCACATCACATGACATGTTACCTGAGTGTCACGTCACCCAAAACATAAATTTAAGCTCCTTGCGATGATGCATACGTGCAAAGTGCAAAGTGCGCTAACAAAGCGCCCATTACACACGTGCTCACGTGGCGGGCTCACAGGTGCGAGCACCTACTCGCCTGTGAGAAGAAAACACCTGTGTTTTTCTTTTTTAACTCCATTAACATAGCAACATATATTAGAAAGCAAACACCCTTGGAATTTACACATGTGGGACTATTCCCCATCTACTTCCTTCTATACTAATTTTGGGCTAATTTAAACAATTAATTTTTCATTCACCCGTAATCGATTTTGAGCAAATTAATAGTCTAGATTCATATACGCAAAACATGGATTTCATTTTTGAAGTCAATTCTGACTTTCACAATTGATGACACTCTGATTTTTCCTTAGTGGAATACTATTAAGCATACTAGGCTATGCAGTGAATGTGATGCCTTGAACTGCTCAGCTGTTTGTGTATACTAAGACAATAACACCTACACAGGGACTTATCTCATCTACATTTGGTTCTCATAGTTGGTTCCGTTTTGGCCATGGACACCATATTGGATTCATGAGTATTTCATTGAAGCAGCCTGTCTTCATACTTACATAGGTGATACTTTTATCAAGAGTATCCTATCATACTCCACCTTATAAAGGTATAGAAATCATTAAAAGCATAAGCTTAACCTCACTACATGTGGTAGGACAGCAAATATTCATCTTAGGATTGGGATAGAGATAATATATCTTATGTGTTGTAACACAACTTCTGTAACAGTGTTGTCCCCTGAACCAAGATCTTGGGATCTCCAATCAATAAGGTTGGGTTACCGCTACAATCATTAATCTCATTCCTCTCGATGAGTAGTATACTTGATCTCGACTTAACCCCTTCATAAGAGGATCTACTAAATTATCTTTAGTCTTAATATACTCAATTGCAATCACTTCATTCGAGATCAACTGCCTCATAGTATTGTGTCTACGACGTATATGTCGTGACTTATCAATATACATACTACTCTGTGCCCTTCCAATTGTCGATTGACTATCACAGTGTATAAGTATGGCGGGCACAGGTTTCGTCCAGTTCAGAAAATCTTCTAAGAAGTTCTGTAGCCATTCAACTTCTTCATCTGCTTTGTCTAGTGCTATAAACTCGAACTCCATAGTTGACCGAGCAATGCACATTTGCTTAGTAGACTTCTAAGATACCGCTCCCCCTCCGATTGTGAATACATATCCACAATTTGTGAGATACATCAAGCTGCCTATTATCTAAGAATATTCCAATTACGGTATGGGCTCACCATTATGTTTTTGCTAAGTGTCTACGAAGTCGGAGAGATAACAATAATAAGAAATTAGGTTCGACACTCGAGACGAACACCAAGTCAATCTATAAAAATGGCATTCATCAACAGGTCGAGATATATATAATAATCTAAAGTATGGAATTTGATGAAATCTGAATCTCCTATGCCGACCAAGAATCTAGAGAGTAAGGATCTCGCTCAGACGAAGATTTGTGGGCTTGGTGCAGTATTCGAATGGAAATCATGCTTTTGAAATTCTGATCTCTCGCTCTTGTAACGTGGTGGCGATGGGTTTGTTGAAATCCTCTAGGGTCATTATGCGGTCAAAAGGTCTTCCGATATCATCCATTTTAACATCTCAATTTAGGGTCTTAATTTAGTGTTCCCACATATGACACAAAATTGTTCCTACCTGAGATTGTCGGAGAGTGAGCCACCGGTGAGGTGTTGCTGATGTTGATAAAGTCTCTCTCGCTCTTGTAACATGACGGCGATGGTTTGTTGAAATCCTTCAGGGTCATTATGAGGGTAGCAAGTCTTCTGATATCATCCATCTTAATATCTCAGTTCTGGGTCATAATTTAGTGTTCCCACATATGACACAAAATTGTTCCTGCCTGAGATTGCAAGAGGGTGAGTCACCGGTGAGGTGTCGCTGATATTGATAAAGTCGCCATTACCAAGAGGAAGGTGGGGTTGAACTTCCCTCTTTGTTGACGGAGTTGCCATGGGTCAGAGAGAGGTGGGACCATCGGAGATGCCTGCAGAGATGGAGAAAGCCATCACCGTGGATGTAGGGAGAACTAAATCGTTTGGAGAGCCTGCGGGGAGTAGAGGATCGAAGGAGAGGGTTAAAATGGAGGTTGGGGTGTCTTGGCTTGTCCACTCCGATGCCAAGCCAGTCTCTAGCGAGGGAGATTAAGAAGATGAATAGTAGTAGACTAATGGAAATAGATGTGTGCAAATATGTTTGTGTACCTCTATCCCCGAGAGCGAACACCTTTTATAACACGAAGGAGTGGACTGAATAGAGAGTTGGGTCATCGGGGCGACAGTGCGGAGGTGAGGACTCGGAGGATGGAGGGCTCCGGAAGGTAAAGCACGGCAAGGTGCGTGATTGCAAGGGCTCGGAGGACAAAGGGAGGCAGAGCACGACAGTACGAGCTCAGAGGTTGGAGAGCTCCGAGAGGCGAAGCATAGCAGTGCGACAATGAGCGCTCAGAGGCCAGAGTGCTCTAGGTGGCAAAGCATAGTAGTGCGGGCTCGAAGGCCGGAGGGCTTGGGAGGCAAAGCACGACAACACGATGCAGGTTACATGAGAGGAGAGGTGGAGGAGGTCACGTTGAAGAGATGATGGTTATCGAGCGTGAGGATGTAGGGATCTATAAGCAAAAATATTCAAAAATCGCAGCGGAAATAATAGATCCCACGAGCGATCCATGCGAAAGAAAACTCATATAAAGTTAATTTACAAATTCTTATCGTATGATACACCTTTGGCATGTACCCTTCGCTTATCCTGCTTGTCCGAGGTATGCCAGATATCTTACACGTTCAAGTGTCCGTGCCTCTATGCGTATCCACATGAACACGCTCTCTCAAGCTTTGGAGAAGAATCGTCTTTGTGGTGCTAGCCACAAGAGGAGATTCACAAAGCAAGGAGAGGGAGAAGAGGGATTTTGACCAAGAGAATTAAGGGAAAAAATGATAAGTTCTACATCCAAATGACAAGAAAAACTATTTTATACTCATCTCATGAATATGAAGAGTTTTTGTCCCTTTAGCTTCCCTCCATTAATGCCAATAAAAACCCAATTAGAGCACATTTTCTCATGTGTCTCTTCAACTTCTCTTCATCCAATAAAGAGAAACTTTTCATCTTCCTCTATTATTAATTTATTAAACATTTTAATGAATTAATATCTCATTCAAATGTGGTTGAGTCTAATCTAAATGAGTCAAACTCAAATTAGATCTCAATCCCATAATCCAATTGGATTCACTTGAGTCTAACTCAATTAATCCAATTCAGATCAAATCTTAGTCAAACTAAGATCAATTAATCTTCGAAGCATCTTGTCCTTAGTGTGTGACCCAATAAGTTCTCGTAACGTTGGCATTGTGTCTAAATCACTTTAGACACATAAGCAATGAGCGACATCTAGCAATACATCATTGCTACCCAAGTGGCGAGAAAGTCAAGATCCAACTTAACCTCCGTGACTATGACAATGTATGCCCTTGTCCTTCTATCCTTGATATTTAGATTTACCAATGAGACATAAACCGTGTTATTCTCGATCAATCTTTGTATTTCTTGATCTCCAAGTAGACTCACTCAAACAAATGAGCTCAATATCTCATATTGACTCATTTGAGCATAACTATGTGTTTTAGTAGTCTTACTCGATCAAGAGGCCCATAGATATCACTCCCGTCATATGGGAGGGATAGATCCCATCTATATCACTCACATCCCTCCGCATAATTCATTGCATACCCAATGATCGCCTTTATAGTCCACCCTGTTACGGGTGACGTTTGACGATATCAAAGTATATAACTCCTTATGTAGGGAACCGTAGTGACTTCAGGTCTAAGGATTATTCATACTAATAATCATATGAGAAAGTTTATGACACTCATATGACAATCTATGAAACTTTCTCATGGTGGGTTAATTCAATACACATTCTCTAATGTATACCCATGTGTTAACTTGATATCATATATCTATGACTTGTGAGCTCAAGTCATCAATTGACCTACATGTTAATCTCCATGTATTAATATTGTTCTTGAATATTAATGCTTGACTAGGAATGATTTAGTGTAGTGTTCTCTACATCATCTCACTATCGATTCAACCAATCGATATGATACAGATAAGAACCTACTACCCAAAGACATTATTATACTTAGTTATTTGACACAAATATAAAGTAAGTATAATAACCAAATATGCTTTTATTAATGATAGAATATGATACAAAAGGTCCCTAGTCAATCAACACATAATTGGCTCTAAGGCTCCTACTAACAGAGGATGTGGCATAGGAACAATCGGCGGAAGCGGCGTCCATTGTAGGCCACTAGTACAAAAAAGACCTTTAACAACGGCTTTTAACACCGGTTGTATTAAAACCGGTGTTAAAAAAAAGGCGGTGGCATTTTTGTAATTATTTGAACTTTAAAATACTTTTAACACCGGTTCTTTTAACAACCGGTGTTAAAAATATATTTAACTACGGTTTTATAAATAACCGGGGTCATATGTTATAATTATTTGAACTTTAAAATACTTTTAACACCGGTTCTTTTAACAACCGGTGTTAAAAATATATTTGACTATGGTTTTGTAAATAACCGTGGTCATATGTTTTTCGCGCGCATGCCTTGTTCTTAATTAAGTCATACATGTCAATTATAATAGTCTAACTTTTGGTCAGTCATAAAAAATTAAAATAAAAATAAAATAATAATAATAGTAAATAAATGTATAGAATAAAATAATATATATATATATATATAGGAATATATATATAAATTTATGTATAATTATCATAAATAGGAGGTTAAAAATTAGAAACAGTCATATGAAAGATTTTAAAATAATTTTTCTAAATTTTTGAAAATATTTATAGAGAAAATTGATCGCTATCTATTATGAATTATTTAAGAAAATATTTGATTTTTGAAATATATTTATATATATAAATAAGAGAAAAATTTAAATTAGGTAATATATAAACTAACCTTCCGCCGAACCCTAAACCCGACCCCTCCTCTTTTCCCCCTCCTTTCCTTCTCTCCCTCTCGCCCGACGCCGCTGAGCTCCGCCCGACGCCGCCCTCTTCGAGAACGCGGAGCAAGCCACAGGAGCGCCGTCTCCGAGCTCTAGCAACACACGCGAAGCCCTCCTCTTGCTCTCAATCACAGCGAGTACAAGCCGACTTTTCCTCTTCTTCTCCTCGTTGCAACCACCCCCTAAGCCACCGTCGACGGTAGGTTTTCCACGAAAAATATAAGATGTCTCTTTTTTTTTCTCTCCTTAATCTCTAATTTTTCCTTAGAGTGCAGAATTGATTCAATACCATGCTTAGTTGTTTTTTCCCTATTTTTGAAAGAAATTATTTCTTTTTTTCCCCTTTAATCTTTCTGTTCCTTTTTTCTTTAATCTTTCTGTTCGTTTTATTTCTTGAAGAAATAATTGTTAGGTATTGATTTTTAGTGAAATATTTATTGAATTTGATAACTTTTTGAGTTACAATTTTGCATATTTAAATACAGTAATGTTTCCATGTAAGTTATTTGAGTAATTTATTCCTTATTCTTGAAGCAATTAGTTCTTTGGCTTTTGGCAATTAGATTTTTTGGGATGCATGGCTTCTGGTAATTAGTTTTTTGGCCGTGAATCTCATTTTAACTCAACTTTGTATGAGTTGAAATTCTATTTTGTCCTGAGTTGTAAATTATTAAACTTTTACTTTATCTATTTTTGTTTACTTTTATTATGTCGGGGTGTATTTTTATTTTGTCTATGTTGTGTATTTTTATTTTGTCTATGTTGTGTAATTATGACCATGAGAATCTTAAATTTTGCTTTCTCGAACATTAAAGGTTTTCTGACTGATGTCAAGCCTGCTCTTTTGAGTGCTTTGGATGCTGAGTGTGAAAAGAACCCATATGAGGTAAAATATGAATGATGAGACATGATCTTGTTGTTGGATTTATTTAATCCATCACTATGGCTACTTATTTGATAATTGACAGGGTGTTGCAGCAACTCCCAAGAAATTGGTAAAAGTTTTGGATTCTGAATTGCCTACCCCTGCATCTGGATCAGATGGACTTCCTCGCGAAGATATTAGTGCAAAGATAACACCTAATTTGTTGAAGGATTTTGGAAATTCTGATTGGAAAGTATAAGATTCAGACTCATTATCCAATCTTTTATAATCACTAGCGTTTCTGTGTTAATGAAAACTGAATTTGCTTCTCTCAATGTATAGGTTCGTTTGGAATCCATTGAGTCTGTTAATAAAATTCTGGATGAAGCACATAAGCGTATCCAACCTGCTGGAACTGGTGTGTGTTTCAACATATTTTCTTTGTTGCTTGGTCTCATGATTTGTGAATTCACTTCGCCTATGTTGAATGTCAAATGCTAGTGGAGTTGTTTGGTGCTCTTAGGAGCCGCTTATATGATAGTAACAAAAACTTGATAATGTCAACTTTGGTTACTATTGGTGGTCTTGCATCAGCAATGGGCCTTCCTGTTGAGAAATCTAGTAAGGTAGGTAGCCCAATTGAACAAACAGTTTTTAATTTTTCCAAGTTACTTTAAGCCTACCATTGTTATTGCTTCTTGTACAGGGGATACTGTCAGATGTATTGTAGTGTCTAGGTGATAACAAGAAGCACATGAGAGAATGCACATTAAATACTTTAGATTCATGGGTCTTTGCAGTTCACCTTGATAAAATGGTACCTTTGGATCTATGGCAATCTCCTTTGGTTTCTCCACTTATTGGTTGGTAATATATTTTATCCAATGCATTTTTTCTAGATTCCGTATATTACAATCACTTTATCTGATGCAAAACTTGGCGCTGAGGGACGAAAGGATCTTTTTGATTGGTTAACAAGACATTTGTCAGAGGCAAATGATTTACCTGATGCTTCACAACTTTTTAAGCCAATTGCTACTGCTATGACTGTAAGTCTGAATAAAAGTTGCATAAGGTGCATTTTCTTTGGATAGAAATACTCAGCGAATACATTTCTTTGTTCAGGATAAATCAGTTGATGTTCGCAAGGCTGCTGAGTCTTGTATTGTTGAAGTTCTTAGATTGTGGACAAGAGGCAGTATGTGAACCTTTATAAAAAACCTTTGTTTTCTTCTCCTTATGACAATGATGACTTCGAATCTCATCACCTTTTTCCTTCTAATTTGCAGATTACCAAATGTATGAAGGATTTGAAGGGACCTGCTTTGACAATTGTACTTGAGCGTTTAAAGCCATCTAAAGTGATTGAAGGTATTTTTTCAGACTTCTTGTCTCTTAAAAACCCAAACCCCAACTCTATTTGATTTCTATCCTACTTTGTTGCCTTCAGAATCTTCAGATTTTACAAGAGAGATAGCTGGTGGTCCAGTTTCCAAGTCTACCATGAAGAATGGAAGGCTAGTATCAAGTATCGATATGGGAGCATACATGTATTTCTACTACATTTTTTTGGTTCCATTTATTTGTAACATTGATATTTAACTATTATTTTAGAACTTGTTTTACTTTTAATATAATTAAAGTCTTTTTTTAATATAATTGTTATTCTTATATATATAAATTAAAAATATATACCGGTTGTTTCTAGAAAAATTGTTATTCTTATATATATAATTGTTATTCTTATATATATAAATTAAAAATTAAAGTCTTTTATATGTCTAGAAAAATTATAAATAAAAATAAATATGAAATTTATATAAAAATTAAGACTTTTGACACCGGTTGTTTCTAGAACCGGTGTTAAAACATCATTTTTAACACCGGTTGTTTCCAGAACCGGTGTTAAAAATGATGTTTTAACACCGGTTGTTTCCAGAACTGGTGTTAAAAATGATGTTTGAACGCCGGTTATTTAAAATAACCGGTGTCTAAAATGGCTTTCCCGCCTCATAATTGAACTTTTAACAACGGTTATTAACCGGTGTTAAATCTATATATTACACCGGTTTGTTAACCGATGTTAAAAGTCTATACTTACAATGTCTGCTGGATCAACACCGGTTCCGGAACCGGTGTTAAAAGTCGAAAATAACCAGTGTTAAAAGCCTTTNCATTACTAGAGCATGAGCATTTTGTTGCTTCAAGAAGAGATGTCATGTTTATGTCATGGACAAGAAAAGAAATTTTATGTACTTTAAAAATTTATGTTATGCATTTTTATCATGTTTATTATTATTATTATTATTATTATTATTATTTATGTAATGTTTATATTTATTTGTCTTATTGTTATTATTTATGTCATGTTTACGTTTGATGTTATTATTATTATTCATGTTATGTTTAGGTTTGTGATGTTTTAATTATCCATGTTACTGTGTAGATTTTAACATTGGTTTCATTCATGTTGTTATAGCGGAGAGCCTAACGGATCATAAAAAAGAGAAAAAAAAGAGACAGTTGATCATGAGCTACATGGACTTACTGTACATGTGCAGAAGAACGAGAGAGGGCATACATTGACGGGTAAACTAATTGCAACTTGTACAAATGTCTTCTTCCAAAGCATACAAAAAGTGAAAAGAAACTTGACTCAATCAGCAAACTAAATTCATATGAAAATGATGCTCACACAAATTTGTTTGTACTATGAGCCAACTTGAATACTTGATTCATGTAGCTCTGCATGCTTGCTTCATGTCTTCATTTCCTAGCATGCTTCTTGTCTTCATTTCTTGTCTTCATTTCTTTGGTGCTGACTATGCATTGTCTACATTTCCTAACAATTGGTGGAACCTAAGCTCGTCAAGAGATCATTAACAGATTGAACTTGTAAGCTTTCACTTGTATTGAACTTGTATGCAAATCTTCACTATGGCAGCAAATATGCTTTAACACGTTTGCAAATTTGTATGCTTTAACACGTTTACAGTCACTACACGTTTACAATTTGTATGCTTTAACACATTGATTGCAAATCTTCTTGTATGCTTTACCACTTTTCAGTAGAAACTACATGTATGCTTCCTAGCTTACTTGTTGTCTTCATCAGCAAATATCTTCTATGCTTTACCACTTTGTTGCTTCTTGTATGCTTTACCACTTTGTTACTACACGTTTGTCTCTAGTTGGTTGTCTCCAATTGGCACCAGCTTTTCTTAGCTAATGATAGAAGGTTCTACACCTACATGCTTCTTCATTGCTGTCATTCCTGTAACATTTATATGATTCCTTGCTAATCCTATAAGTTCATAGCTATTTTCTACTGTGATATTAGTTTAATTCTAGAAGTTGCTGTCATTCCTGTAACATGTATATGTTTCCTTGCTAATCCTATAAGTTCATAGCTATTTTCTACTGTGATATTAGTTTAATTCTAGAAGTTGCATGCTTTAGTTGAATTTGTCTTCCTCTTGTTTATATTTTGAAACATTTCGTCCCTTGCTTTGTACCTGGATTCCCTATCCCTAAAACTGTGGCTTGTTGCATGCAAAACTGTGGCTTGTATCGAGGCTCAGCAATTCACAAAGCAAATGCAAAGAAGAACGACTATAAGACATGGTTTGTTTTGTTAGATTGAAAAAGTTTTTCTTTAAAGCTTATGTATGAAGATATGAATGGATGGTTCTTATAACTTGGATTGTGACCATTACAATACCTTTTCTATTTCATTGTAGGGTAATCTAAAACAAAATGATTCTATTGAATGTGGATATTGCGTGATGAGGTACATGAAAGAGATAGTTGAATGTGAAAATCTACAGTTGGATAAGATGGTAATATTTTTTTTATTATATGCTTTGGTTTATGATTAAGATAAACTATTACAGTTGAATGAATCTAATGCATTTTGTATTTTTACATAAAAATTTGCAGGAGCAATCAAGAATCAATATTACCAACAATCTGAATATGATGATATCAGAAGTGAATGGAGTGAATTTGTCTACTCATATGTAGGTGCCTAAATTGGTGGTGTACTTAGGATACATATTTTGTTCTTTCATTATGGAGTTTGGATATACTTGTGGATATATATTTTGGTTATATATACTTGTGGATTTGTGAATATATACTTGTGCATTGATGAATTCGTTGATATATATTCATCATTTTGAATGGATAATTGTTTAATTTAATTAATACATTTAAATTATATATATATATATATATATATATATATATATATATATATATATATATATATATATATTGGAATATTATTGTTTAATTTTAATGAAGTAAAAAAAATTTTTTACTTCACTCTTTTATTAAATTAGTATGGTGGTAATCGGCATTTATTTCATTAAATTAAAATTATATTATAATAAAATATGATTATTTACTTCAATAATAAAATTTGATGGTGAAGTAATCAAAAATAAAATACTTCATCCATTTAAATTGTGATGAAGTTAAATAAAATATTTACTTCATCACAATTTAATAATTGTGAAGTCGTTTCAAATCTAGTACTTCTATATCATACAAAACAATGAAGTCTTTTAAATCAATTACTGTGCCAATAAATGCATACTATGAAGTAACATAATACTACATACTTCGATAAATATAAATACTGGCGAAGTTATAAAATATATTTGCTTCGACAATTAATGTAAATTGTGAAGTTACATGTTATTTATTACTTCGTTGCATTACAAAACTACTAAAGCAACAAATATTTTTTTACTTCGACAATCAATTTAAACTGTAAAGTTATATTTCATCGATTACTTCAGCACTTTACAAAACCAACGAAGTACAAGACAAGTTTTTACTTCAGAATCGGTTCAAATCTGAACGGGTTTGCCTCTTTGAACCAGTAAAAGACTTCGCTATTTTCATGGATATGACTTCGGTGATATGACGAAGTAAAATAATCCCTTTTTACTTCACGTGCGTCTACTTCGGTAATTATCTATCTATGACTTCGGAGAATATATGAAGTAAATTAAGGAAATTCTACTAGTGTACCGTGGTTGTAAAGATGTGCGGGGGCGTAAGGGCGGGACAGCCCGTACCCAGAGCACTGACTGGCAGGTCCAAATGCTGGGGACCAAGTCAGGTAAGGACCAGGGGGCGTGGGGCGCCACACGTCTGCCTGGTAGGGAGAGGTACGCAGGGTACGCCCTGGGTCGGGGGTTACTATGAGACAAATCTGACCCGAGTTGGGCATCCAGTCCGAGTGATGGCCATTGAGGGAGAGCATGGATAGCCACTCGCTGGCGGTGCCAAGCCTTGCTCCAGGTCGGGGCAAGCTCGGAGAGTACTAGCAACTACGCCTTTATCTGGTCGGATGGCCGAAAGGCGGCCTGTCCACCCTTGTCGATGGTCTGGCACGCCCCGTCCCCCCTCCTCCTCTTGGAGGGGATTTGCGGGAGCGGGGGATCTACCCGTCGATCTGGCTATTGACCTGTCTGCCAGGCCTTCTTGGCGCCAGGCTGGCCGGTGGGCCCGGCCTATGCTATTACTCGTAGGCAAGGCCGAGATCATAAGCGTCCCCCTCGAGTCTAGTCGAAGGAGGTGGCGAGTCCAACTGACTGGACCATTTTTAGTTCACGTAAGCCTGGCGCGCCGAGGGGTCTCGGTCTCGTCTAGGGGCTTCTTCTGCGGGCTTGTCGAGGCCTAGGGATCCCGGTCGGTTGACGAAACCACCTTGTTTTTCTCCTAACTGCTGACGGTTTCGTATCCCTAAGCGGTTTAGGAGTTTCCCTCACTACCGCTTATAGCTGGGGAGGGCTCCACGTGTCTTTTCCCCGTTCCTTCTCTATTCCTGACCAAACCCCGGATCTTCGCCCGATACATCTTGTTCTGCCCTCGCGAGCGGATCCCTTTGTTCCTTACGAAGTCCCTGATCCCGAGCCACTAGGATCAGCTAGGGTGGTTCACCTACATGCTCCCCTATGTGACCACGTATATCAAGGTCTTCGGTCCTTCGACCGTCAAGACACTATCGCCCGCATCAATGGCCTAGTTGCGGATGCCTATCGGGTATGTTTTTCTGATAACTCCTGATTGCTCGGCCTTTTTCTTAATTAACCCTTTGCTTCTTTTGTAGTTGACCGGGGCCCTATTTAATGTAGTTGCGTATCCTTCGTCGCCCAGAACAGGTCCCTTCGTCAGTTGGAGTCCTGTCGGGAGGCGCTGGAACCCCAACTTCGCTGCGCTTGCCCCCCCCCCCCCCCCCCCCCCCCCCCCCGCCAAATGAGGAAGCCTGGAATACGCTGCGCTCTGAGAACGCGGCCCTGCGGGGATGGGCTGCCTCTGCTGAGGCGCGACTTCGGGATCATTGACAGAGCTGAGTGCAGCCCGAGCCTCTGATGCTCAATTGCGTCAATAGCTAGCTCATCTGGAGCGAAGTGAGCACCAAGCCCGGACTCGGGAACTTCGAGCAGGTTCGGAGTTGGCCAAGGCCCAGGCAGATCTTCTGGAGGCCAACCAATCGGCTGCTACGCTGCTCGCCACCTTGAAAGGCAAGGAGGAGGAATTGGCAGCCTGCCAAGGCAAACTTTTGCCGAGGCGCGAACGCCATGAGGCTCGGAAGGCTAAGGCGCAGGTGACTCGTGATGGGCGCGGCCAAGCGCCGGGTGGAGTCTCGTCGTAACCTTCGATGTCTACTTCGTGGTTGTAGGCCCGCCCCTTTTCCATTACCTGATGTAGGCGAGGGTCGTGTGGCCTGTCATGGATGTTGCTTTTTTTCTTCCTCTTATTGTCTCCTTTTTCTTATATTTGCTTGTGGGCCTAGTTGTCGCTAGAGTGGTGGTGATGTCGGTCGTTCTCTCCGTGCAGGGGAGGCAGCACCCGCTAAGTTAGGGTAGGGGTGTCTCGATCATTCGAGCCTTTGGACACAGGCGGTGTTCCCCCAGCGCATCCAACCTGGGTGAGCCTGAAGGGTGTCTCGAGCTCGAGCTGGTCCCTCGGACCATTCGAGGACCCGATGAGGTGTGCTCAGCTAAAGGATCGTAATTTGCGGGGGCTTAGCCATCCCCGTCCCACCTGTGAGCTTAGGGCGGTGCGCCGGGCGGAGGTCACACCCCCTAATCGAGGGCCGAGCCAATAGCTAAGTAAGAGGCGAATAGGAGTGTGTTCACCTAGAACTTCGAAGAGCGGTAGTCATCGCGACCTTGATTTAGGGGCCGATTCGGGGATACAACCCGGGGGCGCGGCTCCCTGGTCAAGACGTCCGGGGAGGTTCCAATCCTGGGAGAGGATTCATGCAGATCGATCTCGGGGTACTTGGCCGGGTGACCTCTCGGGTAGTATGTGCCGTCATGCTTCCGACTGGAAGCCGGCCCAAGGGAAAGGCTTGCGCGAAGCAAGAATAAGACCGCTCGGACGGGCGACCTCCCAGGCAGCATGGATCACCATGCGTCCACCCGGGAGCCCCATCGAGCCTTCCCGGTCGAGGGCATCTCAGGGAGCGTGGGCCGCCACGCGCTGCCTGAGAGCCTCGCCGAGGCTTCTCGGTTGAGGGCATCTCAGGGAGCATGAGCCGCCACGCGCCGCCTGAGAGCCTCGCCGAGGCCTCTCGGTCGAGGGCATATTAGGGAGCGTGGGCCGCCACGCGCCGCCTGAGAGCCTCGCCGAGGCCTCCCGGTCGAGGGCATCTCAGGGAGCGTGGGCCGCCATGCGCTGCCTGAGAGCCACGCCGAGGCTTCCCGGTCGAGGGCATCTTAGGGAACGTGGGCCGCCACGCGCCGCCTGAGAGCCTCGTCGAGGCTTCCCGGTCGAGGGCATCTTAGGGAGCGTGGGCCGCCATGCGCCGCCTGAGAGCCTCGCCGAGGCTTCCCGGTCAAGGGCATCTAAGGGAGCGTGGGCCGCCATGCGCCGCCTGAGAGCCTCGCTGAGGCTTCCCGGTCGAGGGCATCTCAGGGAGCGTGGGCCGTCATGCACCGCCTGAGAGTCTCGCCGAGGCTTCCCGGTCGAGGGCATCTCAGGGAGCGTGGGCCGCCACGCGCCGCATGAGAGCCTCGCCGAGGCTTCCCGGTCGAGGGCATCTCAAGGAGCATGGGCCGCCACGCGCCGCCTGAGAGCCTCGCCGAGGGTTCCCGGTCGAGGGCATCTCAGGGAGCGTGGGCCGCCGTGGGCCGCCATGCGCTGCCTGACAGCCACGCCGAGGCTTCCCGGTCGAGGGCATCTCAGGGAACGTGGGCCTCCACGCGCCGCCTGAGAGCCTCGTCGAGGCTTCCTGGTCGAGGGCATCTTAGGGAGTGTGGGCCGCCATGCGCCGCCTGAGAGTCTCGTCGAGGCTTCCCGATCGAGGGCATCTTAGGGAGCGTGGGCCGCCATGCGCCGCCTGAGAGCCTCGCCGAGGCTTCCCGGTCGAGGGCATCTAAGGGAGCATGGGCCGCCATGCGCCGCCTGAGAGCCTCGCCGAGGCTTCCCGGTCGAGGGCATCTCAGGGAGCGTGGGCCGCCATGCACCGCCTGAGAGTCTCGCCGAGGCTTCCCGGTCGAGGGCATCTCAGGGAGCGTGGGCCGCCACGCGCCGCATGAGAGCCTCGCCGAGGCTTCCCGGTCGAGGGCATCTCAAGGAGCATGGGCCGCCACGCGCCGCCTGAGAGCCTCGCCGAGGCTTCCCGGTCGAGGGCATCTCAGGGAGCGTGGGCCGCCACGCGCCGCATGAGAGCCTCGCCGAGGCTTCCCGGTCGAGGGCATCTCAGGGAGTGTGGGCCGCCACGCGCCGCCTGAGAGCCTCGCCGAGGCTTCCCGGTCGAGGGCATCTCAAGGAGCATGGGCCGCCATGCGCCGCCTGAGAGCCTCGCTGAGGCTTCCGGTCGAGGGCATCTCAGGGAGCGTAGGCCGCCACGTGCCGCCTGAGAGCTTCACCGAGGCTTCCCGGTCGAGGGCATCTCAGGGAGCGTGGGCCGCCACGCGCCGCCTGAGAGCCTCGCTGAGGCTTCCCGGTCGAGGGCATCTCAGGGAGCGTAGGCCGCCACACGCCGCCTGAGAGCTTCACCGAGGCTTCCCGGTCGAGGACATCTCAGGGAGCGTGGGCCGCCACGCGCCGCCTGAGAGCCTCGCCGAGGGTAATGCAGCAACGACTGTTTTTTCAGAAAATCATTCATGAAGGACGCAATAAATAGATGAGATATATCCAGAAGACCCAATTTTCCGGCACGCGACGAGTGTATAAAATATATCCAGATTTCCAACTACGTGGTGCGCAGATAAGCCATATTCAGGAGGCCGGACCATAGGGATGCATAGAATATATGAGGTACATCCAGCAGGCCAGATATCAGATGCGCGGAAAATGTAGCATACATCCTTTCCCTTATCCGCCTTGCTAGAAAAAGAGCAGATCGAGTACTGCCCTGAGGGGATCCGCCATAAGGCCTCTGGTGCATTAATGACTCTTCTGATGTCAAATGAAGAGAAACTCGTGTCCTCAGGGAGCGTTAACCGTCGGGACCCAGATGGATCTCCCACTTCCACTTCCGATCAGGCTGCTGGTGTCCCTCCTTCTAGCGCCAAATTTGATCCTGTCGCGAAGTGGGGTGGTAGTCGCATAGGCCAGACGGGCCTCCCGGGCGCAACGAGCCGATGAGGTGGCCAGTTGTCGGCCGCGCCTTGCCACGTCCCTGCAAAACAGAGGCCGTCAGCGAACCCGCCGAGGAAATCCCCGGTCAGGCACTCCGACGGTCAAGTCAGTCTCCGAGGGTAGATAAGTGGAAACTGAATTGGAAGGGGGCAAGGGATGCGAGAACTCGCGCGCGTGTACCTGCAGTAGGGGAGTGTTGAGCTTATATAACCGGGGGAGCTGACAGACTTGGCTCATACTGATGGGACAAGAGTGTGGTGGCTATCAACTCGCATGGAGCACTGAAGAGCTGCACGGCATGACGCGAGGTGCTCCGGTAGTACATGAGTACTGGGTATGCAGTACTCTGGATGCGCAGTACGAGGGTACTAGATGCGCGGGTTAGCCGTGAGGAGATGTCAGAGGTAGATAAGGCGTGAGGAACCCCGTTAACATGGTCGTACCCTGGATGTAAGGATGTGCGGGGGCGTAAGGGCGGCATAGCCCGTACCCAAAGCGCTGACTGGCAGGTCCAAATGCTGGGGACCAAGTCAGGTAAGGACCAGGGGGCGTGGGGCGTCACGCGTCTGCCTGGTAGGGAGAGGTAACGCAGGGTACGCCCTGGGTCGGGGGTTACTATGAGACAAATCTGACCCGAGTTGGACATCCAGTCCGAGTGATGGCCATTGAGGGAGAGCATGGATAGCCACTCGCTGGCGGTGCCAAGCCTTGCTCCAGGTCGGGGCAAGCTCGGAGAGTACTAGCAACTACGCCTTTATCTGGTCGGATGGCCGAAAGGCGGCCTGGCCACCCTTGTCGATGGTCGTCTGGCACGCCCCGTCCCCCCTCCTCCTCTTGGAGGGGATTTGCGGGCGCGGGGGATTTACCCGTCAATCTGGCTGTTGACCTGTCTGCCAGGCCTTCTTGGCGCCAGGCTGGCCGGTGGGCCCAGCCTATGCTATTAGCTGTAGGTAAAGCCGGGATCAGTGGATCTACAGTCAATCGACTACTGATTAACATGGACAAATTGCTTAGTTTCCAGTAAGCTAGATCTGACTTTGGTCAACATGCAGTGGCTACATGAAGTGGCAGTAGCATACAATTTGTTTAAACCAAGGAGCAGCAAGAAAGCATGGATTACAGTCATGTCGAAGCACTAGCTAGTTCACCATTTGCCTGCTTGTGAACGACAGGATATGCACCATATATATATAGGCTAAAGACCCACTGTGCCAACTAGCGAATGAGACATCATACCACCTCTTCTACAACTGTTTCGTCACTAAACCTCCATGGGACAAGGCTAGAAGTTGACTCCATATTAGCCAGACATTTCAGACAGCGGCGGAGATGATGAAAGTTTTCCTATAATAATATCGCGATGGTAGAATGCTCAACAAAGCCTGTCACTTGGGTATGTCATTTGCGACGTATTTGATTTGGCAATCCCATAATAGATGTTAATAATATAAAGGGGTCGTGATGTATTTGATTTGGCAATCCCGTAATAGATGTTAATAATATAATGGGGGCATGTCAAACATTGAAAAATGGATTAGAAGAATAATGATAGAGAAAGTAAAAATCATAGTGAATGATGTGGCATGATGTGGCATGACGTGGCATTTTACATGCACACGTCCAATTGTCGCTTGGACACCATCGGCGGCTTTCGGCCGTCATCCCGAATCAAACTATACCCTGGGGGGCTGATGCACCCAAAATAGGCTGTCACGAAATGTGTGGGTCTCAAATTTAGATATTTATAAAAAGCTGGAAACCCTTTTTGCAATCAAAATATGAAAATGTAGTAAAGGGGTCACAGGTCATATTTTTCCTCGGGACTAGTTGATGTTGTGTGATTCGCGCTTGTATTTATGTGTCGTGATTGTTTTGGGTTTCAAATAAAATCTAGGGTTGTTGGCAATTCAGAAATGAAAGAGCAATAAAAATAAAGGAACTAAACTAATGAGCTAAACAAGCAATAGCAAGTGATGGAAACCGAATCAACCCAAAGAACTTAACTAAAATTGGAAAAGCAAATTTAAATTCAAATGCAAAACAAATGCTGATGCAAAGAAATAGAGACAGTGATAGAAGTTTTCGGAAAGCAATTCAAGCTTAAAACAATGGCTAACTACGGAATTCGGAAATTAAACAAGCAACAACTATCAACTCAAATTACCTACAAATTTTGGAAGCCACAAATGCAAAGAAAATTCAGAGATGCTACATACGATACCAATTAACTTCAAACACTGTCATACACCAAGAGACAAGTGAAAACTGATGCAAGCAATGCCCCAAAACAGCTTGGCACGCAAGGGAACCTTTGTGCCAAAACTGAACCCTTTGTGCCAAAATCGATTCTAACAATTCAGCCTTGAAACCTATTGATCAAACTTAGAAAGGACAGCTACAAATGCAGTGATATGCAGGGATACGAAGAAATTTCAGACTCCAAATGAATGACTGATCAAATCAGATTGTTGAAGGAACTTGACACAACCAAAACGTGCAGAATTTCAGAATTAACTACAAAATTCAGAAACCTTGAGGGCAGTAAATGCAGCTACGAACTGAGCAACAAACTCAATCAGCAGCTGATGTGGAAAATGGGATGCCACGTAACCAAGTCAGGTGCAGAGTTCATCAGCCAATAAATGCATAAACTAAAGTGAAACAAGAGCTTCTGAAACCTGATATAATGTGCCAAAATGAAATAACTCACTTGCAAAATTCAAATTCGAAATTTAACAGAGATAACATATGCAAACTTAAGTCTATTGCACTAATCCAAGGTAAGAAAAGATTCACAAAATCTAGAACTAACTTGAGACAAAGTTCAGGAAGCCCAAGAAAATTGATACGCAGCAGCCACTATTGAACGCAAGCCAGAAAAGATGAAACAAACTGATCTAATCGAACTTGTTCATTACGCAAACAATCTAGCTAATACACGCACTGAATTAAAACTCTAATTGAAACAAAAACTATTCAGAAACACAAATTACAGTAGCTAAAACAGAATTTCAGAACAGAGATTGCGGCAGAATTTAAAACTACAGCTAAAACTGAAATTTAACTAAAGAAACTACTCCTCGATCCCTTCCCGAGCTCAGGTACTCCTTGTTCGTCACGCAAGGGAGAGCCTCACACCCGTAAGCTCAGCAAACCATAGGGAAAACTCCATCTGCGATTGAATACAGCTCAGATTGCTTCATTCTGAATTTTCCATTCGAAATCTTCAATTCAGCTGCGTCTGCGTGCGAAGGTGAGTTGATGATGATCCAAGCAATCTAGGGAACCCCTTTAGATAGCTCAGGTGGAAGGAATTTGAGCACAGCCGATCCGAAGGTAGCAAATGGACAGAGCTGCGGAAACCTCTCAACAGATCTGTCTCTTGAGCAATTCTGATCTGGAAACTTCACTGATGACCTTCCCAATGACCTAGCACATGATCTAAGAAAGGAAATCGAGTGGTCGCGCCAACGGATTGAAAAAAACTTGAAGCAAAAGGAAGAACTTGATGAAGAAGGCAGCTTGCGGCGAAGACGCGACAAGGAGAAGCTGTGGCGAATTTTGATTAAATACTTAAACATGGACGGCCCAGATTAATTTGAGAAAATCCAACGGCTGATCTTCATCTGATCTGACCCAAACTTTCCAGATGTTGATCAAGGGTCAGGATCTGCCTCGTGGTAGCTCGGATCCTCCAGATTTGCAACGGATGGTCCAGATCAACCTAATCTTTGAATGAACGATCTAGAACCCTCCGAGCTTGATCCAACGGTTGAATGAGCTCTGATTGGGATGAAACCTTCAGATCTTGATCAGAGTGTTTGATCAGCCCTAACCCTAGCTTGGATGGCTTCAGATGGCTCAGATCTAGCCGCTCTTGAATCGGACGACCCATATTAATCCGAAGCTTGAAAGCTCGATCCGGGTCCACTTCCGACTCAAGTTTGACCCAGTATGCCCTAGGTCCATGATCCTTTCATGCCTACAAAAATAGATCAAAAATTTAGTGGCAAAATAATCCAAATATGTACAGATTTACAATTAAGTCCAAAATAGAAGCAAGTTCTAAAACCTAAGGTAATTTCACAATTAAGCAAGAAAAACATTGGTCAAACATGGATTTTGGCATCTAAAATAATCAATAAAATGGTACTTATCAGGGGCACGGTGAATCCGTCGAAAATCATGTATACAAGATGCCACGTCATTTATATTATGATTTTCACTTTCTCATTTTTACTTTCTCAATCATTATTCGATTTGGAATAGTAAAAACACGTCTTTCTATTTTCGTGATTCTCATAAAAGTCCATGATGGACTTATAATATAATTTATCATTATAAAAAAAAGCCCCAAAAAAACAAGATTGTATTAAAGTTTATCATAAGATGTGGATAAATGAAAATTTAAAGTGAGAATATAATTACTAATTACTCATAAGAAATGTATACAATTTATTACTTGTAAAATCTATCTATTACCATGATAAAGATCTAAACTGCTTCAAATATATTAATCAAATGAATAGGAAAAAAAGTAATAAAAAGTAAACAAATAACTATTTTATTTATAAAAACTAGTTTAAAAAAATGATAGACGTTATTAGCATTTTTTATATTATTCATAAGTTCTAAATATTAATTTATTTTGTATATTTAGATAAATTTAATAAGTGAACCGTCAACCTTTTTCCTTCTAAAATTAGCTAAAAGTTTAATATAAAATACTAAATTTCCTTCATAAAAGATTAATTATATTGTAAAATTTTTAAAAATTACCTTATTACTTTGATTTTTATTAGAAAAATGTGATTAAAATTTTGGCAACTTAATAAACTTTATATCAAACTGTAAAAACATGTACTATTATTTATTATCAGAACTTATAAATGCCAACAAATATTTATAGAAAATTATAGAAATTAAAATAGTATTTTATAAAATATCGTATTACAATATTAAAATAAAACTAATTTAATAAAAGCAATGACATTTAGGCAAAAGTTAAATTATAAAATATCAAATAGATTTTTTTTTTGTGGGGTCGTAGTAGTAACTTTTTCAATTTTAATATAAGACTGCAGAGCACAACAAAGAGCTAATAAGAAGTATGTACTACTTTTCCATTGATGTTCATGCATTCCGATCGAAGGGACGGATCCATATAATGATGGTCCTGGACTTAGCCCGTCTGATTTAATAGTATAAGTAAAGCAGTATAATCATTTATGTAAATTTTTTATTTAGCCCACTAAAGTTATGTCTTCAGCATCTAAATTAAGCTCAGTCCATCTCTGATTCTGGATCCATCCCTGTTCCAATCCATATTTGAAGAAAGTCCTTAGTATTCTTATCTAAATTGTGATGAAGAAATAAGGAGTTTCAAGTTTCAGAATTCCCCGATTAATGGACTCTCATTCAAAGCATGCATGACCTATACCAATTCAAAGCATGCATCCCGGAGTAAGACCGTCACCGTCATGGACGTCGAATATGCACATGAGAGGTAGGGAAGGACTCTCTATGGCTTCAGTGGTTAATCAGACAAGCTTAAGGGGCATTTGGTTTGTTCCATTTTTTATTTTTATTTTCCAAAAAATCATATTTTCTCATTTTCTGAAAAATAATTTTATTTCATTCTCTAATTTTTCAGAAAACGCTATATCTTTTTCTGGAAAACAAGGCTGGAAAATGCAAACCAAACACGTTTTCCAAAAAATCATATTTTCTACAGAAAATGAAAATGAAAAATAAGCATATCAAACGTCCCCTTATTGATCCTATCTGAGAACGATGATGATGTGGTGCCGACGAATTAGTACTAGGATTGACGGCAGGAAGATTTCGAACCGTAATATATGCGAAAAAGAGCTAGGAAAAACCGTTACATGCTGACCAGGAAGGGATCCCTAGCGCATACACTCCGACGGTCATGTAAGTAGGTGAAGAAGGAAAGGAGGAATCTTAAGGAACAAAGGAGGAGGAGAAGATGGGTGCTCATACTTGTGCCATGGAGGAGGGATACCCTTTATATAGACATCTCTTGCAACCTCCACCCTGAAGAGACGTCACTTCCTAATAAACACGCATACCCCCTCGAAGAATGATTGAAGGAGATAGTTATCGCGTCAAGATCCTAGTCGTCTTATCGCAATATCACAATCATGTCTGGTATTTAAAGAGTATTTACTGGGAATCCGGTTCTCATGTGCTCTTGGAAGGGACCAATGCGGGTCGTCATGGCGAGTTCCTGTGCAAGCCCTACGCCCACTTGGTGGCTAAGAGGTGAGCGCACTAGGCCCACTTGGCCGGTCGGAGTGGGAAGCGATGCACGTTGCTCCAGCTGGCCTCACCAATCCCAGAACTGACCCGTCGGCCGGACCTCTCAGGGGCCCCAGGCCAGCCCACATGGGTCCTAGAACGGAGCCCCAACACATTCAGCAAGTGGAGGTCACCTGGGTGCCTATACTGGGACCTCGACAATGGACACCCCTCTTTTGTTCCTATCAGAAAATTGGAGGACATGCTATGCAAGATTGTCGATAGCTCGCTAGGGAGCAGCCTCAACCGAGCCCACAAGAGTTCCCATAATGAGCACACATCTTCTCCTGCTCCTTAGTTCCTTCAGATTCCTGCATTTCCATCTTCACCTACTAACTTGGTCGTCGGAGTGCCTGCACCAAATTAAAGATCCCTCCCTAACCAACATCTAATGATTTTCCTAGCTCTTTTTCGCAGATATTACAGCTCGAAGTCTTCTTACAATCAACTCTAGCACTAATTTGTTGGTGCCAAATCATCACCGCTCCCGGATACGATCAAATTTGGTGTCATATGTGGGAATCTCTATCTACCTAGGGGAGTGAGAATGGCAAAAGCCGGCTATATAACCACAATGACGTTGTCGCAAGAGGACTTGGAGTTCTTAGTGGCAGCCAAAGCTCAGGCTAGGGGGGCAAAAAATCGAACCCTCGGTCGAACTTGCCACCTCTGATCCTCCGGTCGTATCAAAGACAAACACACAACATGCCACTTGTCCAGACTGGAGAATGGACTTTCCCCAAGCCTTGCTCTGATCGAGCGATAGAGTGGAAGCTAGATTCCACCCTATGGAGGTTTCCTCAACTGAAAATACGTTAGAGCAAAACCATCGGAAGGGCAAGGCACCAATAGGGCGACGCTCTCCCGATCAACCCCGTGTCCCCTTCACATAGGAGATATTAGAGGATCCGTCACCTTGCCATTTTAGAGCCATAGCTAAGGGGAATACAATGGGTCTTCGGACCCCGAGGACCACCTACTAAAATTTAAGAATACTGCTATGATGTACCAATACTGATGGGGTTAAATGCCGAGTGTTCTTAACAATACTAGCGAGGTCTTCTTAGAGGTGGTTCAATCGGTTCTGTCATGCCCCCAGGACTCACGTTTGTTCGAAAATTAGGCAACATCTCCTTTATACGGCGGACAATATACAATATGAAGCTCAGAATACATCCAACTCAACATTATATATCACAACCACACACGCCTTGCAACCACACAATCACAGCAATACATATACCACCACTAGTAGAAAAATGCTTTATAACCACGGGCGTTCACCGTTGTCGTAGGCAAAAAACACTGTTGTTAAAGGCCATGATGTTAAAAGGGGTGGTCTACATCAACAGTTACAAACCGTTGTCGTTTATACTCAATAACAACAGAATAGCAATGAATTTTCACCGTTGTCTTTTAATGTGATCAACAACAAGTTTACAATATTATTAAACCGTTGTTTTTATGTGATTTAAGCAATAATTTAACAACAAATAAAAATAGTTGTCTTTTGGATGAGACAGCCAACAATTTACAACAAATACCATTTAAAAAATAAATTATTTAAATAATTAAACAATATTGAGCAAACACACTTCAAACTATCATACATCAAAATATCATCAAATATCATACATCATACTGTGCAAATATCATACATCAAGATATCCTCAGTATTAGTCCAAACTGAGATAACATCATCAAAATATCATATACATCAAGAACCAGAAACTGAGATAAATAAATAGATGAAGACAGCCGCACCCAAGTAGCTTCATCCAAGTGTAGTCAACCAGATGAAGACAGTCGCGCCCCTTAGCTTTGCACCATAAGCTGATTCCTTCCCTTGGATATGAATTGTCACAACAAATAGAAATATAAAATGAGCATTCATGCACAACTAAAAATAGTAGACCAAAAGATTCTAGAAGATAATTATGATACAAAGTTACCCATGACTTAGTCTAACAAAAGGATATGATAAACAGATAGAAGATGACTTTCAGTTTGAGCAATAAAAAAATTTGTGAAAGCAAGCCAAATTTGCTGGTTCGAAGCTTCAGCAAAATAGCAGAATGGTAAAGAAGTACATGTGTAGATTCTCCAAAATTTCAGTGAATGAGCAGTGCACTCATGGTATGGGAAAATCCAAGTGTAAACGTGATGCCTATTTTTTAGCATGTGGTATGATGCCTATTTTTTAGCATGTGGTATTCTCCAAAGTTATCTTCAAAAACGGGATAAGGGAAGCACATGCAATAACTGAACCATCTCTTTCAACTACTATAAACGAACCCAACTACTTGAGAAGCTGAAGATGATAATAATGTTTAAAACACCAAACTTTATGTGTAAGTGTATCAGATGTCAAGTATCAAAGATGAGAAAAGATAACTAACTTAAGTTATGAGCTTCTTGATGAGGCCACTCTTCAGGAATTTGATATCTATAATTTTACCAAATTTTATAAGGCCACACTTCAGTGATCAAACATTAACAAGAAATACACAGCATGAAATAATTGTCCAAATCTGTGTTGACTATAGAAACTTGGATAATGACACCCAAACAGTTGACGCTAAGACTGAACACTCAACCCTATTCACCTTTAATGCTAGACTTGTATGTTAAACTTGTTGAGTGTGCAACATCTGATAAGCGAGTTCACCTTTAATGCTATCACAATAATCACATTCAGAGAAAATGCACAAATCAATGAACTGATCCATAGTGAGTTCTAGTTCTTCAAGAACCTGAAAGTAAGGATGAGATAAATACAGTACTTCAATTAGCAATAAACAAAATAAATATACCTTTGAAACTTCAAATTCCATCACAGGGATTTTTTTTGGAACTAGGATCCATTAAGTGACGGAGAAACCTCGGCATCCCAAAAGTTAAAGAATCCATGTCTTCTGAGGCAATCACATACACCTAGAGATTAATAAGAAACAAATATGTTTAGGATATTAAAGTTAAAAAAATAAAATGGAATATGTTACAATGCATCATTTTACTTTGTCACTTTTGAAAAGAGCTGCACATTGAGCTTCTGCTTCACAGGGTGCCTTTAGATCAGAAAGATGAGTTTACCTACGAAAACAAGTGATAAAATATTTATATATTAAGCAATTGTATGCGGTTAAATAATAAAGTAAATAGATATTATATATGTGATATGAAGCTAAACCCACGAATGAAAAATCCAACAAGTGTCAAAAAGTATAAGCAAGATCTTAGTATTTAATTGAATAACTATCGTGCACAAAGCTTGTGATAACTTTATTATTACCTCTTTTAACCATTTGAATAGAGCAGGAGAGTGACTTGTGCTTTGGATTCTTCCATATCCATCTTAACAAAACACAATCATTAACCATCATGTTTATATGGCAAATAAAATTCTAAGGAACTTCATTGGATTCATTTCATCTAATACGATTTACATAATTTGTATTTTACTTGTATCAATGAACTCTTCACACACACAAAAAAACCAAGAATTGATTTTAAAAATTGCAGGAAAAGAAGAAATCAGCAAAAGATTATCTATTTCATAACAATACTAAATTATTCAAGAGATGGATTTAACTACCTGCTGAGTTCTATCTCCATGAATTGTGGTTGCTGGAAATCCATTCCCACACAACTAGTGTTCTAATGAATCAGCTCCTCTTTTTGTCTCCACAAAAACCAATGTTAGAGCATGCTGCAGAATGGAAAATGTTAGTTGGTAAATATACTCACAACTAGTAGCAATGACAGAAAAGTTTACAGTAATTCAACAATTTAAGCAGAATAAAAAAATTAAATTGAAATGTAGGTCGAGTCTTACTTTTTCATGGGCACCGGTATCTCTTTGGGCATGAAGAAGATCCATTAGGTAGCTTCTTTTGTCCGAATCAAGTACAAATTCCACTCTTTGAACAATCAAATCGGTACTTGAACCAACTCTTCCAACCGCAAGGAAGATATAGTTATAAAGGAAATCAGAAGCCATTCTCTGCAACTCAAATCAATGGAAACTTACTAAACAAATTAATTGCATCTCAATTGAAGATAAAAAAAATGGAAAGAAGAAGAGACTCAAAGACAACAAATGTGAAAAAACAGATATAGCTACAAGAAAATAGGATGTCGATGAGCATTTGGGAAGTTGATAGTTGGGTATCCAAGGTAGCCAACCAATTTAAATTGAATTGAAAGTACCCAATAATACTCGGTAATCGGGTTTTCAATCAGATTCAAGTTTTCTTAAAATTGTAGGATTCTGCAGATACCCATATGTTTTATGTGTTTAAGTTGGGTACTCAGGTTGTGTTTATCATCTCAAATGGGAAGATCCTAAAAATGCAGGTTTTACTGTCATCCTTGAAAAACTTCAGGCAGATAGGAAAAAGTACAAGTGATACAAATGATAACAAAATATAATAGTAGAGTTGCACAATATAATAGATTGCACTCAATTTGCCAATCATTTTGATTTGAAATGGAATTCCATAATGCAGTCAGTGCTAGCTCTTTTTCATAAACCAAAAAAATTGCTATTAGCAAATGACATAGTAGCATAATTAAACAGTGCTTATTCACATGCTAGATTGTAAATAATTTGAGATACCCAAACTATTAATATTTTTTTAATAATCATCAATGCCTTTATTTAAACTAACTTCACTGTGAGGATAACCAGCTCCACATTACTGAACACAGAAATAATGAAGATTTTCCTGAATAAGTTAGCAACTTTCCAGAAAAAAAGTGTTCCGTGAAAATAATGCTCCTACCATGAAAAATATTCTACAACAGTGATAGCACTCCACATGCAATTTTCATGCCTCATAAGCATATCAATGTGAATTTACACTTCAAAGATTAATTTTTTTAAAAGGTAACAGTAGTTCACCTGTTATATATAGGAAAAGACAGACATGAACAACATTGTCACATTCTGAAGCAGAAATTATTGCATTAAAAAATTATGATTAAAAATCTTCCTTAACAGCTAACTTTTTAGAAAAGAGATCACCTAATCAAATGTTAAGATGCTACCAAAGCACAAGTCATGAGTTCCCAGCCATCTACTGTCCTATCAAATTTATCATCTATGTAGAACAGAGCCTGTGAATCACACTTACTGTCAGTTTAGTCAGAGAGAACTAAGAATGAAATCAGGATTTTAGCAGTATTATGGCTGGAGAAAACAAAAGGAATCATCAAGATGCCCATTGGGCATTCTGCAGAAAGGAGCAGATTCGATTAAAAAAAAGTACCAGAATGATATCAACGTTATGCAAGAAATCCACTTGGTGGGTCACGAGCACAATAGTGTTGGATTTGAGGACACCCCTGACACATTCCTGCAACAGCCCCACCATTTAGGCAAAACAGCAAACACCTTGTGAGCCGACGCAAGTGACATGATGAATCGATGAGGAAGAAAGGAGGCACCTTGAAGATCTCTTAGTCGGTTTGTGCATCGACGACATTGAAGATGTCGTCGAGGAGGTAGACGTCGGTGTCCTGGTAAACAGCTCGGGCGAGCTGGATGCGCTGCTTCTGGCCGCCGCTGAGGTTGATGCCGCGTTCGCCGATCTCGGTCTGGTCGCGGAACTCCATCATCTCGAGGTCCTTCTGGAGGCAGCAGACGCGGATGACCTCCTCGTACCTCTTCCCGGCCATCGGCGCTCCGAACAGGATGTTGTCTTGGATGGTGCCGTTCTGGATCCATGACGTCTACGCCACATACGCCGTGCTCCCGCACACCATCACCTGCCATTGCCGATTGCATCGCCATACTCACAAATCTCAAACCCCCACAATTCCAAACTCGAAAATTAAGAATATCAAAACAATTTTACTTTCGATAGAAAAACAAATAGTTATATAAATCCAAAAAGTTATTAAAAAAAAGACAAACTTCTGCTTTGATGTGGATCTCGTACCAGCTCTCCATCAGGACCTTATCCTGGTTCATCAACACCAGCGCGGCCATGGACACGCCGTCCTCGTTCGCGCGAGGAGAAGTTTGAGGTGTCTTGTTTGTGTGCGGCGAAGAGGAAGAAGAAGAAGAACGAGAAGAAGGAAAAGATGACAAGGAAGTTTGAGGTGTGTTAGGGTTCGGCGTTGTCGCTCGCGGCGAAGAGGAAGGAGAAGAAGAACGAGAAGAAGGAAAAGATGGTTGAGGTGTGTTAGGGTTCGGCGACTGCGGCGAATGCAGAGAATGAACTAAGTGGAGGGCGCGCGACGACTGAAGAGAACAACTAAAGTGGGCGTTTTCATTTTCGCGCTCATTCGCTGTTGTGTATTACCACGTAAGCAACACCAATAGACAACGGTTATTTAAAAATTGTTGTCGTAACCAACCCAATATACATCGATTTTTAAAAAACCGTTGCCTTTGACATACATAGGACAACGGTTTTTTAACAACCGTTGCCTTTTTCCGCAAAAAAATTTTCAACAACAACAGTTTTGGAAAAAACCGTTGTTAATAAAAAAGACAACGGTTTTTCAAAAAACTGTTGTCTATTGGGTGTTGTTGAATCCAAAAATTCTTGTAGTGCACAACCATGCAGTTAAAAATAAGTATAATAGACTCTAATAAAATAATATATCAAACCGAAAGTCTATGAAAAATAAATACAAGTCTACTAAAGCAATAAACCAACATCATGTCCCCTAAGAAAAATTGAAATAAAGGACAAGTCCAAATACGAAACTAAAGAACCAGCGATAATGACTCGACTTTATGAGACTAGCAAATGGATCCTCTCTTGACAACACGAGTCGCAACTATCAACTACCTGAAACAAAAATATAAGTAAGGGGTCATGAGTCCGGACTCAAACTCTGCGGGTATAGCGGATAGATAAATGCACGGTGTAAATAAAGTAAATCAAGAAGGTAGAAACAAAGTATACAATCATCGGAATAAGAGCTTAAACAAATGTATAACCATACCTGACAATTCATATAACCTGTGGGGGCATGATCGAAAATTCCCATACCAAATCAATAAGCTGCTCGTACTACTGAGCATATTCAGATCAAATACTAAATGCAAATTAAATCCATAAATGCATGTCAATTAAGTGTAGTAATTATAGCTCAAACAAATGCAAGATGCATCGTATGCATGCAGTGACATGTGTCACCCCTACACACCAATATAACAACCATCATATCACATCTGTGTGGCTGATTGGGCAAAGGCTATGACAATTGTACGTACTCGCACAATATCTCCTCTAAGTGGTCGAATGGATAGGATGTCAGGAGAATCACCTCAATTCCTGGGAGAAAAATCTCAATCCTGAACCCCAAGAAAAGGGAGAGCACAACCGCTCTATATCAAATACCCCAGGAGGAGTGTACCTCTACTCCATGTACAAGAGGGAGTGTGCTTCTAAACCCCATGCACAAGGGGGAGTGTGACCTCTATCCCATGGTCTACCTAACCCTTGTATATAACGGAGGGTTGTCATTGCTAGCTACAACTCCAACAACTACCACCAACCCTAAGTAGTTGAGTGAAGCACAACAAGATGGTTGCTCGTACTCTGGCAACTACTACTACCCCGAGTGGCTGAGTGGGTGAATCTCTGTATGACTGACGACGGGCTTAACCGCAAGGAAGACGATAACCGTCAACATGCAACAATGTAATATGATGCATGATACCAATGTACGCAACTCCAATCAAGTCATCAAGTAACAAATTAAAACCATAATAAATAAACATGCAATCTAATCGACTGGGTAAGGTATATCTAATACCAACTAAACCCTAAATAGGTCAATGATAGTTCTAGAGTACACGCATATAAGCAATACTCTTTATATCTAAAATCAAAAGTTAAGATTGTTTAATTGAAAATTTAGATTTTTAACTCAAAGATCAAGCATAGAAAAAGTATCAAGCAGGAGAACAAGTAAAATATATCTAAGGTAAATAATCATATTGAAATAACAAAATAACCATGCATTTAAAGGTAACCAAAGTCATAGAATCAAGTAAGAAGTATCTAAATGTAGGAAATATCAGTAAACCTCGTGTCTAGGTGCTCGAATCAAATCAAAGTCCTATACCAAGGACAAAGTTTAACTATTTATATAATTATTAAATTAGTCAAATAGAATATTAAACATGATTAGGATAATTTTTACTTATAATATTTGTTTAATTAATTCATAAATCACAACACGTTCTTTTTTAACCTATCATAATTAGGTTATTAGGCTAATTCCTAAACTCCAACGAGATGAACAACTACCACAATTAGTTGGGATCATTCTAATTATTATGTTTCATTTAATTAACCAAAATTAAATGATTAATTTATATTTAATCCCAAACATTGAGATTAGGTCTCAATCCCTTTACACACTTCCCGGTTATTAAGATTAAACCGACTCCAAGACAAGGGTCCTATCTAAAAGTGATAGCCACAGTAGGATCCAAAATGGCACCTGCCAATACCAATCCCCATACCTCTCTACCAATGATCAAATTACCAAATCATCTCTATACTTTGCAAAGATCAAACCCATATTTAAGGGTCACCATAAATTCCTAGCTCACGGCAAGGAGTTTTTACAAGCTTGCAAGAATCCATTTAAAAACTAACCTAAGATAAAATCCAAATACATTTTACATATCAATTAAACAACAAATGTAACTCTACTATTTTGAATCAAAATCATCACCAACTTAACAACCCTAGCCCAACCAAAACTCACAGCAGGACTTCAAACACCATCGAACCATATTCTTCTTCAACCCAATTCACCACAGACGTAACCAAAATAAAACTCATGGCATTAAAACATCAAACAACCCAAATCACAAGGAGTTCAACAACTGTTCTACAAAACCCAAAATTTGATCAAGAAATTCGCCTCTTTGGTCTAAAACATAACACCGATTCAACCACGTATTAACATTATAGATCCAACAGTGAACTCAATCACTAAAGCCAAAATTGAAAAATCAAGGAATGGCTGCGGCGGATGGCTTACCAAGGGATCCGATCACCAGAAGAAGGAGGAAGAAGGAGAAGCTTCGGTCGAGTCTCAGTTGTTGGTGCAATCGACCCAAGTTTGATTGGGTAGATCATGGATTTTGATGTGTGTGTTAATATGATTAAGTTAGATTTTCATGTTGATTTGATGTGTGTGTTTGAGTCTTGCAGGACTTAGTGAACCACACATGAGGAATAACGGAGTGAAGCATCCGAGGGATGAGAGCTGAAGGAAGAGGACTTCAAAGGTCGAGCCGAGGAAGTAGACTTCAAAGGCATACGCGAAGGATGGCATGGAGACAAGTCGCGGGCTTGTGTGTGCATCCGAGGGACGAGAGCCGAAGGAAGAGAACTTCAAGGGGCAAGCCAAGGAAGTGAACTTCAAGGCATACGCGAAGGGTGAACTCCGGAGAGGTTGAGAGTGAACTTGTAAGTAGGGCAGCTGGCTGGCACTACTAAGAGCACACTGTAGCAGTCGACTGGTATGGTAACCAATCAACTGATCTTTCTATAAGGTCGAATAATCGAAAGCAGTCGACTGACCCTGGAGGTAGTTTACTGATCTGTTCGAAATCCAGTCGTTGGCTGGACACTAGTCGACTGGCCTTGAGGGAAATCGACTGGTGTCGGGGCTAAGCTGTTTGGTTAACAACTCTCTCCTCTATTTAAAAAGGAGCTTGAGACTTGAGATAGGTTAGCAATTCATTGTGAAATCTTTACTCAAGTGCTCAAGCTCCAATTGTTCATTCTTCCTCCAAACCCTAGCTCATATCTTGTAAGGAGGAAGAAGCTTTATGAGTGGTTGTTCTCCATTGAGAAGGAGAAAGCATTAGTCGGAGATTGCTGGGGCGTGATTCACCGAAGGATCAAGGGTTCATCCACCTCAAGGACACGACGTGGAGTAGGAGCAAGCAATCTCCGAACCACGTAAACGGTAACGAGTTAGCATTGTTCTAATTGCTAGTTTAAGTTTCCGCTTGTGCTAATGATTGTAGGAAGAAAGTGAATTCAGGTGACCAAGCTATTCACCCCCCCTATGTTGATGCACTCTGACCCTGATTGTTGTTTTGGTGTTAACATCGATTTTAGTTTAGGTTGATGATTATGATTGTGATTAAGTCCTGATCGGGGATTAGGCATGGTATGCGAAAAATCCTAGCTTGGAGGGCTAGGTCTGGAAAAGTCCTAATTCGGAAGGGTTGGGTGAAAAGTCCTAACTTGGAGGGCTAGGTGAAAAGTCCTAACTTGGAGGGTTAGGTGAAAATTCCCAACTTGGAGGGTTAGGTGAAAAAGTCCTGGCTTGGAGGGTCAAGTCCTAGCTTGGAGGGCTAGGTCTGGAAAAGTCCTAATTCGGAAGAGTTGGGTGAAAAGTCCTAGCTTGGAGGGCTAGGTGAAAAGTCCTAACTTGGAGGGTTAGGTGAAAAGTCCCAACTTGGAGGGTTAGGTGAAAAAGTCCTAGCTTGGAGGGCTAGGTTGGATGGAATCCTAGCTTGGAGGGCTAGGTTTGAGTCCCTGGATCGGTCTGGTGACCGATCAGGGAAGTTGGCACGCTGCTCCTTCGTGGATCGGTCCGGTGACCGATCCAGCGATGACTGATCGGTCTGGTGACCGATCAGGGAACGCACAGTGAGGTTGGGAACCTACTATGTGGCTCCTGATCGGTTTGGTGACCGATCAGGGAGAAGGCCGTTGCCTCGTTGCGTGGCTCCTGATTGGTCCGGTGACCGATCAGGGAGCAGGCTGCTTCCTCACTGCCTTGCTCCTGATCGGTCTGGTGACCGATCAGGGAGCACTCAGTGAGTTGAGTTCCCCCGCTGATCAGTTCCTGAATGGTTAGGTGACCGATCAAAGACCTAGGATTTGATTTCCGCGATTACTGTTCACTCAGAAGTGGACCGATCAAGCTTGAGCCTGATCAGTCAGGGAGCTACCTGATCGTTCTGGTGACCGATCAGGATTCACTTTGATCGGTCTGGTGACCGATCAGGCTTGTGTCGTCGCGAGAGCTGGGGAGTCCCAACAAAGTGGTGGATCGGTCTAGTGACCGACCCACAAGCCCTGGATCGGTCCGGTGATCGATCACTTTAATTCAAATTGCACTGTCAGACGCTCTGATCGCGTCTGACCATATCCGATTCTCTACATTTGATCCCTGATACTTGATCTACTGAGTGATATGCTGTGCTAATGCTCTGATTAAGCTGCAGGTGACAGGGGAGGATTCAAACACTCAAGGAGAGTCAATGGAGGCCTTTCCTTGGAGCAGGTTTGTCCGTTTTTCTATCTCAGGTTGCAACGGACACTGGCGCTGGCTGGAGCTACTGACTGGGGCTGGTTTGAGGGAAGCTCAGGGAGTCCAGAAGAGCTCAGTGGTGGCTGGTGGTTGCAGGAGAGCAGCTGGAGGCTGCAGTGAGATGTTGACCTGGCGCCAGTGGAGAGTAGATAAGCAGCGTGGTGGAGAAGAGCAGTGTAGAAGTGATGTTGCCTTGGTTTTCTGCTGCGATCTCTTGCTGCGTGCTTGTGCTCTTGGCTGATCATCCTCTCTTGAGAAAGCTACTGTGATCTTTGAAGAAACCTTCCCTTGCTTGAGCACTTGGAGGAAGGAACAAGAGGCTTTGAGTCCAACAGCGAGAAGACACGAAGAAAGGGGTTCTTGCGTGAGATCGTCGCTGGGTGGAGCTCGGAAGAAGCTTGCTGTGTTCTTGTCTGTGCTAAGTGTTAAGTAAGATCTTTCTTGTGTTTCATTGTGCTTAAAACTATATCTTTGATTGAAACGCTGTGGAGAGGTTACTCCACCGAGAAGGAGGTTACTTTCTATCCGGATCTTCCGGGGCTTGATCTGCCGATGATCAAGGGATCACCCACCTTAAAGGCACGCCAAGGAGTAGGGGCAAGTTATCCCCGAACCTTGTAAATCCTCTTGTTAGCGTTCTTGTGTTTGCTCATAGTTTAGGGTTTAGTTTTCTGCATATTCTGTTTTTATCACTTCCGCTGTGCTACTAAAAGTTTGAGTGCAGAAATTTAAAAAGCGCAAAGTCCAAGTGTTTGGCTATCACCCCCCCCCCTCTCTAGCCATCCGAGTTCCAACACCCTAGCCGTGCCATCGATCCCAACAAGTGGTATCAAAGCGCAAGGTCGCCTTCAACGGATTAACCACCAAGAGCAAAATCATCAAAATGGTCGGCTCGCACATCCAACCGCCAAAATTCGAGGGAGAATTCTCGTGGTTGAAGAAGAGGATGGAGGTATTCTTCAATACCAATTTTGATATTATGTTAATAATGGAAAATAATTTTGAAGTGCCTAGGGATCAAGAAAACAAGTTATTTGAGAAGATAAGATGGAGCAAGAAACAAAGGGATGATTACTTAACGAATTCAAAAGTTTTGCACCATCTACGAAGTGTGCTTCCCCAACAAGAAGTAACAAGGATTGGAAGCTACTCAACTGCCAAGGACTTATGGGATAAGCTAATATAGCTTTATGAAGGTACTTCGGAGGAAAAAATGACAAAGAGAGATCTTCTTCGATCTCAACCCAACAACCTCAAGCTTGATAAAGGGGAGAAGGTATCAAATTTGCATGCTAGATTTAAAAAAAATACTTAATGGACTAACAAGTGTAGGAGAGCAACTTTCAAACCGAGACACATTGATGAAAGCCATCAATGCATTCCCACGAACATCAAATTGGAGCTCAATGGTGGATTCATACTACACATCCAAGGATCTAGAGAAAACTTCTCTAGAAGAATTCTTCTCAACTATGGTGCTCTATGAAACTCGGATTGGAGGAGCTATTGAAGAAACCTACAAATTGAAAAGTATAGCCCTTGTGGCAAACAAGAGAAAAGGTAAAAAGAAGAAGACTTCCCCATCCGACTCGGAAGAATCTGTTGGTGCCAGAAGCACCATATCGAACCTTGTTTTGATATTGGCAAAGGGTTCAAAGTTAAGTATTATTGGTGATCTAACAATGTTACTCAAGATGTGCAGGAAAAGTCCTAGGTACACTAGGCACTAAGTCCTGGCCGCGGGCTGGGCAACTAAGTCCTGACGTAAGGTTGGGCACTAAGTCCTGGCCGAGGGTTGGGCACCGAAGACCTGGTTCGAGGAATTGGGCACTAAGACCTGGCTGAGGGCTGGGCAACGAAGACCTGGTTCGCGGAATTGGGCACTAAGACCTGGCCGAGGGCTGGGTACCGAAGACCCGGTTCGAGGAATTGGGCACTAAGTCCTGGTCACGGACTGGGCACGAAGACCTGGTGAGTAAAGCTGGGCAAAAGTCCAACCGGAGGAGCCGGTTGGCAAAAAGGTAAATTCTCCTGAGAGGAGTAGGTGAGGACGCGTTCCCCGTAGAGGGAACATTAGGCGTCGGTTCGACCAAGGGTTCCATTTGGGAGACCCGAAGTCAGAACCAAGACAGCTACGGCTATAAATAATGACTAACACTCTTGCTTTGTTTGTGTTGGAACTAACCTTGGTTGCAAGGACCGAAGGATTGTATTTCTGCAGCTCAGACGCCCCAAAGGAGTGGGGTAGTTTACTGGGCTAGGCGCTCGGGAGGTCCCGGGCGCCCAAGGTAAAAGGCCAAAATAGCAAGGAAGCAAGACTGCTTCGAAACCACACTGGGCTAGGCGCCCAGGAGGTCCCGAGCGCCCAAAGTCAAAGCTAAAGCGGCCATCGAAGTAAATCCGCCACGAAGCCAATGAACCAGGTCAACCTAGGCGCCCAAGAGGGCCCGGGCGCCCCAGTCAGACCAGGTGCCGAGTCGAAGGGGATAAGCGCTGACCGAGCTGCGGATAGAGGTTCTCGCAGATGAAGGCACGTGTCAGACACCCCCAACAGATCAGGCGCCCCCATGAGCACTATAAAAGGTGGCTCGACCCCAAGGCTTCAACATCACTTTTTCTCAACGCTCCAAAGCTTTTCGTTCAAGCGCTATGCCGCGGCAAACTCCGACTTCGAGATCCCTGCACCGACGATGACCCTCTGCTCCGAAATTCGATCCGCATCGGGCGTCGGTAACGAAAAGTGTAGCAATTTCAATTTCCTGAAATACTCTTGTACTTAACTTGTAAATCTTTTTGCGTGATTGTAGTATTGCCCAAAGTAAATGGTCAAGGACCGTAGGCCTTGGAGTAGGAGCCGACCGCGACTCTGAACCAAGTAAAAAATAGACTTGTGTTCTTGTTCATTTAAATTCTTTCCGCTGTGTATCTGCTCTATCTTAATCCGAAAAGTTTTTAACGATATTTACCCTCCTCTATCGTTTTCCTCGATCCAACAAGTGGTATCAGAGCGGGTGGGTCAAACTTGGTGCAACCACCAGTTTAAAAGTTTTTTCGGATTTACGAAATTTTTTTGGTCTTATTTCTTTTCTTTCTCATTAATCGAGGTTGGTGCAACACCACTCGATCTTTTTCGCCTTTTTCAATTTTGAATTATTATTTTTTCACCATAAGTCAGAATTGATAAAACGATCAACTTTTGAAAATTTATCATAAACTTATTATTATTATTTTAATATTTTTTTCTCGAAATTCGTGCTACCTCAATTCAAGCATTTTTTTAACTCTTATTTTTTTCACCATTAATCAGATTTAAAAAAAATTATTTTCCAAAAAAAAACTTGTCACAAACTTTTTATTATTATTTTTTTATTATTCCGCCTCAAAATTCATGCAATATTTATTTTGGGCTATTTTTTTCCCCTTCTCCCGCACTACTAATCCAAGACTAAGTCTTGGTACATTTTTATTTTTTTCTTTTTGTGTGCAAGATTTATCCTTAATGGCCAATCAAGAATGGAACAGTGTTCGTCCGCCTCTAGTCTCTGGCGAGAACTTCAGAACCTGGAAGGGTCTAATGGAATCCCACCTGAAGGCCCATCTAGATCTATGGATGATAATCCAAACGGGGTTTACAGTACCTACAGAAGATGGAATGTCGATCGCCTGGGATAAATTGGACGAACCAACTCTGAGGAAGATCGAGGCAGATGCAAAGGCAACTGTAATACTACAATGTGGCCTAACCAATGAAGAATTGAAGCAGGTTGGATCCTTCAACTATGCTAAAGAGATGTGGGAGAAGTTAATCAACCTACACGAAGAGAGCTCCGATATTGAGGTCCTTGAAGGTGTGATGTTCGAATCATCGGACGAATCAGACGAAGATCACCTAAGTTATCTCGCACTCTCGGTCCAAGCACAAACAGCCGAGTCAGAGTCTGAACCTGAATCCGAAGCCGAATCGAAACCAGAAGATGAGTCTAGATCCGAGGCGGCAAGAATCAAGGGGGAGATTCCCAATAAGGAATCCAAAGGTAAAATTGTAAATTCAAATTTTAAAAATTATATAATTTGTTACACATGCAGGGAGAGAGGGCACTACAAAAGTAAGTGTCCTACTCGTAAGATTCGAACGACACCACCAACAACGACAAAGGAACCAGTTCCAAAAGCACGAAAGGACAAGAGTCGCATCCAATGCTTCAAGTGCCAGGAGTTTGGGCATTACAAAGATGAATGCACAGATAGAAGAGCCAAAGATCCAGGACAATCTACCAAGATGGGTAACTTTAGTTTATATGAAAATCCACTCTTTACAATGCTGATAGTTTACTTAATCACTCTTCATCAGATTTAGATATGGACACATGCCTAAATAACTTAATTAAATCATGTATAGTAATAAACTCAAATTTCAGAAAGTTAAAACAAGAAAATGAGATTTGGAAAATTAAATTTGATATACTAGAAAAATTAATTAATAATCTTGCTAACTTAGAAAATCCAGAAATTTCTCCTCGCTATGACTTTACTTGAAGTTTTTTTGGCTATTCATAGGACTAGAAATAGTTAGATAAGGACCTGATTAATTGAAACTTGAACAACCTAGTATTAGGACAAGGTTTGATGATAGTACGTTAGGGAAGCTTGACTAAGGAATCAAGTAGGGTAAGGAGTATTCTATTTGGTCTTTTTAGTCCGGTGGAACTAGCCGAAGCTACCTCTCCGAATCCTAAGCTAGTTAGACCAAAGTGTCTCAAACAATAATTTGAAAATGATCTTTCTTTAAAAGGCTTTGTCTAGGAAAGGGTTGTTGATCCAATAAGGCTACGACCAAAGAAGGCCTCTGTGCCTCGCCAAGACCTGGAAGCCAATTATCGAAACTCACTTTTAAATTATTATTTGTTAAACTTGAATCTAACACAAGCTTCAATTAAATCATAGTGTTAACATAAAATCAAAGATAAAATTAATGCATCTCACAAAACAGTTAAGGATATCCTGTTTTGTCACTTAGAAATGGGTGAGATACTTAGGACCTAAAAGTTTAATTCAACCCAACCAACCATACAAACTGAATTGATTTCAAATTTCAGAATTCAAACTTTAATAAATGCTTTTAAAATTCAAATTTAATTCAACTGAACAACTTTCAAAATTCAATTCAACTAAACAACTTTCAAAATTCAATTCAACTGAACAACTTTCAAAATTCAATTCAACTGAACAATTTTCAAAATTCAAATTTAATTCAACTGAGCAACTTTCAAAATTCAATTCAACTGAACAACTTTCAAAATTCAACTGAACAACTTTCAAAATTCAAATTTAACTCAACTGAATAACTTTCAAAATTCAAATTTAACTCAACTGAACACTTCAAAATTCAAATATAACCCTCTAAATTAATTTTAAAATCATCAAAAATCAAATTTAACTTTTAAACTAAGAGTTAATGTTTCAAATCATTGTATTTAAAATTAGGTCTCTTTTGTTCACTTACCTGAAATTTATTTCTTAACATTTATTTCTTTCCTTTGCCATTATACAAACATTTCTTTCAGACAATTAATTTATTCTTGAAAAATAAGCATGGCAAAAAGTCACCTTGGGGATTACTTAGGATATTTTTAAGAAAAATGTCTGCAGTCCGAGCTCTGATATGTATATTTTGTCGAACTTAAGTTTTTTTGCACAAAAAACCTTCTATTTTTCTCTTAGAAATTATTTTAAATATAGAATTTCCTCTTTCCAGTTCTTTATATTAATTCTTTCTTAAAAAGGAAAGAGAAAGAGAAGAATTTGAATTTGTTTTTCAAATCATTAAAACAAAGTAGTTTTCAAAAGTTATTTTAAACCCAGTTTTTTTGAATCAAACCCTATGACTCAGAGGAGATGTACTTCATGATCCACAAGGACTCCTAGGACGTGTCAAATTTAGGGGGAGTCTAAACCAAAAAGAAGTTATTTCGAACAAATAGTTTTTTTAATTATTAGACAGTTCTTATAATTTGAATCAAACCTTAAGACTCAGCGAAAGAGTACTTGTAGTCAACAAGCTTCTTAGGACTGAGTCAAGTTTAGGGGGAGGTCAAATTAAAAGAATCATTTAATAACAAAATAATCTGTTCATATGCACTATATTTTTAAATCCTATTGAAATCATAATTTTTTTTATACTACCATTTTTATCATACTTCTACTTTAAAAAACTGGCTATTTTTTTACTGTTGAAAATAATATTTACTTGAGTCTGAAGAATTTCCAGGACACATAGAAAAATGTCCTTGTAGTTAACAAGATTTTATAGGATTGTGTTAGACTGGAAAGGAAACTAAGCCAAGTAAAATATTATGATTTCAAATATCCTTCAAAAGTTAATAATATTTCTCAAGTACTGAGAATTTCTTAAAATATTTTCTGAGAAAGAATACTTAGTTTCTTTCAGGTGCTTAAATATCTTCAAAGATACTGCTCTTAAGAAAACTCTTTCAAAAGTCTTTCTACTTAAGAAATTTTTTAATTTTTTGTTGGTGGTTAAATATTCTGAACCTAAATTTATTGAGTAAATATTTTAAGTTTTTTTTCTCAATAGAAATGTCAAACTGTTCTTTGGCATTAATTCTTGCTTAAATTAGTAATTTTGAAATGTAAACATCTTTTCAAAATTGTCTTATGATTTTGTAAAACTAATAGGCTCTGATACACATTTTCTTTCAAAATATATTCAAAAGTTTGTTATTAATATATGGCCAAGGGGGAGAGTAGAAAAAGTGAAATTAACAATTAAATTCTTTCTTAAACTTTTTCCCCTTCTTTAAAGAAAGTTTATCTTAGAAGCTCTCAAGAATATTTTCACCTTAACCTAAAGTTTTTTTTGGAATGTCCTTTGTGATACTTAGAAAATTTTGTTTCAAAATATTATGTCAGACTAAACTTATGATTATTTCAAAAGGTTAATTTGCATGTTTTTTTCAAAGGAAAAATTTAATATCATGGGGGAGCTTAGTGCAATATTTTAATTTTGTAAGTTTTTTTTAATTGGAAATGTTCTAAAACATAAGGAGAGAAAGGAAAACTCAAATTCTTCAAAATCAAAATTTTTTCAAAAGTTTTCTCTTATTCAAAAAGCAAAGTTGAATTTCTAAGTGTGCTTTCAAAAATTTCTAAGAGAATCTTTTTGCAAATATTTCTAAGTAGAATTTTCCTTAGTAAACAAAGTTTGTCTGAGCAAAAATCAGTTGGAATTTTTTTGGCAAATGTTTCTAAGTAAAATTTCTCTTAATGAACAATTTTTTTTCAAAAACTTGTCTAAAAATCTGTTAAATTTTTAACATGTTCTATTTGCACAAAATATTTTCCAAGCAAATGTTTCTAAATGTTCAAAAGTTGAAATTTTTTTTGGAAAAGTTGTTTGGCTAAGTAAAATGTTCTTTGAAAATTTTCTTCAAGTTGAAATTTTAAATTAAAAATTATTTTTATTTTACAAAGCCTTTGATAAATAAAGGTTTCTTCAAAATTTGGGCTTGCAAATTCTTAAGTGAAAAATTGTCCTTTTTGTACATGCAATGCTTTCGCTCTATTTTGAAAAACACTTAGTCAACAACGTAAAGCACTTAGAAGTTTTACAAAAACTGCATATCCTTGAATGTTTCAGGGGGAGAATGTTTAATGAAGGGGGAGCTTCATGCATTTTCAAAAACTTTTACCAATCAAAGTAGTTTTTCAAAAGTTTTTTCTAGAAAAACTCAAAAATCCCTCTTAGATATTTTGTTCATCGATGAATATTATTTTTGATATATGTCAAAGGGGGAGGAAAGGTCAAAGTTAAGTGCTTTATAACACAATTATTCAGGGTTGCAGGGGATGTATGAGAAATAAATTTTTTATGGCTCAAAACTGTAAAGTTTACTCTGCTCAAGAATGCTAAAATTCATTGGTTTTTATCTTCCCTTAAATGTTATAATTTTTTCCTTAACTTTGAATTGTGTTGCCATAAATCAAAAAGGGGGAGATTGTTGGTGCCGGAAGCACCATATCGAACCTTGTTTTGATATTGGCAAAGGGTTCAAAGTTAAGTATTATTGGTGATCTAACAATGTTACTCAAGTTATGCAGGAAAAGTCCTAGGTACACTAGGCATTAAGTCCTGGCTGTGAGCTGGGCAACTAAGTCCTGACGTAAGGTTGGGCACTAAGTCCTGGCCGAGGGCTGGGCACCGAAGACCTGGTTCGAGGAATTGGGCACTAAGACCTGGCCGAGGGCTGGGCAACGAAGACCTGGTTCGAGGAATTGGGCACTAAGACCTGGCTGAGGGTTGGGTACCGAAGACCTGGTTTGAGGAATTGGGCACTAAGTCCTAGTCACGGACTGGGCACGAAGACCTGGTGAGTAAAGCTGGGCAAAAGTCCAATCGGAGGAGCCGGTTGGCAAAAAGGTAAATTCTCCTGAGAGGAGTAGGTGAGGACACGTTCCCCGTAGAGGGAACATTAGGTGTCGGTTCGACCTAGGGTTTCATTTGGGAGACCCGAAGTCAGAACCAAGACAGCTACGACTGTAAATAATGACTAACACTCTTGCTTTGTTTGTGTTGGAACTAACCTTGGTTGCAGGGACCGAAGGATTGTGTTTCTGCAGCTCAGACGCCCCAAAGGAGTGGGGTGGTTTACTGGGCTAGGCGCCCGGGAGGTCCCGGGCGCCCAAGGTAAAAGGCCAAAACAGCAACGAAGCAAGACTGCTTCGAAACCACACTGGGCTAGGCGCCCAGGAGGTCCCGGGCGCCCAAAGTCAAAGCCAAAGCGGCCACTAAAGCAAATCTGCCACGAAACCAATGAACTAGGTCAACCTAGGTGCCCAGGAGGTCCTGGGCGCCCTAGTCAAACCAGGTGCCGAGTTGAAGGGGATAAGCGTCGACCGAGCAAGAGTGTTAGTCAAGTAGGCAAAGTCAATCCTATTGAGGCACTTATGCTTATGATATTTTGATGAGTTATTAGATGTATCACTTTATCAATAATAGACTAACTATGGGGAAAGTAAATGTTTAATTAATGGACATCTTGCCCATAAATCATAGTTGGATATTTTAAACGTTTTGAAAATAATTCTGTGTTTTATTTGCTATGACATAGATTTGCAAAACATATGAGTTCAAAACTAGGACATGATTTTGATACAAAATTGAATGTTTTCAAAGTTTTTAAGTTTTGGTCAAAAAGTCAATCATATTTGGATTTTTCATGAAATCATATTTTTCTCTGTTAGAGAACATCAAAAGAAATAAGTTTACAAAATTTCATGATTTTTTGAATTTTATCAATTTTTAATGAATTTCTGAATTTCAGCTCAAAAGGTTGAAATTTTGAGTCTAATAAGCATCAGTCGACTGGTGCAGAGGACCAGTCGACTGAAGATACTGTGAAAGGGAAATTCGATGAGACCAGTCAACTGGTAACTGACTCAGACTGATACCTGTGTTTTCTGATTTCAGTGTATTCTCATAAATTAAAACTTTGTTCCTATTTGATATCATAGGTTAATATTGCTTGGTGTAATCTTTTTAATAGTGTCAAAGGGGGAGAACTGAAAGGTTTAAGTTAGAATTTAACTTAATTCTTTATGTTTATGTAAAAATTGAAAATCATGTGTTAAGGCATAGGTTAAGGGGGAAGATGCATGTTTATGTGTCTTAATATACTATGCTTTTAATTTTCAAGAGGAGAAGATCTTCTTCTCCTTTCCTTTGGGCGTGGAACTTGATCCAAGGCAGCATCACCAGGTGGTGTTCGGCTAGAGAGCGAGGTGGAAGGGAGAGTCGCCGGGGGTGACTTCAAAGGAAGGTTGCAGCGCCAGCGGGAGGAGGAAAGAAGGTGCAAGAAGGAGGAGTTTCATCCACTTCTTCTTCTTCCTTTCCTCTCCAGTTTCTTGCTTGCTTCCTTCCTCCTTGGCTTGAACAAGCTAGGAGCAAGGAGGATCCACCGGTGGCTAGAGAAGAGACCACTTCCATCTTCTCTTGGCCGGCGGCAAGGAAGGAGTGGTGGAGATAGGTTTCGGCTAGGGTGTGTTGGGAAGAAGAGCTTTGTTTTTCTTCTTTGTTCTCATCATCTTCTTCCTCCTTGGTCTACTTGGTGGACGGCGCAAGGAAGAAGAAGAAGCTTCCTTCTCTTGGCCGGTGGCAACCCTAAGTTCTAGGGTTTTGGTGCAAGGAAGAAGGAACCAAGTTGATAGATGCTCCCCCTCAATCATAACCTACACAATTCGAAAAATAGAAGTTTTAGGTACCCAAACCTTGGGACCTAAAGCATCAACTAAACATGACTTAGGCACCCATGCCTTGACAACTTTCTTTTGAGTTTTGGGTGTCCTAGATTGTCTCATGTCAGTCCTAGACATGAGAGACACAAATGAGGGTTCCTTAGGTCGGTAACCAATACCGGCCCTATTGTAAACTGCCCTTTGGGCATTTAGGATCATGTCTAGGGTCTTAGAGCAAGTTGAGAATTTCCCAAAAATATTCTTGAGCTTCTCAACTTCATTCTTCAATGATTGATTTTCCTCTACTAACAAGTTATCATGCAAATCATTTACTTCCCCAACCTTAGAGGATTTTAAGTTTACGATCTCATGTTTCAAAGATTTAATTTCATCTTCTAGCAAGTCAACATGCAAATCGTCAATATTATCATCTCTAGATGCCTTCAATTGATCAATTTCTAATTGCAATGTTTTAACCTTATTCTTTGATTTCTTAAGCATACTAGTTAAACATGCAATTGCTCTATAACATTTTTCAAGCTTGGGAGAAGTTACCTCTTCATCATCCGAAGATGATGAAGCCGCGTTTGAGGAGCTTGAAGATTCATCACTGCTCTCCTCTCCAAGAGCCATGAGTGTCACATGCCTTGTACTCTTCTCCTCCTTCTCTTCATCGGATGAGCTTGAGGATGACTCATCCCAAGTGGCCTTCAAGGCCTTCTTCTTCTTCTTGGATTTCTCTTCTTTTCTTTTGGATTTCTCTTCCTTCTTCTTAAGCTTTGGACATTCATTCTTGAAATGCCCTTTCCTACCACACTCAAAGCAAGAGGCATTAGTCTTATCAAGTTTAACTTCACTAGAGTTACCTCTACCCTTGAAGCGTCTATCCCTTCGCATCATCCTTCGCACGAAATTCGCCATTTCGGATGAAGAGGAATCACTGCCATCTTCTTCGGAATAGGACTCGGATTCGGAAGAGGATGAAGATGAAGAGACTTCCTTCTCCTTCTTCTTCTCCTTCTTCTTCTTGTTGGTTCGGTCCCCTGCAACTAAGGCAATCCCCTTCTCCTTGGGGCCTTTGTTAGCCATTTCATGCAATTCCATCTCACAAAACAAATCATCTAACTTTACAATAGATAAATCCTTGGACACTTTGTAGGCATCCACCATGGATGACCACAAAGCATTCCTTGGAAATGCTTTCAAGACATACTTCACAAGGTCGCGATTCTCGACCTTTTCATCAATTGAATGAAGTCCATTGAGGACTTCCTTGAACCGGCTATGGAGCTCACTTACCGACTCATTCTCCTTCATGGAGAGATTTTGAAGTTGATTGAGGAACAAGTCCCTCTTTGCAATTCTAGAGTCTCGGGTGCCTTCATGGAGCTCAATGAGTTTGTTCCACAAGTCCTTTGCACTTGTGAAAGGACCCACCTTGATGAGTTGGTCTTTGTTCATGCCACATTGTAGAGTGACAACCGCCTTCTCATCGGCTTCACTTTTTCGTGTTTGTTCGGCAGTCCACCTCCATGACTCAAGTTCTTTTCCTTCATCATCCTTAGGAGGGGTGAATCCCTCCTTCACCGCGAACCAAGTATGAATATCCATCTTCAAATAGTATTCCATCTTTGATCTCCAATATTGGAAGTCGGCGCCATCAAAGAATGGAGGTCGGGTGGTGGAGAAGCCTTCTCTCAACGCCATCTTGTTGAAAACTCTCGGATGTTAAGCCGTGTACAGAGCCCCTTGCTCTGATACCACTTGTTGGAAACGGGATGGCTAGAGAGGGGGGGTGAATATAGCCAATCAATGCAACCTTTGGCACTTAGCAAGTTTCTGCAACTTAGAAATCAGTAGCACAGCGGAAAGAATAGAAAACAAAGTGTGCAGAAAACTAATTACACAAACAAACCAAACACAGCTAGCAAGTTCGCTAACAAGGAGGATTTACAAGGTTCGGGGATAACTTGCCCCTACTCTTGGCGTGCCCTTAAGGTGGGCGATCCCTTGATCGTCGGCAGATCAAGCCCCGGTGATCACCGGATAAAAAGCAACCTCCTTCTCGGTGGAGTAACCTCTCCACAGTGTTTCAATCACAGATCAAATTTAAGCACAAAGAAACAACAAGAAGGATCTTACTCAAACACTTATCGAGGACAAGAACGCAGCAAGCTTCCCTGAGCTCCACCCAGTGGCGATCTCACGCAAGAACCCTTCTTCGTGTCTTCCCACTGTCGGACTCCAAGCTTCTCGTTCTCTCCTTCAAGTGCTCGAGTAATGGATGATTGCTTCTCGATCGCTTGCTCAGAATGATGAAAACTTCAAGAACACAGCAAGCAGTTGTGGAGAACTCCAGGCGGCAAGAACTCAAAACACAAGCTTTAGAACTCTTCTCTACTTCACCGAAGCTGTCTCTCGTCCCTTTTGTTTCTCCACTAAGCATCAAGTGACCTCATCTCCAGCAGCCTCCAGCTGCCTCACTGCCAACGCCAGCTACCACTGAACCCTTACTGAACTTCCTGAGCTCCCTCAGCCAAGCTTCAGTCAGCGGCTTCAGTCCTGCAGCTCCAGCCATTGCAACCTGAGATGAGAAATGGACAAACCTGCTCCAAGGAAAGCCTCCATTGACTTCTCCTTGAGTGTTTGAATCCTCCCCTGTCACCTGCAGCTTAATCAGACTGTTAGAGCAGTATATCACATAGTAAATCAAATATCAGAGGCAAACAGCAGCGAATCGGATACGGTCAGACGCGATCAGAGCGTCTGACAGTGCAATTTGAATTAAAGTGATCGGTCACCGGATCGATCAGAGAGCCTCCTGATCGGTCACCAGACCGATCAGGCTGGTTCCAGACCGATCAGGCTCCGTCCTGATCGATCCCCAACGCTCAATCAGAAATCACGATTTCTTTGAGATTCTCCCGGACCGATCACCAGACCGATCTCAGGTCGTGGATCGTTCACCGGACCGATCCACCCTTATATCGGGCAATTTCTGAGTTTCGCAGACTAAGCCTTCTGATCGGTCAACTGACCGATCAGGGTGTCACCTGATCGGTCATCAGTCCGATCAGGTCATCACCAGACCGATCAGGAACCGTCCTGATCGATCTTAGTGAGGAACCCGCGAAGCTGGATCGTTCACCAGAACGATCTGCACAGTGATCCTGATCGGTCATCAGACCGATCAGGAGCAGTTCAGCAAGGTAACTCAACCTCACTGCTTGCTCCCTGATCAGTCACCCGACTTATCAGGAGCCAGTCAATGGGTGAAATGCATACTCCCTGATCGGTCATCAGATCGATCAGGAGCAGCACAGTAGGTTCCCAACCTCACTGTGTGCTCCCTGATCGGTCACCAGACCGATCAGTCATCGCTGGATCAGTCACCAGACCGATCCACGAAGGAGCAGCGTGCCAGAATCCCTGATCGATCACCAGATTGATCCAGGGGCTCAAACTTAGCCCTCCAAGCTAAGTTTCCATCCACCTTAGCCCTCCAAGCTAAGGATTTTTCCATCTAACTCTCCAAGTTGGGAATTTGCATCTAACCCTCCAAGTTAGGACTTTTCACCTAGCCCTCCAAGCTAGGACTTTTCACCCAACCCTTCCGAGTTAGAACTTCATCCAACCTAGCCCTCCAAGCTAGGCACCTGACCCTCCAAGCCAGGACTTTTTCACCTAATTCTCCAGGATGGGAATTTGTACCTAACCCTCCAAGTTAGGACTTTTCACCTAGCCCTCCAAGCTAGGACTTTTCACCCAACCCTTCCGAATTAGGACTTTTCCAACACCTAGCCCTCCAGACTAGGATTTTCAACACCTAACCCTCCAGGTTAGGATTTCCCAACACCTAGCCCTCCAAACTAGGATTTTCAACACATAACCCTCCAGGCTAGGATTTTCCAAACCATGCCTAATCCTCGATCAGGACTTAAACATAATCATAGTCATCAACCTAAACTTAAATCGGTGTCAACACCAAAACAACAATTAGGGCCAGACTGCATCAATAATCTCCCCCTTTTTGTTGTTTGACAACCCGATCTAAGTTTAGGGATTCTCAATTCATTTCATCAATCCATTTCATCAAATCCAGAATCATAGGGGAATCAGGATCCTCCCCCTACAACATGATCAACCTAAACTTAACCAACCACACTCTCCCTCTTTGTCGAACACCGAAAAGGGGCTAGAAGGGCTGATAAGTTTAAAACAAACTCTCCCTCAACCCTAGGGGTATCCCAAATCAACAAAGATGTGATAGTTTGTAGAATAACCATATAAGTACATGTGAAAAAGATAGAGCAAGATATAGCAATCACATGCATCATATGAACACGAAGTATCAACTCGCAAGGCATGCCATAACATTTATATGTATCAGGTAAACATGACATTACTAGCATGAACATGGCAATAGATCAAAGATGCAGATCATAGTCATATAAACAACATGGCATCAACAATAAACATACTAAGAGTAGATAAGCATGTGAAGCAAAGTCAAACAAGTCAAAGCATAAACATCCAGAAAAGTAGCAAGATGCAGGACACATGCATCAAGAGCAAGATACGTGTGGCATAAGGGCACAATAGTCAAGTCACAGGACATACAGCCCAAAAGTCATACACGACAAGTACACAAATCATGAAAAGAGACAACAAACATCCAAGCTCAATGATCAGTGGGGGGGTCGTCATCGTGCATAAGGTCGTCCATCGTCGCATCAGTAGGAGCAAAGGACCCTGGTGCAGTACTCGATGAAGGTGCACCTCCTGGGAATGTGTGGCTGCGCCACTCATCATACCATGTCTGCTGGAGGGTACGGGTCCCTGAGACCTCGGTCTCGATCCTGGTCAGTCGGCAATCAATGGATCGAAAACCTGACCGAAACTCCTCGCGATCTGTTGCCCTCAACTGAACAAACTCCTGTACCGTCTGATCCAGCTCTGAGATCTGCCAGCGCAGATCTGGATCAAGCTCGTCGTAATCATCGTCAGCAGCATGGGCCTCAGCAACATCGGGTGGTGCCTGAAAATGTGGTGCTTCGCTAGGAAGAGCACCAAGTCTGCGACCATCCTTCCACGCCAACACCCCATCTCGCTCACGAATGATAATACCAGACTTCGCAAAAGCTCGCCGACCCAACCGACAATCTTGCTTAACCATGGGCATGGTCCTGCCTTTGGTGACATCAACACCAACTGACATAAGCCAATCAGTGATGATGTGACCAAAACGCATATAAACCATGCGACGACTCGGCTCACGGTAGGATAGGATAGACTGGAAGATGCTCTCCATGATATCGAAGTCCATCCGGCAATGCATGCCGTAGAGCATAAGGCAGTGATAGGGTCGGATCTCGGCCAACGGCTTTGAAGTGATGGGTAAGATGCAATTTGTGATTATCTTGAAAAGGACATAGTCAGCTGGAGCAAGACGGAGGGCTACAAAAGTAGGAAAAACTGGACCCAACTCATCAAGCCCGGCAGGGCGAGGATGACCAAAGAAGTGCTGATAGATAGAATCGGGGGTAACATCTGCGAACGGGGCCAGCAGAGGATCAGGGAGCTCTGGATAAATCGAATAGAGGTTAGGTGATCGTCGACTACCTAAGTATTCGGCTAAAATCTCATATGAAAAATCAAGGTTCATTTTCCCGATCCGAGTAGTGAACTCGAAACCCCCTTGAGGATCTTGTTGTAGGTTGTTGTAGAATTCAGAGACTAGGTCGTAATTTATGGTCCGTTCCAAGGAAAGAAGAAAACCCAGATTGTAGTAAGTGATAATCTCCATGACAGAGGGGCAGTACTTAGTTAGGAAAGGAACATCAATTGATCGACATGGTAATAGTTTGAAGGTCCTTGCTTGAAAGGCCTGTTCACAGGCCGCATTTGGGAACCGGGAGCTAGAAGAATGCTGTGGCCTTCTGGAGGGGCAGAGGAGGAAGGGGCTTTCCCCCTCGAACTGCCCTCAGCAGCTTCCCTGCCCTTGGAAGACTTTCTAAAGGATTGAATTGGTCATACACATGATTTAATCAGTTTGAGCATAAAATGAACATAGAATGAATCACAAATGGATCATACCAGATAAGACCCAATCAGAGAATACAACCAAGACATAATGATCAAGAGACACATTTGGATTAAGGTTTGATCATGGACATAAGGTGAGAAAATGAGGTCACAGCCAAGATCATAGGGTCACGGTACAACAGCAAGAACAAGAGCAAAACCAAAATATGATTAGCTTCACAATATAATCCATGACATGATTCGAAGGGAGAAGTTAAGGCAAAACTCACTTTGGTGCCATTGGTGTCGCTCTTGGAAGTTGAGAGGAAGAAAACGTGCGCAGGAAGAGACTCCCGGCGCAAGAACTGGTCGCAAGGTCTCTCCGCGAGATAGGGACGTCGCGGGACTCGGAAGATGCCCTCAGAACCGCAAGAGCACACTCGCAAGAGGAAGGGGAAAGCACTGAGGAGTTTTCGCACGAAGCAAAGAATGCGCGAGTGTGAGGTTTCGGCGCTAGGGTTCGGCCGAGAAGAGGTTTTCGCGAAGTTAATCGGTTGGTGGATCGGTCCACCAACCAGTATTTAATGCGTCTGAACGGATCACCGTTCGATCTGATCGCACCCAGACCGATCAGGCTATAGCCTGATCGGACTGACCTGGTCCTGATCGGTCTAGTGACCGATCAGGTACGCTCCTGATCAGTCGTCTGATCGATCAGGGCATGGACAGTAGGGTCCGAAGAAAAACCTGGGAGCCCCCTGATCGGTCTGTGGACCGATCCCCACAGGGTTCCAGATCGGTCTAGGGACTGATCCAGGCTGGCTCTGGGTCAAAAAGTTCGGAGAGTCACTGCTGGCCCTCCGATCGGTCTGTGGACCGATCGTGACAGGATGGAACCAGATTGGTCCGGAGACCGATCAGCCCTAGGCCTGATCGGTCCGGTGACCGATCAGGGTTCCTGATACTCCCTGATACGAACTGAAATGTTCAGTTTCAGAATTTCAAAATTTTTCCAACGAGATCTGATGAAGTTTGTCGAACTTGGACATGATCTCATGAATAAAATTGATCCCTGAGTAAGTATCAAAGGTCCTTATAGGTTCAACAATCACTTTGATCCATCCAAATGGAGTCAAACTCAATCAACAATCATTCAAGCAATTTCAACTAAGTTTGTATCAAATCCAATGTTCCAATCAAGTTTCCTTGATTGGAATGTCCAAGTATGATCATGGAGCCATATACACATATGTTATGCAATGGTTTTCCCCATACTTAGTCACCACCGTGATTATTATCTCGTCAACTTAATTTCTCAAGGGATGCAATGATATTTTGAGAAATTTAGTTGAACCTAACATCTCACCCCATATCTAGCAAACAAAAACGTTTTGGTAACCCTTATAATTTGTGTGAGATGTCCCCAAAGTTACCCAATTGTTCCCCAACAATTTGAAATAATCATAGAGGGTTTGAATGCAAATAGAAAGACTATGAAGCGTGACACATTCCCAACTCCCGTCTTAGAAAACTAAATTCATTTTCGGGAAGTGGTTTAGTGAAAATGTCGGCTAGGTTTGATTTGGACTCTACATGTGAGAGTACAATATCTCCCCTAGCTACATGATCCCTAATGAAGTGGTGTCTTACTTCAATGTGTTTGGTCCTAGAGTGATGGACTGGATTTTTGGTTAGATTGATTGTGCTAATGTTATCACACAACACTTGCACACCTTTGTAACTCAATACATAGTCCTCTAAAGTATGTATCATCCACAACAGTTGTGATACACTCTCTCCCATGGCGATATATTCTGCCTCGGTCGTGGAGAGAGCAACGCAATGTTGCTTCCGACTTGACCAACTTACTAAGGACGAACCTAAGAATTGGCAACCCCCACTTGTGCTCTTCCGGTCCAACTTACATCCAGCGTAGTCAGAATCCGTGTAGCCAATCAAATCAAAGGATTCGGTACGGGGGTACCAAAGACCTACACCAATTGTGCCCATGAGATATCTCAAAATTCGCTTAACAGCGATTAAGTGGGATTCCTTGGCACAAACTTGATACCTAGCACACATACCTACAGCAAATAGTATATCAGGTCGACTAGCTGTAAGGTATAGCAGACTACCTATCATACTTCGATATTGAGTTAAATCAACGGGTTTACCACTCTCATCATTGTCTAATCTTGTGTTTGTCGTCATGGGAGTGGTTACCTCTTTTGAATCACTCATATTGAATTTTTGAAGCATTTCTTGTGTATACTTTGATTGGTGCACATGGATATCATCGCGAGTTTGCTTGATTTCAAGTCCAAGGAAGAAAGTCAACTCTCCCACTAGACTCATTTCAAACTCACTCTCCATGTGTCCAATGAACTCATTTAAATAGCCCTTATTATTTGAGCCACAGATTATGTCATCGACATATACTTGGGCTACAAATATATTGTCACTATCCCTTCGTAGAAATAGTGTAGGATCTATTGGGCCTCTAATGAAACCCTTCTCAACTAGGAATGTCGACAACCGCTCATACCAAGCCCGGGGTGCTTGTTTAAGGCCATACAGTGCCTTTTTGAGTTTGAACACGTGGTTTGAAAATTCGGTACTCTCAAACCCTGGTGGTTGTTCGACGTAGACCTCTTCCCTAATTAAACCATTTAGAAAGGTCGATTTGACATCCATTTGATATAACTTGAAGCCACGATGTGCTGCAAATGCAAGCATCAATCGGATGGATTCTAATCGTGCCACGGGAGCATAGGTCTCATCATAATCAATGCCTTCAACTTGACTATAGCCTTTGGTTACCAAGCGTGCCTTGTTTCTAATGATTTCTCCCTTATGGTTCAATTTGTTCTTGAAGACCCATTTGGTTCCAATAATGGAGGTCTTCTTGGGTCTAGGGACTAAGTCCCAAACTTGACTCCTTTCAAATTGACCTAGTTCATCTTGCATTGCAATGATCCACTCGGGATCATTTAATACTTCATCAATTTTCCTAGGTTCAATTTCGGAAATTAGGGCAACTTCATTAGCCTCATTCCGGAAGAATGATCTAGTTCTAACCCCCTGATGGATGTCTCCAACAATTTGGTCTTGGGGATGACTAGAGGCTAATCTAGTTTGCCTAGGAGTTGGTGGTGCTTCTTGAGCAAGTTCACCAGACACAAGTTCAGCCTCAGGATCCGGCTGATCAATGGGTTGTCTAGGTTCACCGTCATCAGACTCATCACCATCAATAATACTTGGAGTTTCATTCAAACTTAGTCTCCTAAGTTCGAGTTGAACTCCTTCTACATTTTCTGATTGGTCACTTGACTTTGGAATTTCTTCAAAAACCACATCAGAAGACTCTTCAACTAATCTAGACTTCTTGTTGTAGACTCGGTAGGCTTTGCTAACGAGGGAGTACCCGACTAGTATCCCTTCATCAGCCTTTGCCGTGAACTTTCCAAGGTGGTCCTTGGTGTTTAGAATGAACACCTTACAACCAAACACCCTAAGGTGTTTAACCGTAGGTGGTTTCCCAAACCAAAGTTCATGGGGAGTCTTTCCTAGAAACCTATGAATGAGGACTCTGTTTTGCACATAGCAAGCTGTATTTACAGCTTCAGCCCATAAGTAACTCGGGAGTGAGTACTCATTAAGCATGCTTCGTGCAGCCTCTTGAAGTACACGGTTCTTCCTCTCTACAACACCATTTTGTTGTGGTGTTCTACGAGTAGAGAACTCATGCTTATAACCTCTATCTTGACAAAACTCTAAAAACCTTTGGTTTTGAAATTCACCTCCATGACCACTTCTAATTGTCTTAATGGTTAATGATTTTTCATTTTCAACTCTTCTACAAAAAGAAATGAAAACATCTAAGGTTTGGTCCTTATATTTTAAAAAGTAAGTCCATGTGTATCTAGTAAAATCATCAATGATAACAAAACAATATCTACTTCCATTCAATGATATGATGGTACTACAATCAAATAGATCCATGTGAAGTAAATCTAATGCATTGGAAGTACTTACAGCGCTTTTACCTTTATGTGCAGATTTTGTTTGCTTACCCATTTGACATGCATCACAAAGTTTATCTTTTTCATACTTGATGCTCGGTAAGCCACGGACTAGTCCCTTGTTAGCCAACTTCCGGATGTTCTTCATGTTCACATGAGCTAATCTCCGGTGCCAAAGGGTGGACTCCTCTTCTTTTGATATGAAACACTTAGCAGAAACATTAGTAGCACTTTTAAATGAAACTTGATAAATATTGTCTACTCTTGTTCCTACTAGTACTGTATCCAAGGTGTCATTGTGTCTAACTAGACATTGACTTGGTTGGAAGTCAATTGTGTAACCCGTGTCACACAATTGACTGACACTTAGGAGATTAAATTTCATCCCCTTGACTAGAAGGACATTTGAAATCCTAAGACATTCGGATATTTGAATGTCTCCTATTCCTATGACCTTAAGACTACCATTGTTACCAAATGATACATTACCTCTACATTTCTTGTGAAGTGTGGTAAACAATGATTTATCCCCGGTCATGTGTTTGGAGCATCCACTATCAACGAACCAAGTTGATAGATGCTCCCCCTCAATCATAACCTACACAATTCGAAAAATAGAAGTTTTAGGTACCCAAACCTTGGGACCTAAAGCATCAACTAAACATGACTTAGGCACCCATGCCTTGACAACTTTCTTTTGAGTTTTGGGTGTCCTAGATTGTCTCATGTCAGTCCTAGACATGAGAGACACAAATGAGGGTTCCTTAGGTCGGTAACCAATACCGGCCCTATTGTAAACTGCCCTTTGGGCATTTAGGATCATGTCTAGGGTCTTAGAGCTAGTTGAGAATTTCCCAAAAATATTCTTGAGCTTCTCAACTTCACTCTTCAATGATTGATTTTCCTCTACTAACAAGTTATCATGCAAATCATTTACTTCCCCAACCTTAGAGGATTTCAAGTTTACGATCTCATGTTTCAAAGATTTAATTTCATCTTCTAGCAAGTCAACATGCAAATCGTCAATATTATCATCTCTAGATGCCTTCAATTGATCAATTTCTAATTGCAATGCTTTAACCTTATTCTTTGATTTCTTAAGCATACTAGTTAAACATGCAATTGCTCTATAATATTTTTCAAGCTTGGGAGAAGTTACCTCTTCATCATCCGAAGATGATGAAGCCGCGTTTGAGGAGCTTGAAGATTCATCACTGCTCTCCTCTCCAAGCGCCATGAGTGTCACAAGCCTTGTACTCTTCTCCTCCTTCTCTTCATCGGATGAGCTTGAGGATGACTCATCCCAAGTGGCCTTCAAGGCCTTCTTCTTCTTCTTGGATTTCTCTTCTTTTCTTTTGGATTTTTCTTCCTTCTTCTTAAGCTTTGGACATTCATTCTTGAAATGCCCTTTCCTACCACACTTGTAACGCCCCAAAATTCCCATTTTTAGTTCTTAAAAGTCCTTAGAATTATTTAAAAATGGTTTAGAAATATTCTAGATATTTTTAGGAATTTTTAGAATATTTTTATGGAATTTTCCGAGTCCGTTTAGTATATTTAAAAAAGGAAAAACGTTTAAGGGCAGCAGAGGATTCGAACCCTTCACCTGCGCTGTGAGAGAAAAGTGGGAGGACCAGCTGCGCTGGGTTGGGTTTCTTGAAACAAATTGAGCGAAACAATAGATAAGGTATAATTAGGTAAATTCGCCCCCATAAATATAAATAGATAATTAAGGAGAGAAGTTTTATTTTCTTCCCCCAAACCCTCACGCCGTCTCTCTCTCCTCCCTTGGGCGAAAACACACCAAGCCCTAAGGCTTCCTCCGGTGGCCGGCCAAGGCTCTCCTCCGAGAGATCTTCCAATATTCGGAATCCCCACGACGAGAGGAACGCGTGAGCGCGAAGAAATCTCCGAGACTTCGAGTTTCTCCGGAACCTCCGACGCCGTTCTTGGTTGTAAGTCCAAGATATCAAGGTAAGTACTGCTCACCTGCAGTAAGAGGCGGTTTTTTCGCAAGAATTTCCCTTAAAAGTTTTTAAAAGAGATATTTCCTTTTTGTTTAAGTTTTTGCATGTAATCTTAGTTCATTATATGCTTGTATAAGTTTGATTAAGCACCCTATGTGAGATTAGGGGCTAAGAAAGTTATGAGAAAAGAAAAGAAAAGATAAAGATAAGAAAAGAAAAGGCCAATGCCTTAAGAAATCCCCAAAAGTCAAGACTTAGGGATTTTAGCACGCAAGGTGCTCGAGAAAATGCCAAGGCATTTACAGATAAGAAAGAAAAGAAAGAAAAGCTATTTTATTTTCTAAGGCCAGTACCCGGCGTCCAAGGGCGTCGTTAAAGAAATCCAGGTGTCCAATTCCAAGGTCTTGGCCCTGGTAGACCAAGGTCTGCTCTATTAGGATTGGTGGCTCGCTACCCCAACCTTTTAGGGAACGCGCATGAGATGGTACTTACGTCTTCAGTGGATCCAAGTGATTATTATTTTCAAGTATATGCTTTAGCAAAGTTTCTAAAGTTTAAAGAGTTTTCAAAAAGTTAAAGAATAGCTAAAGTTTCAAGTTGTGCCAAGAAAAGTAAATTGAGATTTATTAATGCTTGAGTATGCATGTTTTGAGTTATACATGTTCTTAGTTTTCTTTCAAGCATATAAGTATCTCATATGATTTTCATATTGTTCAAGAAGCATGTTTGCACATTTCGAGATTTTGTGAGCTAGATAGTACTTACTAAGCTTTTTGCTTACTAGTTGCATTTCCTCTTACTGCAGATAAAGGTAAAGGTAAGCAATTCTGAAGGAAGGCGACGAGGCGGTGCTGAGTAAAGTGTGTGTGGTGGCTGATTTTGGAGAGATCCTTGAGACGAGACAATTTAGTTATTTGAATTACAATGTTTTAGTTTATTCAAATTTCAAGTTCTTGCTTTATGGAGTTTAGCGAACATTTAAGCTTTGGACAGTTTTACATGCTCAATTTCTTAGAGTAAAGATTCCATGTCATTTCATTTAGCATACATATCCTTATGATTGCATTGGATGAGTAGAAGTGTGAGTAGTTTGAAATATTGATACTTTGTTAGAGAAATAGATGTTTGTGCCAAGATAGTACTAATTTCTCTTTGAATCAAGTTCTATTGCTTAAATATGTTTAGAAAAGTTGCATTCATGTTTCATAATGTTTTAGCAAGGTTATAGAACATGTATTTGGTGTTATGAATGTATAGGAGTCAAGATTGGTACAAATTTTATTGTTAAAGTTCATATAACTTGAATAGCTTATTTCTTTCCGCAAAAGTCCTAATTTTAAGTTTATGGATTCGTTTTGGTTGGCTAAATTGTTTAGGAAGTTGACATAGAGTATAGAAAGGGTGTCAGAATTCTATATGACTCGAAAGTATAGGTTTGGTGGAGTCTTGAAGCAAGTGCCGAAACCTGAAAATTCAGCTTTCAGGCGTATCAGTCGACTGATACAGTATCAGTCGACTGATACCCGAAAGATGAGTTGGGTGAGGCAGGTTTCAATAAGTATCAATTTACGAGTTTTTGAGAAAGAAAGTGTGACATGGTATCATGCATGACTACATAAGTTAGAATATCATCCTTAGATGAATTTAAAAAAAAAAAGATTTCCGCAATTCTATTAGTCGTGCATTAGAGTCGAGAAGTAGACAAAAGTAACGATCCGTCTAAGGCAGGAGAAGGCGGGTCGCTACAGGTGGTATCAGAGCAGTTCCCATTCTCCAGCATCACACACACATCAGCATCAACCTTGCCGTCTTCAAGTAAGAAAGCTTTAAGTTTCAGTTTTTCTATTGCTCCTTTATTTAGTTGCAGTACAGAGAAATGCTTAAGTACTTACTCATATGTGCATAGAACAAGGAAGCATATTTAATACCTTAGTATCACGGAATCATGTTTAATCCCTAGAATGGATATTAGATTTCTAAGTAAGAAGACAAGTTTATACCTAGAGATGTAGTAGGGATTTCTTGTTCCCTTATGCATTATTAGATGGCAAGAAGAGGCCGAGCTCCTAATGCTAATAACAGAACTCCAGTTCAAGATAACAATGAGCCTGGCACAGGACAGTCAAACCTGATGGCAGTCATTGCTCAAATGCAAGCTCAGATTTACAGCAAACAGAAGACCCTTGCCACACTGATGGCAAATCAGCACCCAGTGCCCCCTACACCACCCACAGTAGAAGTGGAAACTCCAGTGGTGACTGAGTTTCACCAGCCACACAGGAGACCCCTGCCCGTGAACAAAGACAAGAAGTACCTCGTCCAAGTGCAGAGGCTGAAACCCGAAAGCTTCTCAAGCACGACTGAGCCCTGGATGCCCAGGCTTGGTTCAAGACTTTA